>CM053600.1:192262177-192325601 GCA_028646575.1 Pseudocheirus occidentalis
AAAAAAAAACTGACCCTAACCCATCCATCTCATTCCACCAGTCAAGCATGTGAGAGACTCTCTAGGGTCTTGTGGCTGCTTTGTCCTCAAAACAAGAAGAAAGGGACATCAGCAGTCCTAGGAACTCAAATCTCAAAACAGGTTCCAATCCCTTTTAAGAGAAAACTAACCGATATTGCATGGTGTTGGGGGGGGGGAGGGGGAAGGCAGGGGAAGAGGTAAGACACTGCTTCTACTGCATAGGGCTTGAACCCAGTCCTCCTGGCTTTGGGATGGCTCTCTCTATCCACTGTTCCACATTGCCTCTCATGCTTGTTGAACTGAAATTCAATTAGATATTTGATCCATATTAATGATTTGCTAAATTTAATCAGAATCTTGAAAGTTATTATGAAGCAACCAGTTAGGCCAACATGAAATGCTTGATAGTCTAACTGAGAAATCTCAAGAAAGTTGGTCACCATCTCTAAGAATGCTGAATCTTTACTTTTTCCATCCCAAGGTTAGACAGAGTCTTTTACATCTTCATAATAGTAACAATATCTTCATAGACCAGCACTTCATACAAAGTATATGTGAACCAGTTATCATTTCTCTTGGTGTAATGTTATATTTAATTGTATGTCACTTCTGGAGGGTCAAAATGCTTTTCACCATGTGCCATGAAAAACTCTGATGTTCTTTTCCTTATCTGTTTCTGCCCCCATTAAATTCCTCTTTTGATGATTCATCTTAGGGCAGAGATGATCTTAGCTTCCCAGAGGCTCTGATAATAGTACAGGAGCTCCAGAAAGTCTTACATAACTGAAAGGGGGTATTTCAAACAAGACCAGTAATTCAGTAATTCGGGCTAAAGGAAATGAGGCACCCATGGGCCATAAAATGCAATAAAAATGACTTTGCTTGTTAAACCCATGTGTCAGGTAATTGTCCATTGTGTAATGCTTTATACTTTTCACACAGGACATATAGACACCCACTCACTCTCTGGGTTGGCTCTTTGTCTTCAACCTCTTCTCATCAGAGCAGGCCTAGGTTTCCAGAAAAGAAGCACTACCATGGAGTTACACTTTAAATCTCCCTGGGTCCTGGTGGCAACCCTATTGGGGAAGAGTATACACCCTGCCACTCACCACCATAACTTTTAATCCCTGACTAGTGTGCTTCTATTTATACAAACCCAGCCACTCATGATGATGAAACACGTAGACTTAAATTCATTTTACTTATCAACAAGGCATAAAATAATAACAGTGGCATCATAGGTACCTATATACTAAAGCATCTATGAAAATAATAAAGATATCCCTATTCATATATAAATCTTTGTCATATATCCCACCAATTAACACATTTGAATCCATAAGGGAGAATGAACACACATTTACACAAATCTAACAAGGAATCACGTGAGTGCAAAAAGCCTGTGTGGGTAGCTCACAAATCTGGCTGCAGGGTTTGATATAATTTCTCTCTCAAGAACCATCCAGAAAAGTTTCTTAATGAATGCAGCTTCTTTGTCAAAAAGATGCTTGCATTGCCAAGCTAAGTTGATCCATGTCATACCTTGACTAACATCTCACTGCGTACGAGGTCTCTGTCAAAAATGATGATCCGTTAGGTGACTTCTGATTCTCTGCTCCTGTGATGGTCTCTCCATTTAACTTATGGTTAGTAACTACAGCTCCATCTTCTGTCTCTAATGAGTTATATTACAGTTAGTTCTATCATTGTAGCAAAATTCTAGTCTCTGTATTTTCCTAATACTTAACCCAGGAGCTAACTAATTCTGCAATTTTCCCTGTGTTCTCACTTTGCTTCAGTGTTCTATAGCCTGTGACAACTGAAAAATGAGAAATTGCTATCACAGAACTCTGAATCAGAGTAAATTCTCTTAGAACTTTGAACAGACCCATGATCACAGATGAGTGAACTGCCAAGGCAGACTTAACTCTACAACTGCTTTCCTCAGAAGCAAATTTATGACCCAGATAAGTAAACTATTAAGTATCACTCCTTTACACTTGTGATAAAACTAAAAACAATATAGTCCATAGTTAAATCCAAATAAAATACTACTCCTGTCTGCCTCTGCATTCATTATATGAACCAACACCATTTGGTCTTAGAAGCTGACACCACAAAGCAATGAAATTCTGCTAAAAATCTACAGAGTACAAATTTTCCGTAGTTTGGATTGCTTATGTCTTGGGGAAGGAAGTCAACACAATAATTCTAGCTCTGGTCCTCTAGGCCAACCATATCCCAAAGATGGCCTCTCTACCTGTTCGAAGGGGAAACCAGATCAGTCTGTAAAACACAGGTGTTACTATCTACCACTGGAAGTGTCAGTCTGACAAAATCCTCATAAGTCATGAAGTAAATTAGAAGGTATGTCCATTCTCCATCAGGAGCTTATCCTCTGACCATGAAACAGAAACACAGGTAGGTTTTTGGTGCATGGCACTGAAATTGAGAGGGCCATGTTTCCTCCTCAGTGGTCCAGTGGTCTTCAGCCCATTAGACCATGGTAGACCTTGGGCCCCTACACACACACACACACACACACACACACACACACACACGCACGCACGCACGCACACACACACACACACACACACACACACACTTTTTCTCTCACTACCATGGTCTTCACCTTCCACTTCGCCCATGCATACCTCCTCCCAGAGGTTGTAAAAGTCAAGATTATTGGTTTCATTAGATTGTAAGCTCCTTGCAGGTGCACACTGTTGTTTGGCTCTTTCTGTATCCTTGGCACTTAGCCCAGAGCCTGGCACACAGAGGCACTTAATGAATTGAATTCACTTCTAGGACACAGACCACTCTCTAGGGGAGCACACCTGACTATGAGTGATTTGTTTATAGGAAAACCACAGTGAAGATGTGCTATAGAGGGGCAGGATCACAACACCTTCCTACGCTTCAGGATAGCCTCCCTACAGCTTGTCCCCATCCTGCTCCTCCCTCCAGTGATTGTTCCCATTTCTTCCCTCCCCACTCTCCAGAAAGCCCCCCAGTACTTAGTACTGTGGATTAATACTGTGACATGGTATTAATATTATTAATCTATTAATATATGCTTTTGACTATTGACTGACTCTCCTACTCCCTCCCTTGGTCCAGGTGCTAGAATCCCCAGGTACAAAGTCTTAAAGCCCCATATCTCGTTGCCACTGAAATTAATGAACTCTTCCCCCTCTTACCCCGCCAAAAATTATATTCTTGTGTCTGCAGAATTCTGGTTTTGTATTTGGCTCCTGTCTTCCCCACTCTCTTTGCTGACGACCATTGTCTTATCCTCATTATACCACTATATCTAAGGATTATGAGTTTTCTAATGTTTTTATATGTAATAAATGTAAAGCTGGAAGCGACCATTTAGTCATGAGGCTAATGAGCTTTTATTGGGTGGAAGATTAAGGGGCAAAAGAAGAAGCATTTATGTCTCTTCTACTATGGGCCAGCACTAAGCTAAGCACTTACACATACCATCTATTTGATCCTCATGCCAGCCCTGGGAAACAGGTGCCATTAGTGTCCCAGTTTTGCAGTTGAGGAAGCAGGGGCAGACAGAGGTTGTATGACTTGGCCAGGATTTCAGTCAGTAAATGTCTGAGGCTGGATTTGAACTCAGGTCTTCCTGACTCCAAACCCAATGCTGTGTCACTGAACTTCCTCTGGGGTAAGAAGAATGGGCTGCCGGGAAGTCTCTAATGCTTTTCCTTCTTTCTTCTCCCTCTCTTAGACTGCAAACATTCCCAACTTTGACCAACTTTTGCAAATAACCCTTTCAGAGAAAGACCTCAGATGGAATGTGTTTAATCCAATAGAATATAATCCCTCTCATTCTTTTTTTAAACAAAGCAGAGGATTTGGGATGGTTTAATTCAACCAAAGAAGTAGCATGTTTCTTTTGGGATTTTAAAGTGAAAAATAGAATTCTCTAATGCTTTAAGAATTTGTGATTTCATTGGCAAGAGTGAGGTGTGTGGCTTCCACTCTCAATATAACTTAAAACCCAGATACTGCAGATGGGTCGGGGGCTGGTTTCAGAGTCAAAAAACCATGGGCTCAAGGTCTGTTAAATGTGTCATCATCATGAGTGACTGGGTTTATATAAATAGAAGCACACTAGTGGGGAATCCAAAGCCATGGTGGCAAGTAGCAAGGAGTATATTCTTCTCCAACAAAGCTGCTAACTCTGCTTCCTGTGCTCTATGTTTCTGGTGTATGCTGGGAAGAGCCTTCCCCCACCAGAACATCCGCACACCAGTGAAACCATAAGTGCAATCACAAAGTAGTAGCAATAGTAGAAGAAGAAGAAGAAGAAGAAGAAGAAGAAGAAGAAGAAGAAGAAGTAGTAGTAGTAGTAGTAGTAGTAGTAGTAGTAGTAGTAGTAGTAGTAGTAGTAGTAATTGGTAAATAATTTTCTAGAATTAAGGCAGCCTCAAAGTTCAGCACACTGTTGTGTCTTCAACTGCTTCAATCTAGTCAGGCTGATCCTGGACAAAAGACTGAGAATTCATAACCTGGCCACACTCCAAGTCTTTCCTGCTTGGTAAGACCTACTAAAGTTTAGAACCCATCAATAGAACTTCCAAGGATGCTGGCATGCCTACTCACCACAATGAAGCATCCTGGTATGACCTAAATGGGAGTTATAATACACTTGGGACACCCCAGTGTAAATGAGGGGTAGCTTCAAAACTAGGAAGACCTAGATTTGGATCTCATGTCTGACATACACTGTCTGTGTTACCATGAGCCAGTCACTTAATTTCTAAGTCGTCCGGGGAACTGTCTAAGAATCAAAGTTGCAGAAAAGGTAACAATCTACATTGGTAAAGGATATTTCCTCATTTGGGTGTTCCCTACACCACAGAAATCCCACCAAGCCCAGTTCTCTCCCTGCTAGCATAATAAGGCCCACAGTCCTTGGAATGCTGCATGGAACCCCTCCATTCCACATGACTTTGTTTCTGAGTCATATCTCGTAAAATTGCTAAAAGCTTTGCCACTGGAATCTTGTGGTGTCACAGGTATGGAAGCACTGAATGCATTCCTGGAAGCGTCATGGTCCAGATGACTAACTAGTCTTTGTTTTCAGTAAAAATACATGAAGTCATCACCAGCAATTAAGTCATCAGAGTTGGTTACTTTTTTGCAGCAGGGCTCATCAGGGGAGAAATGGTCACCTTGACAGGTCTAAAGATAATGTTCAGCAAAAAAAAAAGAGAGAGAGCCAAGAAGGAAAGAGAGAAGGAGATTGAGACAGAGAGATGGACAGGAATGGGGGAAGGGAAGAGGGAAGAGTATTTATGGGATGAAACTTCCATCAGTATTTGTTTGAAGTTAAATTACTCATGTGGGCCTTTGCTTTCTATTTTAAAGGAAGAGTTTCATGAGTCCACAGACCAAACAGAGCCGTTACACAAATGGGCTTTAAATCCTTTCCAACAATAATAAGGCTAAGGATAATAATAAGGGACATTTAGATAGGTTTTCCTGGAGTTTACAAAACGCTTTGCACATTCTGCACTCATACTAGAAAACCCTCAATGTTGCCAACTCTCACTTCAAATGAATAAGATAATGTACTTCTGGAAATTTAAAGTGCTCTGTAAATGTCAGTCTTTATTATTATTGATACTGATGTTCTGTGTGGTTGACTTTCCTGGTTTGCTCTTAGGATCGTCCCTTTCCAATCTTCTTATGCATTACTCCCCTCCTTGAACTCTGAAATTCAACCATCCTGGCCTGTGCCGTGTTCTTTCTGCACACACTATCTCCAGCTCCAGTCTGTGTGCATTTACACTGGATTTCCCTTGAGCCTGGAATGCCCTCCCTGCTCACCTCACCACTTGGGACCCTTGTTTCCTTCATGACTCAGTGGCACCTTTAACATGAAACCTTTCTTGATTCCCTTACCCCAGCTTCTCACTCTCTAAAAATGTCATTTATTCACCTTGTAAATATTATTATACACATTCTAATGGGTGGAGGGGGCATGTGAACCCATAGAACCTCCTGAAATACCAGGACAATTTCATGGATGTCTTTGTACTCCTAGTGCTTACAACAGACTTTATCACATAGTCAATTATTAATAAATGTTTGTTGATTGATAGAGCAGAGGATGATAAATATAGAGTAAGTAAGAAAGCACCTCATAGGCCATCTAGCTGTTGAGTCATTCCAGCCGTGTCTGACTCTCCATGATCCCTCTTAGGGTTTTCCTGGCAGAGATACTGGAGTGGTTTGCCATTTCCTTCTCCAGCTCATTTTACAGATGAAGAAACTGAGGCAAACAGGCTTAGTGACTTACCCAGGGTCATCCAGCTAGTAAGGGTCTGAGGCCATATTTGAACTAAGGAAGATGAGTCTTCCTGACTCCAGGGCTGGCACTCGATCCACTGTGCCACCTAAATGCCCCAACATCTAGTACATATACACAGCGCAAGTGAAGACACTGAGGCCCAGAGAGAAGGTGAGCCTTTACAGACTACAGAGGCAGTCAATGATGCAGCTGAGATGTGAACCCAGAAACTCTGGCTCCCAAATCAGTTGGTTGGTAACTATTCATCAAACACCTACTATGTGCCAGGCACTGTGCTAAGCTCTAGGAATACAAAGAAAGGCAAAAATCAGTCCCTGCTCTCAAGGAGCTCCCAGTCTAATGAGGAAGCCAACACACACACACACACACACACACACACACACACACACACACACACACACACACACGCTTCTGTACAAATGAGATCTGAAAAAGGTCAATCAGAGACAAGAGCAGAAGGTTCTTCCAAGTTGAAAGCCTCAATCTTTCTGCTGCACAATGGAACACCACCCCAGGGGAGTCCACCCTGCCCCTTGCTTGGGAAAACTGGAGAGTTAATAGGGCTAGTGACAAGGATGCTGTTGGTCGTTGGCATCTCTGCATGCAGCCTGCCTTCTCAAATAGCCTGAGTCCCAGACACATTGATCTTAACCTCAGACCTCATCTCTTTCAAGGCAAATTATCTTTCCATTCCTGTGTTTAAGGACCTTTTGGTCTTTGCCTTGGCAGAACAATGCCTGCAGATGACTCAGATTGTTGTGTGGTAGGGCAGATTTGCCAGGAATTTATTTGAACCAGAAAACAAATGTTGTAGTAGTAGAAGCAGAATTCCCTGTCCCTCTTATTTATTTGTTTGTTTGGTTGGTTTTATTTTTGTATTGCTAATCTGGTACAGAATCTCACAGCTTGCATAAAAGTCACTTGCCCAACTCTGCTTCCTGGTTTATTGATAGAAGTAAATTGAATGACAAATTTAAAAAGCATTTCTTAAGCACTTTCTATGTAACAAACACTTTAATATTGGCACAAAGGCAAAGACAGATCCTACCCTCAAGGAGCTTACACCCTTAAGGGAGAGGTGTCACATACAGGAGAGTTGTGGCCAGGGAAGGACATCCTGGTTTGGGAAAGCTCCAGAACCAGTGAATGTAGTCACAGGGAGCAGGCTGACATACACTTTCCAGCAGCAGCAGCAGTGTTGATTTAATCCTGCTTCCAGAACTGGGGACAGAGGGCCAAGAGGGAACACATGCTAACCAGCCAGTTGGGAGAAGATGGCCATGGAGTTCATTATTCATCTATTACAGATCGAATCTGAGTAGCACAGTCTTTTGACGTTGTTGTCGTTGTGCACTTGACAATCACAATGTATATGTGTATATGTTCATATTATATACATGTGTATACACATATGTTATCATATTAGGACACATAGCACTTTTTAATGAAGAGGAAAAGCAAAGAGAAAACCAGAAAGGCCAGACAAGCAGGTGAGCTTGTTGATTGATCTAATTGTAATATTTTTTAAAAAGCAATTGAATGACCCAGTGGAGAGAGTGCTGCATTCAGAATCAAGAAGACCTGAGTTCAAATCCTGCTTTAGATCATCATTTAGGAACTGTGTGACCCCAAAAACATCTCTTTGACTTCTTTTGGTCTACAGTCGGTCATCTATAAAATGGGGTGGATAATAGCACCTAGGTTGTCGTAAGGATCAAATGAAATAGAATTTCAAGTGTTTTGCAAGCCATCGAGTGCTATATAAAGGCTAACTATTATTTGGAAAAGCAAGTAGTTCAGAAAAGGGACCTGCAGTCGTTCCCACTATGTGTATGTAAGTACTTGTTCTATTTGGTGTTTTCTGACTTCAGAATCCAAACAAAAACAAACACAACAGGGAGGTGGTTGTTCCTTGCTGCTGTGGAAAGTGGCAGGCAGTTCTGCAGTCAAAGCACAGGGACAGGTGTGATGACTGGTACATGTCTCTGGTCATGAAGGCCATGAAGCTGGCAGTGGCAGTGGTCCAGAGGACAAGGCAGAGAACTTGGGGAAGTAACCAACATGTCAGAGAAGAGGCAAGAGGTCAGAAAGTCCCAGATTTATCAAAAACACCATAATTATGAAGAGAATCTGAATTTCAAAAGAAATAAGAAGCATCCTTTTCTTGATGGGAAACTCAGCAAACACCACTGGGTTTCTAAGGACCAAAGAAGTGATACAAAGCTCCCATGAGTCCTAGATCTTTCTGATAACATGTTCAGGTGTTAATCCAATACCATTCAGTTTGTTGGAGGGTTTTTGTTCTTTTTTGTTGTTGTTTCTTTTTTCCTATTTCTTTATGTTCATCTCTAGTATCCCAGATGCCCAGAGCAATACCTTCCTTAAAGAAAGCAATTGTGTTCTCGGAGAATGACCCTAATCACCACATTTTCTATCTGGGGATCTAGGAAGTGGCTGCCTCTTCCATAAAGGACAGCAGCATCTTTTGCAGGCGAGTGTGTTTTAATAAGGACATCTGTCTTACAGCTGTGAGTGCCAACCATCTTCTGTCATCTTGATGAAAGAATAAACACTTCTCAAAACATCAAAATAATCCCTGAAGTGACCTGGTTTTAGACAGTCCACCCACGCCTGTCTTTAAGTCACACAGCTGACATTGGGCTTTTTGAATGGGCAGAGTGCCATCTTGGTATATGGCCAAGAGAAGAGTGGACCAAAGTTAATGGAGAAATGTCTAGTGTGGGTAACACAGGGCACCAGACGAAACCAGCAATGTCAACACAGCTGCCCCACTCCATTTTTACATTCATAGTGAAAGGATTCTGCCAATTTTGAGCTAATGTAATTATAGAAATAAATAACTTCTCCAACTATATGAGAGATGCTCAGTATGACAGAAAGCATCGTTCGGTTCAGCTGGAACACTCCCTGAATCTGTACCCAGCTTCCATTGGCAGTTCATAGGTCTAGAGTGAGAAGGACCCTCAGAGACAATATCATTCAACTTCCTCATTTTCCAGGTGTGGAAACCACCAGAGATGTTCGGTGATTGCCCAAGTTTACACAGGTGGTCTGATTTGAACCCGCATCTTTTCCTTCCAAACTCAGTGCCCTTTTACTGTGCTGTGTGACCACATAGTAGATCTATATGACTCTGTAGCACACCAGTCTTTTGCAAAGGGAGAAATAGGGCAACTATTTATTTTGACTCAGGAAAACCTAGGTCAGATTTTCTTAACCTTTTTGTGAATGGGTCGTAGAATCCTCCAGAAGCCTAGTGAAGTTTTGGTCCCCATCTCAGAATAACATTTTTAAATGCATAAAGTAAAATGCCTTGGATTGCAAAGGAAATCAATTATATAGAAATATAGTTATCAATTTTTTTAATTCATGAACCCCAGGTTGAGTGCCTGATCTATGTCTCCATCCCGCCTCAGAGGCTTTCTAGCTGTGTGATCCCAGTGAAGCAATTTAACTCTCCTGCCACTTTCTCCTGTATAGAAGGAGGGTAATAATAGCACCTGCCTCTCAAGAGTATTGTGGAGATCGTATGACAGTGTAGAAGTGTTCATTCTAATGGTCGTCTCTGTGTCTTAACATCCCAAATGAAGCCTTTCATGAACCTGCCCTCAATAATCCACAGAGAAGCTCCTGGAAAAAAACTGGCTTCTTTGCCCAGTAACCACTGAGAAGTGGTTACTGCACGAGACATAGATGTCGTGGGCATTAAAGGCAGGTGTGTGTGCACTGTAGAAGACCCTTCCAGTACCAAAGTAGGCTCTTCAGGGTACAAAATCAAGTTACTTTTAGAAATTGACTTCCACTTATTGTAAGAAGAAAGCCTACCTTACCCTGGGAACAGACGAATCCTGTGTGTGTTCTGTGAGTCAGAAGTGGACATTGCAGGTGACTTTGAAAACTCTGAACAGGGAGGAGCTGCAATCTGCTTTTGAAATGGTACCTGGACTGAGTCCAAGCAAGAATATTAATAGATCAGGGACATGGGATTTCCTCAGTGTTGACTCCCTCTACCAATGCTGATCATAGCCTGTCTATAAACATATAGTCTCTGAGATTTGCCTGAGACTCAGAGTAATCAAGTGATTGTCCCTGGGACATCTAATTTAGAAGGGACAAAAGGAGGATTTGAGCTCATGTCTTCCTGTCTCCTCTCTCCCCCTTACAAAAGTTCTATAGACTTATTGACTCTTATTTTTATCCTGACTGACTTCTTTCCCATCATCAGTCTGTCCCAGTATATGCAAGAATCCCACCTTTCTATGTGAATGAATAAATTACCATTTATGCTAATCAACAAAGACAAGCAAACAACAATAGCAACATTTAGGAGCAAAGAGACCAATGTTTATGGGTGTGAGTAATAGCTTCTTAGCAGCCAAAATGGACCACGGAGGCTGTCCCCATCAGTGAAACATCTTCCCCAAACTGCTCTGTTCTGTCATCATGCAGGGAGGTTTCTGGCTAAAGCAATTCATTAGTGGTTAATTGAGGAAGCCCATCTGTTGGCCTATATTCTTGACTTACCCCTTGTAGTTGTCTCGGGATTGGCAAATGTTTGTGATCTGTCAGATGTCATCTGGCCCTGAGCCGTGGGGAACGATGAGGAAAGTCACAGACTCCAGGATGCTCTGAACCCAAATATGTACAAGAAGGCATACCCTCATAACTTTTGTAGAATCTGCTGGTCAAATTTTAATCCAACTAACGTTTATTAAACAATCATGATGAGCAAGGTACTCTGGGAAAGGTAGAAAATGAATAAGAGGGGACCTGCCCTCAGGGAGCTTACTTTCCGTTAGGGGGAGAGGAAAGACTCATAATAAAATAAGTAAGATATAAAGTGTGATGGGAGCAAGCAGAGTAAGGAAGGAATAAAAGGAGAATCAAAGCGATGGCCAGGTCAGCTACAGCACAATGTATTTGTTTGACCAAAGTAATTCTCCAGGTAGAACTGATTTAGTATTTCCCTCCTCCCTGAGTAGAATGGAAGCTGCCCGAGGGCAGGGACTATTCCTTTCTTGGTTTTGGATCCTCAGGGATTAGCAAAGCGCCTGACACACAGCAGTGCTCATTGCCTTGACCTGAAGTCTACTTTCAATATGGAGGGGCTATGATCTGTATTTGTAGAGGGAATCCCCAGGACCACAACATGCAATGCCCTTGAAGATGAAGAAGTCCAACTAGAGTCCTCTGAAGATCCGGGGAAGCAGAGGAAGAGGACAGGTTTCTAAAAGAATGTGGCATCTAAATCGCTCATGTTTTAAAAGATAGTAACTTCATTTAAGCTGTTATCTGGATTGCACTTATATAAACTTGTGCTCTGCCTCCTCCAAGTAATCTCCTTTCCTAATTCTTGTTCCTTTGGCAGAGGTTCCTTCAATCTGGCCCATTTCTGAGCAAAATCTCTCAGTTCTTCTTGGCAATCTTGTATGTATGAATGCTCCATTCCCACCAGCCTTATTTATGTAAGGAAGTCACACCACGCTGAATGGTGACATCACATTCATTTATATGCATGAGACCCCATCCAGCAGAGATGCATTTCCCTGACTTCCTTGAAGTTGCAATATGGGATACGACAAAGGGGGTTTGGGGAACTCCTGAACCTCCCAAGTCCCTTTCAGGGAGTCCATGAGCTCAAAACTATTTTCATAATATTAATTTCTAATTTCTAATAATAATAAGGTAACTATCAGTGGATATAACCCACTAAAGCAAAAGCTCCTTTGGGCAGGATCTTCAACAATTTTGTAGAGCAAAAAGGGGTTATGAGGGCAAAAGAATTGAGAATCATTATTATATTAATAGAAAGAGCCGGGGCGGCTAGGTGGTACAGTGAATAGAGAACTGGCCCTGGAGTCAGGAGTACCTGAGTTCAAATCCAGCCTCAGACACTTAACATAAAAACTAGCCGTGTGACCTTGGGCAAGTCACTTAACCCCAACTGCCCTCCAAAAAAAAAAAAGCAAAAAAAAAAACAAATAGAAAGAGCCCTGAATCTGGGGTCAGAGCACCTAGGTTCACATCCTAGATCCACTGTGGTCAGTGTATGACACTGAACAAGCCAATCAGCTTCTGTGAGTCTCCGGTTCATTCGTCAGCAAAAAGAGCTGAGTGAAGATGACCTATATTCCAGGTCTGAGCTTATGGTCTTCAAGAACAATGTCAAATTCAGCAGACATTTATTAAACTCCTACCATGTGCAAGGGAACACAGAAAAACCAAATTAGTCTTGCCATCAAGGAGATTAAAACCCACAGTACAAGAAAAAAATGAATGAATTCAAAAGTATTTATTAAACACTGATGTGTCAGGTAGCATATATATTTGTGTGTGCATGTGTGTACACACACTAATCAGTATAACAAAAGGCAAATTGTGGGAGGAAAAGCCACTAATACTTGAGGTGGAATCAAAGAAGACTTCATAGAGAAAGTGGTTAGGCTGAGATGATACAGGGAGACAAAGCTTCTGAGAGGAGATTAGGAGAGAATTCATTCCAGCCATAGGGGATGATGGTCTGGGCAAAAGTTCCTAGGCAGCTGATGAAGAGTAGAAGTTGAGGAACAATTAGAAATCCAATTTGTAAGGAAGACTGTAAGGAAGAATTCCTCCAGGGGAGAAAAGTGAATTAGGTATAGAAAGATAAGTGGGAGTTAGACTGTGGAAGGCCTTCAATGCCAAACCGAGGAGTTTGAACATGGAAGTAACATGGCCTTTGAAAAATGATTTTGATAGATACATGAAGGATAGTTTAGAGAAGAGGGAGGCTGGAGGCACAGAGATCAAATACAAAGATATTACAGTCAACCAGGCAGAAGGTGATAATGGTTTGAAATAGGAATATAGCCAAGATTCAGGATGTATCAGAATAGAAGAATCAACAGGACTTGGCAACTGATTTTATTTGATTTGGTGAATGAGGGGAAAAGGCAGAAAAAAGGATGGTTCTGATGGTACAAGCCTACTGGGGTCCTCAACACAAACTTGGTGGAGGAGGAGGGGTGTTTGGGGAAGAGGGGAAGATAATGTTTCATTGTATATGTGCTGAATTTTCCACACTTACAGACTACCTAGGAGATGTTGAGAAGGATGATGTTAAGGTAGAACTGGGGAGTTTATATAGACATAGGAAGCATCTACATGATGATAATAAGTAGTTGATATTTCCCAGACAGGTGCTTAATAAATACATGTTCATTAATTGATTGGGCTTCCAAAGGACACATTCACAGTCAAAGGACAGTCACCTATCAGCTGAAACTCATTTCCATGTTTGGAAATTTGAGGGGGATAAGACTCATGAAATTACTGGTAAACTCATTGCAGAGGGGCACCTGCTCTTAGTTTATAATCCTGGAGAACTACCCAATGCCCTGAGAGGTTCAGTGATTGCCCAGCATTCCACATCTATGTGAGTCACAGGTGGTACCTGAGTGTGAGGCCCAGCTACCTACCCACAACACCATGTGCTTCTTCTCATCTTTAGTTATCATAGCCAAATTACCCAATGGATGCTTCAGTTCTGGCTACCAAGCAGCTCCATAGACCTTTGAGAAGCTTGTCTATAAGGGAAACAAAGTCAGCGAATCTTTTGATTCATTGGATCCTATTCAGTGGCCAGCATGGATGGACTCTGTTGAGAAGCAGAATGGGATCAGAGAATGGTTTCTGAAGAGCTCAGGATATAGGGATGCTCATGTGACTACTTTTATTTAGAACGAGTTGGGGTTTTTCTGGACTATATGATCTCTAAGGCCCCTTTTAGCTCTAAGTCCTGGGAATGATGGCTTTCAATAAGCAAATGGGGGCAGAAAAGAGAATGGAGGTGAAATACAATGCCCATGTTAGATGAGCCTCTGCCGTGTTATCAGCCAGAAAAGATTGCTCAAGACCATGTAGGTGTGAACCACACTGAAGCATGAAGGGACAGTAGCCCACATTCTCATTTTACTTGGAGGATGGGTGCTATGTCCTACCCCAATTGACTGCAAACTATCTTGCAAAGTCTGATTGTGTCTCATGTGTCGGGTTTGGTTTAAGGAAGTGTTTTTTGAAGAGGCAGAAGGGTACTGTGTAAAGAACTCTGAACTAAGTGTCAGAAGAGTCCTGACTTCAAATCCTCTCTCCAGCAAAAACTAATGTGACCAAAGGGGTCGCATTAACCTTTCTTTGAAGAAATCTCAATTTCTCATCTCTAAAATGGGATAATACCCACAGTGATAACTGTTATTTTTCATGCCTGAGGCAAGAAGCACAAAAATCACCACCAAATCAATTCTTTAAGACGTTTTTCCATTGGAGACAGTGGGAAAACAGAGGCCCTGGAATATAGAATGGCTGGTTTAGGGGGCTCAACTGGGGTCCGATAGCCAAGGTAAAAAAAGGCAGTGATTTCTCTCTTAGCTAATTATCCTCACTACCTAGGCATTACTGTGCTGTCAGAATCTTCTAGGTTTCTTCCCCTGGGGACAAGGTCCCATCTCACCAGCCCACTTATGATTCTGATAATACCTACACTACATGCCTCCCAGGGTTGTTCTAAGGCTTGGAAGCGATGATGTATGCAAGGGCCCATATAATGTAAGGACTGTTTTGGTTTTTTAACATTACTCTCATTCTGCTTTCAAGCCTCCAAACAGGGCAGGAAATGTTTAATCTTCAACTTCAAACCGACGTCTTTTCTCCAGACAGCCCATGGAACAGTTCCCTTTGGCCTGCTCTATGGGGCACTGATTTCATGTGAGCAACTAGACAGACACCCTCCTACAAAGAGGGCTTTTCATCTGGCCTCTGATTATCGACAGTACAAGTCAGTCTCTGTTTTTGTGCATCACGTTCTAAAGGATGCATTTGTGTTTTGATGCTGACATCCCTACAAGGAGAGATGAGTAAGAGGTTAAGTACAATGGGCCTACTGCATGCCCATGAATCTTCTTCAGTCTGACTCCAGGTACAGAAGACATGTTCCTCTTGGTGCCTACCTCAGGCAGGCTTCAATCTTGTGCCAAGGGTCGCTCTAGAAAAGGGGAGAACCCAAACAGTGCTGCAGTCATGGCCACACCATTTCTGGAAATGGTACCTGAATTGGGACTGTGTTGGATGCCCTACTAATTCAGGAGACACTTGCATCAGACAGCATACTTCCACTTCCCTCACCCCCTCTATAAGTCAATATTCTCTCCCTCATTTCTCAGGGTCTGAATGGATGAAAACTAGGTTACATTTCAATGATTTATACCAGATGAGAACAGGAACTCTCTTACTAAAAGGATGGGAAGCTGTTCAATTTGATTCCACATTTATTCATTATTATATATTATATAATTATAGTGTATATTATATATGTAATATTATTACAAATGACGTTATTTGTCATCCTGCTGGGTAGCAAAATGCAAATAGCTTCTTCCTTCAGGGTGATTACATTCTACTGAATGGACCCAACAAGGTTGTCAGTAAAAAATTTTTTCCCACTGTCAGATGCCAAAAGTAACCCTGAAGCTGAATTCAGTTACCTTTATCAGCCTCAGAAAACAGTGTTCCCCAAGCCACACCAGCAGCAGCACCAGTCTGAGATACTGTAGAAGGAATTATTAAGGAGCTCTGGTTTGGCTTAGGTGATCTCTCAAATAGCTGCCAACTGTAAGATTCTATAATTCTCTAACTGAAAGCCTTAGGGAATCTTAGGACCTAGGCACTAGGTTGTAGTTTCACCATAATAACATGACTCTATACATGGAAAGGGACCTTGAAAATTAGCTAGTCCACCTCATTTCACACATGAGGAAACTGAGGTCCATGAAGGTCAAGAGACTTGTTGTGGGTCACACAAGGAGTAAATGGCCTCAGACCACTTGTTTGGATTTGGACCCAATACTGCTGAGGATCAATCCAGAACTCTTTCCTCTACACCCCATTTCCCATAAGGGCAAATTCCACTCTTTGACTTCTTCATCCAAAAGTGAACAAAGGAGGTTATGTAGTCTGCTGATTTTAGAATTGTCATCAGAGTTCATGTTTAGATTCAGGAGTTTTTCCTTCTGCCTTTTCATGTCAGATACCCTGCACCATTGACTGTCTTTCCACTTTGTTGTTCGGTCATTTCAGTTGCATCCAATTCTTCGTGACCCCATTTGTGGGGAGTTTTCTTGGCAAAGATACTGAAGTGGTTTGCCATTTCCTTTTCCAGTTCATTTTACAGATAAGGAAATTGAGGCCAATAGGGTTAAATGACTTGCCCAGGGTCACACAGCTAGTAATTGTCTAAGACTGGATTTGAACTCAGGAAGATGAGTCTTCCTGACTCCAGAGCTAGTGCTCTATCCAGTGCACCCCCTAATTGCCCTGCCTGGCACATACTAAGATTTAATAAGTGATTTTTGACTAATTACTGATCGATTGAAATGTGTTATACATTTGTACATATAGAGAAAGATATAAATATATTCTCTACCTTTCTAATCCAATCAAACTGGCCTCTTATTTCAGTCTCTCCTTGTGCTGGAAGTCAAGAACTCCCTCCAGACCGCTGCCTCTTTGGTCTCCTTCAGGTCAAGCATCACCTTCTACATGCAGCTTTCCCTGATCCACACCCCCCTCCCCAAGCCTCTCCTTTCCCCAGCCAAATCTCTTTCCATCTTTCTTGGGATATTTTGTATATGCCGATATATGTACCTGGTGTTTCCCTGTTGGGGTGAATGACTGGGTCCTTGGAGATGGGAACTATTTTATTCCTGTCTTTGTGTCTTAGACCATGAGTCACACATGGTACCAGCTCCTTACTAAATAGTTGTCCATTGGTTTCTTCCCCCTTTAAATAAATCAAGGGTCTTGTTATTATAAGCTACCGAGATATTTCAAGACAATGGGCTGCAATCAAGGTTTCAGTCTGTGTTGAGCAAGGTAGAAGTTCTGGCCAATTTCAGTCATCTCTTTCAGAAGTTATCAGAGAACCAGCAGGCTGACGAGCCCAACGTACCAAGTTGTCAGATTGAAACTGAGACTTGCTCACACTTCAGTGGGCAATTTAAGGAAGGCAAAGAGCCCAGACTGATTGTTCTTTTGTTCCTGGGAAGCCGGGCCTTCCTCTCAGAGCTAACAGATACTCCCTCATGCCTACGTGCCTGGCCACAAGTCGGCTGTTGTTTCTGAGCATCTCGTCTAGACTGTACAATCTCAGTCCCCAGAGTTTCACTGGGGCAGATTGCAGGCTTTGCTCAGCTGTGTTGGTGACACACTTCCTCACTTGCTTAAGTGTCTATTAGATGGGAATGAGCATTTCGCAGCGTAATCACCATATTTGGAGCTATTCTTTTCCCGGCCTTTTCCCCTTTTCTTGATTTCTCAGATTTTGCAAAGACTGTCATCAGGCAGGGAAGGGATGCTTTAATGGACACTTCAAATGCAAATTTGACAACACAAGGGAGGAATGAAGGAAACAAATAAAAGGACTAAATTTCTAGGCTTGTGTTTGGAGATGCTTCACCCCACTGCAGAAAAACAGACACATTTTCACAGTTTGCAAACCCAGCACGTGGTCATAGCTACTGGATTTTTCATTCATTCAACAAGCATTGCTAAAGCAATTAGAGGCAGAGTGGGAAAGGGAATAGAGAACCAATCTTAAAGGCACCATGGCCTGGGTTTGAATCCTGTCTCTGATGCTTGCTGTGTGACTCTGAGCTAGTCACTGAATCTCTTAGTGCTCTCGGAAGCTCTCTGAGATAAGTTGCAGAGAGGGTGTCAGCCTGCATGAGTAGAGGGAATTTCCTCACATGCAAGTTCCTTCTATTCCAATGAAATTACCATCCCATCCCTATCCTTAGCTTCTATATACACTGTTCTAGAGCTATAGAGATAACGAGACAAAAAATTAAATAGTGCCTACCCTCAAGGATTTTACATTCTATTGGCGGTGGGGAAAATGCTGTATACATACATACATGCATACATACATATTTATGTATACACATGCACACATACACATGCCAAATACATATACAAAGCAATTTTTGGCATCAGCAGCTAGGGAATATCAAGAAAGATCTCATATAAGAAATGACACCATTTGTATTTTATTGATTAA
Organism: Pseudocheirus occidentalis; assembly: GCA_028646575.1. Lineage (NCBI taxonomy): Eukaryota > Metazoa > Chordata > Mammalia > Diprotodontia > Pseudocheiridae > Pseudocheirus > Pseudocheirus occidentalis. Next base: position 192,280,645 of record CM053600.1, read on the forward strand.
AGAGATCAGATGGGAGCTTGCCAAACCCAGAGCTTGTCACTATGCCTGGCATACAGTAAGTGTTTAATAAATACTTCTTGCTTTGCCTTGGATATACCAAGTCTCATATGAAATCTCATAGAAATTTAACAGTTGTGAGTGTAGCCAATGGAGGATTCAATGAAATCCTAGACCCATGAAACTCTCCCCCATCCTGTTGTGGCCACTTCTGCCCTGTATAATGCCAGACAAGTGATTTAACTCCTTTTGCCTTCAGTTTCCTCTAAGTATAAAAATGAAAGCATAGATCTAGAATGATTTCTGAGGGTCCTGCCTTCTCAAAATCCCTGATCTCATAACCTGAAGTGAACCTTGAAAAAACTAGAAGTCCTAAGAAGCAGAAGTGAAAAGGGAGTCCATTTTCCTGGAATTGGGGGGACAGCCTGTTCAGAGTCGTGGAGGAAGGAAATGGAAGGCTAAGCTCAGGAAAAGAGTTGACAAATTTGCCTAGAACATAGAGTGTAAGAAGAGGGTTAATATTTAATGTCTGAAAATATAGACTGGAATCGGATTGGGAAAAGCTTTAAATGCTAATCTGAGGATTACACACTCTTCTAGGACACGTTTTATCCCAGGGGAAGTGGGATTAAAGCCCATGCTTTTTAATTTAGTCAATATGTATATTCTGGTAACTCAGGCTCCCAAGAATAAATGTGACTCATTCCCCATGCCCCTATATCTTTGAGTTATAGGAACCTACAGGGATCACACCTACTAAAAATTGTGCAAATATGTTTTCTCTTAAGTATTCCAAGGAGGAGAAAGAACCAGATATGTATTAAACAGAACACAGCACAAATGTCAGCTATTTTGTTGCTATCAGAAATGACAAATGATGGCAGGAATGTGGAATTGGGGCTAAAGCCAACAGCCCTACCTTCTTCACCTAATTTTTTATCCTTCCCCTAGTTATATGTATATGTCCATTGGGATTGTCATATGATTGAGGTAAACTGATCTCTGAAGCCCCCATAAAGGTCCTATGGGATTTCATTGGACATGTCTATCAAAAGAGTTTTTAGAAATATAAACTAACAATCAGGGATTTGATAGTGGTTAAAAGGAATGTTCTAACCCTTGATCATGGAACTATCTAGAAAGCAGGACCTCAAGTCAATACCAGAAGTGGTCAAAAGAAGAGATTTAATTTTTAGATATTTCCTCCAGATTTTATTTGTTGCTTGATTGGCTTATTGTTCTAGGCTCTGTACTAAAATCCCACCTTAACAGGGAAAGGCCTGTTCACCACTATATCCCCAGAAAATAATAACCAAGAAATGCTGGCAGAAATCTCTAATTGATCTATGGTTTCATTACATTCATTTTCCCAAGCTCCATAGTGTCCCATATTTGAAGGGAATATTGCCAAATTAAATTAAGAGAGATCTTTCAGACCCAAAGATCTGAGACAACAGAATGGATAATAAGGGGAAAGGGGGCTGGGAAATGCACACTATGAGAATCCAAAACTTTTTTGTATTCTTTTGAAATATCAAAACTCAGACTGAAGTATTAGATATGGGGGGGGGAGAGATAGAAGTTTCACTAAGATTCTTGAGCAAAATTTTCCCTAATGAGAAAAAGTCCTCAGGATTTCTATAGATTGCTTTTAAATCTACAAGCCTGTGCTACTGTCAAACATTCTTTCATATTTCAATGGGTCCATGATTTCTTTGATTTTACCATTGACTCTACTTCTTCCACTAGAGTATTCATAACATTCCATACTATCTCTTTCTATTATTTTCTTCCACAGCCTTCCATTAATCCTTCATAGGTGATCTACCCAATGTACCCAAGGTCTTCCTTCCTTGAGTCCTTTCAACATTTTGTAAACACTGGTGCTTTACTTTGGAAGCAAGTCTGGCCACCATCTTCCCTAGTCATGTGCATCCTTCATAGTGTCCAGCTCTAGGTCAATGATCCTTCATCTTTTGTATTCAAACAATATTTATGAGCATAGACCTAGACCCAGAATGTTGTAATAGTCTATATACAATCACCATTTTTCTTTCTATTGCCTAATGAATCTTCTGAGATTGTGATATTCACTGATCCATGGCCATGTCTTGTGTCTAGAAAAAAACATTGAGGTCAACAATGGGGGCATTCGTGGCAGAGATCAGTTAGGATCATTGACCCAACTTCACAGTACGATCCAGCCCACCCTCCTTTGGGAGGAAGAGCAAAACAATAACTAATATTGCAATGAAAAGTCTCTATTTTTTCCACTGAAGTTAATTAGAGGAGGGGAAAATCTATAAATAGTAAAGAGGAAATTAGATTTGTAAGAAAAAAAATCAGTTCTAAGTAACTTGAAAGTTAACAACTAATATGGACCAGGAATTGCAAAAGAATGCCATTTTCAGTTTAATCATGAAATTTACAGCTATTTTCCTTCCTGGAATTTAAATGAAGAAGTAATCAGCATATGTGATGTGCCAGACCAGCTGGAGTCTAAACATGGATTCACACATCAAGAAACATGTTTTATACAGGAAACAAACTAGCATGAGATAAATTTATCAAAGGATTACATTTTTCAGAAGATATATTGCCTAGCTTTCCCAGGGTCCACTGAGAATTCTGGTATATTAAAGCAATTTTTCCTTTGGAGACCCAATGACTAATGTAATATGATAGAAATGGACCCACACAAACTACATTCAAAGGATAGACAGTGGGCTAAGTATCATCTCACCTTTTCCAATACTTCATTAGCAAGTCCTTTTGGCTCCTCAGGTTTGGGGAAAATAATTGCTGAGTGTTCCCTAAGCTGACTATAATGTTCAGGAAGAATTCAGTTTATTGATGTGGTGCCATTGGTAGGAAGCTAGAGTACAATGTACAAGATGCTTTGAAGCACTGCCCTTCTCATAGAATCCCAGAATCCCAAAGTTGGAAGAGCCTCAGGACCCAGTGGCCCAACCTGACCTGACCCAATCTTCTCTAGCACACTAGGCAAATGGTCAGCCAACCACTGCTTAAAAGCCCTCCAGTAACGGGAAATTCACCCCTCCACTTTGGGACAGCACTTATGGATGGGAAGTTTTCCTTCCATTAAGCCAAGCTTGTCTGAGGATCTTAAGATCATAGATGTTGAGCCAGAAGGAACCTTAGAGATTACTTCATCCAGACTCTTCATTTCACAGATTAGGGAACTGAGGCCAGACAGAAGTGACTTGTCCTTTTAATCAATAAACATTGCTACATGTGAAGCACTACACTAAGTTCTGGGAATACAAAGAAAGGGCAAGTAATGACCCCAAAATCAAATCTTAAGGAATATTCCCTACTCCTCAGAAGTGAGCCAAACTTGGTCCAAATTACTCAGTTCCTTAGAAAGTTACAGTCCTTCAACACAGTGACCGGAACTCAGAGTAAGAACTGCATTCATATCTCATATCTGACACTTTCTAGCTAAGTGATCCTGAACAAATCATTTAACCTCTCTCAACTTTAGTTTCCTTGACTGTAAAACTGGGAAAATGATACCTGGAATAGCTACTTCATGAAATTGTTATGAGGATCAATAAGATTACCAAGAGCAATTAAGCGGTACCATGGACAGTGCGCCAGATCTCAAATCAAGAAGACCTTCATTCAAGTCAATACTAACAATGTGAACCTGGTCGAGCAGGGTTAGATTGCTGGGTTCCTTAGTTTCCTTATCTGTAAAAAAAAAAAAAAAAAAAAAAAAAAGGAGATAATTCTGACAGCTTCCCAGAGTGGTTGTAAGGATCAAATAAGGTGATATTTGTAAAGCACTTTGCAAACATTATATAAATGCTAACAGTGGTCATTGTTGTATGTAAAGTGCTCACAAACCTTAAAGTTGGGATCATAAAACAAATTGACAAGTTTGAGCAAAGATTTCACTTTGCTAGAGATGCCTGAATTCAAATCTCTGAACTCCAATTTTTAAAGTATTATTAGTATTATTCACTTGTATCCAACTCTTCACGACTCTATTTGGGATTTTCTTGACAGAGATACTGAAATGGTTTGCCATTTCTTTCTCCAGTTTATTTCACAGGTGAGGAAAGTGAAGCAAACAGGGTTAGGTGACTTGCCCAGAGTCACACAGGAGTAAGTGTCTGAGGTCAGATTTGAACTCATTAAGATGAGTCTGCCTAACTCCAGCATTCTATCAACTGCATCCCCTAGCTAAATAATGAGAGAGGGGGGGGAGAGAGAAAGAGAGAGAGAAAGAGAGAGAGAGAGAGAGAGAGAGAGAGAGAGAGAGAGAGAGAGAGAGAAAATATACATAAGTACACATAGATGTATATATATGTTATATATATATATGTCTATATATGTACATTTTGCATTCAGCTGCCAATAAAAAGGGAGACTGCCAGTGATTTATAATAGTTTTGAGACTTTCCTATCCTGTTTTTAAGTGACCTGTGGCTTAGAATCAAACCAAGCTCCCCAGAGTATGATCCTTTGCGTCTCTGAGTATGAACAAAAATTTTAAGGGAATTTAAACTCAGAATAGATAGAGTTCTCATTGATCCTCACATATATTTAAGTGGTTTGGTTGTTTGCCTGAGTTTGTGTGTGTGTGTGTTTTTAAAGAATTATTTATAATCCCTAGTACTTTCTTCATACAGTCCTGAATGCCAAAAAGACCCTCCAAGGCATACTTTTTCCAGCACATACATAGGAAGAAAATCCAAGCATGGACAATACCCTAAATCTTATAACTCCACCGTCATCATAAATAAAGGTATTATGGTTTGCCCAAATATCTCCTGTATCTCTAAGAGGTAGGGTGAAAAAAGCACCGGACAGGTAGGTAGGGGATTGCAGTTCAGGACCAGCCTGTCTTAACTGATATCCCTGGGCATGAACTTTCCCTCTTGTTGGCCTCAGTTTTCTTATTTGTAAAATGAAAACAATTTAGAAATCTGTGCTCTGTGAATTCAGTCAGTCAAATATCATGTATTAATCATCTATTATAAGCCAGTCAGTGTACTAGGCTCTGGAGCTTAAACAAAGGTAAAAGAAAGTCCCTTCTCTCAAGGAGACCACAGTCAAATAGGGGAGACAAAACACATTAACATCATTAGCAACTGTGTACAAACACAAGATAGACAGGATAAATTACAAGTAGTTTCAGAGGGACAGCACCAAGATTCATTCCCTGCCAATGCTAACATTCCATGAATCCATAATTCTGTGCCTGAGTCTTGCCATTTGATTGGACTCATCTATCTCTGAGGCCCTTTGAAACTCTAACACCATGATCCTCATCTGACATTTCTTCCAGAAGATCCTTTGTCTGGCAAGATCAAATCTCATGTTTCCAAAGTGCTTTAAATTTGAAAGCCCTCTTTCTCACATGATCTCACCTGAGCCCCTCAAGAAAACTATTAGGCAGAAATACGCAGATAATATTATCATCCCAATTTTCTGCTCAAGGATCCTGAGGCTCAAACAGTCTAACTGACTAGTCCAGGACCACGTAGTTCATCAATCACCAATTTTTATTGAGTACCTATTACATGTCATTATGCTAACTTCTGGGATATAAGCCTCAACGAGCTTACACTCTGTCAGGAGAGACAACATGAACATATATAAGTATAATCACTTCAGAAAATCTTGGCCAACAAACAACCAGGAGTTGTTTTGTTCACATATTCATATCATAAGACCACTTCTCTACCCTAGGGTGCTGAAAATTAGACAGAGTCCCTCTGTGTTGGCTTCCATCCAAGAAGTACAGCTGCCCACCTGTAGTCAACAAACCAAGTCAAAAGCATTGATTGAGGGCTTACTATATGCCAGGCATGATGCTAAGCATTTCTGCCAAGTAGTGGCAGGTAGAGTTTGAAATGTTCCAAGTTGGCAAGTGCCCAAATCAGACTGAGGCTTTCTTCAATTAGTCTCCTATGACTTTACTCTGAAAAATAAAGTTAATAAGATGCACTGATTATCCAACTTGGTCACATCACATTATCTGTGCTTATTTTAGGACCCTTTGTTTTCATCTGTGGGGAAATCCCCTTGACCAGTACAAACCATGACCACTCCTTAGTTTTGCAGGAGGTTTTCATTTGTTGCTATGGCCAGGGCAAAGGTCCCTTCCAATTCTGAGATTCTATAGGATCATAAAAAGTCATCCAAGGGATGACAAATCTTATGAGGGGCTTCACTGAATTTGAGCCCACAATCCATTGCTAGGTGGATCCTGGAGACTCTTCCAGCAGAGCTAGACCAACTAGAGTACATACTACATTAGAGTAGCCTTCAAGAATTCATTTACCTTTGAAATCAATGAACCGTTGGTTAAAGATGAGAGTTGAGAATCCTGTGGAGTTGGTCCATTCACATTAATTTTTTCTCTTATTTTGTCTAATGTTGACTCTTTCAGATAACTCTGCTATTCATTAAACCAGACCAATCCAAAACTTGAATATTCCTGATTGACTGTACAGAATCAAACTTGGTCCTTACCAATCCATTCATAAACTTCTGACATTTCATGATGTGATGCTCATTGCTGCTTTCATCTATCAGCAGGAGCTTATTGAATACCTACTATGTGTCAGGCATTGTGGTAGCTTCTAGGATACAAGAAGAGAAATTAAGTTATTCCTTCTCTCAAAGAACTTTCACTCTATCTGGGGAGATAACATAAACTTATATATATGATCAAAGTGCCAAGATAGATATTGACCCAGGATAGCACGAGGCTGAAATTCAGCAGCTATTTTATAGAATATCAGCTCTGGTCATATATTTATTGATTTAGAGCTATAAGACACCATAGAGGGCTTTTGGTCCAGTCTCTTCATTTTAAAGAAGAGGAAACTGAGGCCCAAAGATTTTAAGTGACTTGCCCAAAGACACCCAACTAAGACAGGATTTGATTCTAGGTTTCTAACTCCAAAGCCAGTACTGTTTCTACTGTACCATGCTGCCCATCTTGCTAAGCTCCTTGATGATCTCAACCCACAATAATTTTATAACTATTATAATTCCTACCAGTATCTGCTACATGTAACTTCTAGTTGGGTTACTAGTAATTGCATTACCAATTACCTCCATTGAAGTCCTTTGATCCCTCATTGTGAGGCGCTAGTAATACAGGAAATTACAAGCTCTAGAGTGGTCTACAAAGAAAGAAAAGATCTTAATATGGACTTACTGATATACTGGGTGTCCCAAAAGTCTAAGTGCAATACCAAACTTTAATCATTTTAAGCTACACTAAGATTTTTGGGACACACTATACTTGATGTCTGTTGTCCAAGGACCAGCCTAGCTAAGACCAGAAAGGTTCAACTCAAGGTTACATGGACACCACCTATTAGGTCATATAGATGTTGGCGATGACTTTGGTTGAGGAGTAGACTTCCAATGACCAAGCTATAGATATAAAAAGTATAACAGCATTGTTTTAGTTGACTTTTTGGCATACAAAGTATAATTTGGAAAAAAAAAGTATAATTTGGTAACTTTTCCCGTCGTGGTTTCAATACATCATGTGTCAGAATAAGAAATTAAATGGAAATTCTTTGGGAGTTTTGTGGAAACCCAAAATGGCACATGAAGATTAGCAGATGACACAGAAAAAGTTTGGAAACTCAGAAAGTCATAAAAATATTTATAGTGTTATATAACATCAATATATTTTATCTTGGAATACCATAATAATTCCAATTTCTCTGACACAAAGGGAGGGCTAAAAATATTTATGTGAGTTTTCCGGATCACAACACCCATAATGTAGATGGAGTAACTGTAACACCCAGCATTTAAATAGGCTTTAAAGGTTTGAAAGTGCTTTCTGTCTATTGTCTTGTCTGATCCTCAAAACAGCACTGGGAGGCAAGAACTATTATTGTCTCATTTTACATATAGGGAAACTGAGGCTGAGAAAGGGTGACTGACTTGCCCAGAGTCACACATCTAGTTAAGTGCCCAAAGTAGGATTTGAACTCAGGTCTTTCTGATTCCAAACTGAACACTAGCTACTATGCTACCTAATTGCATAGTTATTTAGCTGGTTAGTTTTATAGCCTCTAAGTAAGAAAAGTAATTTTATTCTCTGTTTCCAAGAAACCAACTTTACTTGAAAACAGGGGAAAGTAAATTTCAAATTTAGAAATTTTGTCCTTTCCTTGGGAAAAGATAAATGTATGAGTACAATTAATGATACCATTTATGAAGCACTTCTTTTCACTACACCATGCTGCAATCATTTCATTACATAGAATTCTTACATATTATACTGTAATTCTGTTACATAGGGATGGGTAGTGGAACTGCGATCTCAGGGATTCTGGGAAGTGGATGAGAAATACTCTTCTATCCATGTAGGTCAACATTTTCTCTCTACAGATTTGACAAAGACTCCACAGCCAATATGTGTCACAGGTGGGGATGCTCTAACTATTATACTATACTGCCTTTCCTCCTATAACATTGAGTCAGTCATTTCCTGGACCTAAAAAGGCATATAAGCACAATACAACATGTAACTGTCAATTCCTTTGGTCTTATCATGGTTTTCCATGTGTCTCAAGGCTCTTGGAAGACCCTCAAAGTTTTTCATAAAGGAGTTCAACTGAGTGGTTCTCTGAGAGGTCACAGCTAATCTTGTTCCTTGGGTGACTTGAGTTACCCTGTGGCCTTCATCTTCAGGACCTTATTTTCATCTTTGTACCTGAAGATACAAGCAGAAAAAGGGGTACTTTGTTATCTCCCTGCTAGCAGACAGGGTATTCTTGAGGAAAAGTCCAAGAAGTTAAATAAAGAAGATAATCCACAGTCTTCTGGACTGGATTTATGAAAAGGAGCTTCAATATGACTGATCTTCTGACCCTAAAATTAAAGCCCCTGGATTTCCCCCAAATGTCAGGCCAAGAAAATGTTATAACCTCACAACCTACTGGAAAGCATGGCAGGGTTCGCTAATTTTCTGAAGGCACAGAGCTTATTCCAATCCCCTCCCACTTTGTCTCCTCACTGTCAAAATAACCACGAAAACATGGAACTACTATTCCAGTGTGGGCTGGGAAATGCTTTAGAAAGGTCAGCCACTGATCTTTTAAAGCTTTCAATCCCCTCTGGGAGTAAGTGACAAGCAATGTGCTCCCCAGACCTGTAGGTTGCTTCATAAATATCGGAAAGTCATTCATTTCCATGGCAGATTGTAGTATAGTCCCAAGGGTTAAGGTTGAAATGTCATTTCTTAGCAAGATTACTATTCAGAGCTGTCCTTAATAAAGTCTTAGCTTCTTTTAAAATATGAACAACCCATTCCATTTTTAGAATCATCTACCACTGATTTGAATTGGTAACATTTGGAATAATTAATTAGCCAGTCCTGATTATTATCACCCTAGAACAGAGTGTATTTTGAAAGCAACATCCCAGTGTGAGGTTTAATAATAACAGTACTTTGCATTTGTAAGATGCTTTAGGATTCGTAGAGAATTGCAACTAATGTTCATGCCATATCCCATCAGAGCCAGAGAACTTGGGCCCCCATGTCCAAGATCAAGGGGCGAGAGTATATCAGATGAATCAAGCTATTTGACTCAGAGCTGTGTCCAGAAAGAATTAGGGAGGCAACCAGGGTGTGCAAGTGGTTGGTAACCGTTAAGTCCACTGACAGTCCACACTGCCCCATTCCACTGGACCTTCATATACATATATGCAGCTTCAGTTAAAGACCAAACATCTGTGGGCCCTGAGAATTTCATCCCTGCAGATCTCATTTGTCTAAGAGCTAATCACAGAACAGTCAAACTTAAATTTTAACATGCTTCATGGAGTGGAGTTGAAATTGTGAGTGTGTGTGAGACAGAGACAGAGACAGAGAAGCAGAGGGAGAGAAAAGGAGGGAGAGGGATAGAGACAGAGACAGAGAAACAGAAACAGAAAGAAAGACAAAAAACAGAGAGACAGATCCTAAATAGTTTTTTTTTTGTTTTGGCATTTTTTAAAGATAGCAATGCTACCACATAACCTATATCACAAATGGCCCAGAAATGAGGCTGTGTTTCTTAGAAATACCAGAAAAATGGCTAGTTTAGGTTATTGAAGGAGTCCCCAGTGTTTGCCTTGCCTCCTAAGTGATTGTAATTCTGCATTTACAGCCCATCAGACAATGCTCAGAGGCATCATCTCAAAAGCAAAGAAACTTCCCTTGGCAAGGGAACACACAGCAGTCCCAGAGATAATCAAATATTCTCCCCAAGTCCTTAGCTTGGACCATCATTCGAGAGCAGAGGAAGTCCACAGGAAAGCGTATGGATGGGAAAAGGTGAAAGGGTTGATTTCTCTATACTTTTATATACCTGGAAATAGGACTATTTTTGTCATTTATCAATTCCGTCCTGGGGTGTGTCTCCATGTGTTTTGTTTTTAATGAGAATATTGTCAATAAGACCACATGGTACAATGGAAGGAGAGCCAGTCTTAGAGCCAGAAAGACGTAGGTCCAAATTTCACCTATGCTGCATGAATTGATCAATAACCATTATTAAATACCCACCATGTGCCAAGCACTGTGCTGAACACCTTCACTGTGTGGCTGTGTGACCTTGGCCAAGAAAGTCATTTGACCTCTCAGAACTCTAGGCAGCTCTGTCTGACTCTGACTCTCAGAGAAGGCACTAGATACCTGGTAGAAGGAATGCTTCTCCCCTCCTCACTCTCCCTAGGAAGCAGTGAAGCCAACATGACCTTGGAAAAAAAAAACCTCAGTTTTCTTGTCTGTAAAATGAGAGAGAAGGACTACTTGTGTTAATCAGCAGATTTATTAAATCCCAACTATATGATAGATACTGGGGCTACAAAGACAAAATGAAATATCCTTGCCCTCAAGAAGCTTACATTCTATTGGGGGAAACATGTATAAATAGGTGTATTGAAGAGAAATACAGATTACATAAATTCTGTGTGTGTGTGTGTATGAGTGTGTGTATGTTTCGGGACCAAGGGTCTGAAAGACTCACCTTCCTAAGTACAAAACTGGCCTCAGACACTTACTAGCTGTGTGACCCTGGACAAGTCACTTAACCCTGTTTGCCTCAGTTTCCTCATCTGTAAAATGAGCTGGAGAAGGAAATGACAAACCCCTCCAGTATCTTTGCCAAGAAAACCCCAAACGGGGTCATGAAGAGTTGGGCACAACTGAGCAACAACAAGTTGTTTAGAGAAATTAAGAAAGTAACATTGAGCTTGAGTCCATTGAGTGCACTGTCTATTATGAGCTTTTAGGAAGTATGGACAAGAGTCACATAGGATGGGCAGCCATGTCTTCATTGTTATCTGTATCATTGGGGGCCACATCCAAATGAATGAGATCACAAGTCCTTTTTTAATTTGCTCCCTTCTCAACACCCCATCCACCCATAAAGAAGCTTTTCTTATAACAAAGGAAAAAAAACGAAGCAAAATAAATGTGTAAATGAGCAATATCTAACCATGTTTGCCGTGTTTCTCATCTGTAGGCCACCACCTCCCAGCTGAAAGAAGGGAGATTTCTTTAACTAGCAGTTCTCTGTCATTGCCTTCATCAGAGGACCATGGTCTGTTAGGGCTGGGTCCCTTGTCATTGTTTTGGTCATTGTGTGCATTGTTAGTTTGGGCTCTGCTGCTTTTGATCTGCTTCACATTTCTTCTCATGAATATTCTGAAGCTGGTTTGCCACTGATCACTGATTCAATTAGTAATATGTAGGAGGGCAGATTAGTAAAAGACAAAAAGAGATAAGTAGTTAAAAAAATAAGCAGGAGGAGCAGGGACATCAAAAGCACCATGTTGTAAGAAACTGCACCAAAAAGAAAGTCTAATATGATGGTTGTGGTTATTTTCCAAATTAGAAATATCTACATATGTCACATTAGCATTACTCTACATGTAAGATTGGTTTGTATGTTAATAAACTTGTAATAAATTTGAAAGGAAAGGAGGAAGGAAGGAAGATAAGGGAAGAAGGGAGAGAAAGAGAGGTAAGGAAGGAGGAAAGTAGTGGAAAGAGGGGAGGAAAAAAGAAAGAAGGAAAGGGAAAAACAGGAAGAAAGAAAGAAGAGAGAAAGCACAAATGATCTAAACCACAATTTCAGGAAAAGCCTTGTTTTGTGTTCAGACTTTTGATCATTCCATGTGATTTGAAAAAGCAGCCACCCCATTCATTCAGGATTTCCTCTTTCCTTTGGAGTCAATGTTTGCATCTTTTTTTTTCCCCCTGCTGTTATGATATGCTGTTATCCATAATGGTATCAAAACAAGATTATCTAACGAGCTCATTTCACGGAGATCAATAAACAAGCAGTTGCTAGTGTTTGTGGCTTTAAGAGCAAACAGGAGAAAAAGATCATGTGGCTCAAGTCTGGGACTTGGGTCATATCCACTGAATTCAAACGAAAGGCTTCCTTCATCATTTTACAAGGTCATGGGATCATCCATCTTCCCTCCTTATTAAGGCTCCCTGCCCTGACCTTGTTTATTTTATATCGCAGAATCCTGGAATCTCAGTGGTGGGAGGACCTCAAAGGGCACCTCCTGCAGCCCTTGCCCCAGGGTCTACAGTAATGGAGAATTCACTTGTAATATAAAATCCTCAGAGATTTGGGGTGGCCAGAGTTGGACTACCAACTAGGCAGTGAACATGTATTGAGCACCTGAGTATGTGAAACATTGTCATAAGCTCCCCTGGGTGGGTTGGGGGTAGGGGTGAGGCAGGGAAGGACACACAGTCCTGTCCTCAAGAAACAAATGCATGAAGATTTAACTGACAAGACCAGACAGTAGAATTCTGGGTAGTGACAGTCATGGTCCTAGAGAACAGATAATGAAGCATGGGCAATGTTGAGCATCAGTGGAGAGCTACATTTGTAACCAGTGATCCTGAGTTAAAAGCAGGCTCTGCCATTTACTGTGCTACTTGATACAGCCTATTGAGCCTCAGTTTCTTCAGCTGTAACATAAAGGAGATGGACCACTTCATCTCTTTGGTAGCTCCCATCTCGATCTCCATGTCCCCTCTCCTCTCAGCAGAGAGATGAGTATTACAGACACAGAATGCTGCATACTCCATGACACAGAGTTACTATGTTGTCCTCTATTATAGGCAAGAGTTGAAGGGACAGGAATACATCGGGAAAGGATGATATAAAAACAAAAGATATTAGTGACGCTTACATGATATAGGGGAGTGTGGAGTCGCGTACTAGGATGGAAGTCAAAAAGATCTGAATTCAAATCTTGTCCCAGACACTCGCCATATTAAAGTCAACTCTATCAGCCTCAGCTCCCTTCTGCTGAAAATGGAGATAAAAATAGCACTTCCTTCCCAGGTTGTTGTGAGATCAAATGAGACAATGAATGTGAAGTGCTTTACAAACCTCAAAGTGCTATGCAAATGTCAGCAACAATAACAGCAACAGCAATATTAATACAGGGTAGCATGTCAAATTAGTGGTATAGGCTGTAAGATCTAGAGAGGTCTTTGATAATCATGATAATCAGCATTTAAATAGAGCCCTAAGATTTTCAAAGCACTTTACAAATATTTTCTCACTTTATCCTCATGATTAACTCTGGGAGGTGGGAGTTATTATTATCCCCACTTTATAGATGACAAAACTGAGGCAGGCAGCAGTTAAGTGACTTGCTCAGAGTCATGCAGCTAGTGAGTGTCTGAGGCTGGATTTGAACTCAGGTCTTCGTGATTACAAATCCTGTGTTCTGTCCATTGAGACACATAACTGCCCCAAGAATAGGATGAAGATAGACAAGGAGCAAGAGCATTCCAGGCAGAGGTAGCAATGTGGGCAAAGATACAGAGACTAAAGTGCAGAATTCCATGCCCTCCCTGGACTCTCTTCCAAAAGCAAACCAAGAAAGTTGCAGTCACGGCAAGTCTCGCACATGGCAGGACCCTGTTGAGCACTCAATTCTCCATGCTCACCTAAAAGATTGCTAAAAGTTTGGATCAGCCTGCAGACTGAGACCTCTTGTGCTCTGAGCTCCACCAGTGAGCATTTATTAAATACCTACTGTATAAATTGGTAATCCTATGATTCCATGACCCAGAGATGAACAATGGGACAGCTCCTACCCCCAAGGAGCAGCATGATGGAAGTTCCTCTTGATGTGGCTGTTCCAGACACTCCCCAGGCTGGGATCAGCCACATCAAGAGGAAATTCCCTGCCCCCCCCCACCACCACCACCAGCACTGCCTACACCTCCATCCATTCTTTGGCCAGCTCCATCCCTGCACTGGCTGCCTTGCCCTGCTCCTTTCCCCTCCATCCCCCTTTTCCAGCTCTCCTCTTTGTATTTAGACCCTCAAATGTCAATTTCTTGGTTGTTTTCTTCTTCATTTTTTATCCCCAGAATTTAGCATACAGCCTGGGACATAAGAAGCACTTAACAAACGTATTACCTGCCTGTGCTTGATAAGTGCTTTTGCATTCATTCGTTTTCTTCATAATGATGACAGTGGTGCTTATGTTTGCCAAACACTTCTATTTGGTCCTGTGCTATCACACCTATAGAAGGGCCTCCTAAAACCTGATGATGGACCTCCAATGGGTATCACCATCCTCCTTCTGCAAGAAAAGAAACAAAAGATCAGGAAGGTTAAGTATTCCACTCAGCAATAATTTGATTAACAGAGCAAGACAGAGTCTGGGTGTTCTGTGGCACAGAAATATGCTTTGTCTTTATGAAACTGCCTCATTCCAGAGTTAGATGAAATTATGTAGCCCATCCCACATCTGAAAGGAGCCTCCCTAATAAACTGATCAATCTGTCAGCTATATCGACCTATAGCATTTATCCAGATCTATTTTGCTAACGAGGCCATTCTTTGCCTCATTTTTTATTAAGCCTTGATCACTTAAAGGTACTTCCTCAGTCAGTCTAAGACCTGTTAAAGACCTTAGCTTGACAAAGCCAAAGTCCTCCACCACATCAAATCATCCTATATCTGGCCACTGGATCTAGACAGCTCTGGAGGAAAAAAGTGAGGCTGGTAACTCTGCACAGCCCTGCCTCACTTAAATCCAATTAACTTGCATGTCCTGTTATAGCCTCCCTGATTGTCAGGATCCTCTTCAAAAATGAAGGATGAACAGCAGCAAGCAATCTATGTATCACCTATCACCTATCTATCCATTCGTCCGTCTATCTATCTATTAACTTATCCACATAGCCATCTACATAAATAAATAAGCATGATTCAACATAGAATTGAATAGGGGAGATGGAAAGAGTTCGACAAAGGACTGTGACAAATTTAAAAAGGAAAAATAGCGTGTAGCAGGAGAGAGAAGAGAAGGCTTCATGGATGAGACAGTCCACAAGCCAAGCTTGAAAGAGAAAGATGAAAACCGGCAACGATTTAACAGGAAGGCATTTCAGGCCTTTGTGGTGGCCTGCATGAGAGAGCAGAGGGCTGGAAAAGATTGAGAAACCATTCATTGTTTGGTTGGCTGGAATATAAAAGGTGCAAAAAAACCAACTTAAGACAGACTGGAAAGGTAGATTGGATCCAGATTCACACAGAAAGCATTAAATGCCAGATTGAGGAGTAGCTTGGGATTGGGGAGCCACCAAAGGTTTTACAGCTGAGGAGTATATAACACAGTCACTTCTCAGACTTGGGGTGACTATTTGGGCAGTGTAGAATATGGACTGAATACAGAAGAGCCTGGTAGTGATTGTAATTTTTATTGTTCGGTCACTTCAATCATGTCCAACCCTTCCTGACCACATTTGGGGTTTTCTTGGCAAAGATACTGGAATAGTTTGCCATTCCCTTCTCCAACTCATTTTACAGATGAGAAAACTGAGAAAAACAAGGTTAAGTGACTTGCCCAGAGTCACACGACTGGTAAGTGTCTGAGTTCTGATTTGAACTCAGATCTTCCTGACTCCAGACCCAATGTTCTGTGAGCTGTGGTGACACCTAGTGGCCCAGTGATTGTAATAATAGAGGGCTGTGAGCAGACGGGACAGCCACTGTATAGGTAGAATCAGTAAGACAAAGCAGTTGGATTTCTGTAAAGGGTGATGATGAGGGAGAGGAAAGAGGCAAAGACCACTCTAAGGCTTCAGACCGGCTGATCAGAAGAATCCCAAGGCCAGGAACAGAGGTGGGGAAAGGGACAACTAGGTAAAGAGAAAAAGCATTTATTAAGTACTTATTGTAAGCTGGCACCGGGCAAAGCACTGGGGAGACACAAAAGAGAACAAGAAGATCCTGCCCTTAGGAGGCTGACATTCCAACAGGAAATGAGTCCTGAGGAAAGAGAAGGACAAGATAAATGCACCAACCACAGCAACAACAGCAATGACAGGGAGGCAGAGGGTGAAAGCCGATAATGACTCATCACCTTGAGATTTGCAAAGCACTTTATGCATGTTGCTTAGCACTTAATACATGTTTATTGAACTGAAATTTGTTTTCACCACAATCAAGTGAGATAAGTGCTATTATCTCTATTCTGCTGATAAGGAAACTGAGTCTGAGAGCTGTTAAGTGCCCGGGATCACTAAGCTATCCAATCTGTATCCTGTGGTGCCAAATCCTGCTCTCTTTCCACAATGTTAGTGACTCATGCAAGAACACGCAGTCCCTAAGAAGAAGAGACCAGTGTTCAGACTCAGGTCTCGGCTGCAGCTCTGATTCTTCATTTTGGGCTGAGTTTTCTTCCAAGAAGGTTTTGCGGGTTTAATTTATCCTTCGTGACCCACAACTGGATCCAAGAAAGTCAGCCGCATTGCCCCTTCTGGATCAGCAAGCACCCGAGCGTACCCAGGGCAGCTGCTAGCACAGGTTCTCAGATCTGCTTTACTAAAGGTAAGCAACTCAAAATGGGTTAACCATCTTTCTTTAATCAAACAAACGTACCTAATTCAGGGGGAAAAGTCAGCACCCTGAACTCCAGAGAATACAAACCCAAGTTACAAACAGACCAAGAAACAGATCAGCAGTTGGGCTTCCAACCATCTGACCATCACATCCATTACCTATTCAAGTTACCAGAGAGGGAAGCATCAACATCTGGGTTTTCAAAGCCAGGGGACTCAACAACTTCCCAGAGTCTCATCTGGCCAAATCACACAACTCTTCTCAAAGTGCCCCCCAAAGGAAACCTCACATCAGGGCATGTATATAGGCTTCTCCTGGGTCAGCCCTCTTGACCCATCGTCCAATTACAAAGTAACAAGGTGTGGCCATTCCCAAAAAACAAGCCTCCCACCACAGGCTCCAGCCTATTAGAGGACAGAGTATACTTTCAAATCAGGGAACATTCTTAGAGCCAAGCCTATCAAAGGGTCTAGGGGCAGGAAAGATCTTCAGATTCTCATTATACCTTCCTGATCTTCTACACCATCTTACCCCTGTCTGAGGAAGTCAGACTGAGAAGGAGCATTGACTGCAATGGCATGTGCAAGGATTCTCCATTTACCAGGGATAAAACAGCAGAGGGAGAAGCCCAAGTTACATCCTTCTGCCTCACCCTAGATCAGACTCAGCAAATTCAGCTTTCAAAAAAATCTGATGAGGGTCATCCTTTCTAGGGTTCAGATCTCAGCACCACATTTAGAAACCAGGATGGAGAAGACCCTTGAGCCTATGCTGTCTGAGAATCCATTGAAGGACCTGGACACGTGTAGCCTGAAGGAGAGAGACCTAGAGACATCTTTCCAGTGTTTGAACAGCTATCATGTGGAAAAGGGAATCTCCCTGCTCTCCTTGATCCCAAAGGGCAGAGAGTAGGAGCAATGGACTATAGTGTAAAGAAACCAATTTAGGCTTATTGTACAGAAATGTTTCCTCTCTAAAAATGAACTCTGTTACCCCTTATCACACACTGTGTCACATCTCACCGGTGGTCATCTATCTGAGTCTAGATGTCCAGTTGTTGGGTATGTTAGCGAATATGGATTGCTCTAGATGGCCTCAGAGGCCCCTTCCAACTCAGAAGTTTCCTTCATTCTCTCTCATCTTCCAGAATAATAATTGTACTAGAACTTTAACATCAACATTTCAGGCACAAATCCCAAGGAGCCTGAAGACAGCATTTTTTTTCTTCAGTTTATATAATCAAAAAATTTAAAAAAAATCTGGTAGGGACCTTGAGAGACCATCTGATTTAAACCATCCAGGACAGACATCTCTTCTTGAATGTCTCTAGGGTGGAATAGAGAGTGAATAATAATCAACCAGCCCCAGGAAGAGAATGGAATACTGCATTAAAAAATGAAAACACAAAACTAACCAAAATCCCAAGTCATGCTTTCCCCCATTTCACCATGGAGTTTATTTCATTATTTTATAAGTAGCACACAAATGTTCTCTGAGTAATCAGCCATGATACGTTAACTCTGGAATAAGGGGACTTAGGCTGCCTCCCTTGTTCTTATTCAAAGCATACCAAATAGAGATCAAAATTTAAGTTTTCATTAGAATATTGTTTCATCGTAACATTGTCTCCCCTACAAAACCAGTTTTGATTCCATTTGCATGAAGATGCTCTATTAAGCTGAGTTTCCCTGCTATGATTGGGAGCAATGTGATAGCTTGATTACGGCCTCAACTGCATTCAAATGTTTTTATGCTCTTATAAGTACATTAAGGACATCAAAATTTGCTGTTAGTGCCAATGGAAAAGAAGCTGCCAGATGAAGAGAAAATTGTAAACCAATTATGAATATAATAGAGATCATTTGTCTTATGATTTCTCTGGCCTTGCAAACTTTGGAGTAAGAAATTTATAGTTTTTGAAAAATTCAGGCCCAAATCAAGCTTAGAACTTAGAACACTCCGGTTCTCTCAGGTTAATTAGGATAGCAAAGTTGAGGCACCTGGATAGCTCAAGAGTGCTAGACTTGCAGTCAGGAAGACTTGAATTCAAATCCAGCCTCAGACGTTTACTAGCTGTGTGACCCTGGACAAGTCACTGAACATCTTTTTGCTTTAATCCACTGAAGAAGGAAATGACTAACCACTCCAGTATCTTTGACGAGAAAACTCCATGGACAGTATTGTCATGCTACCACCCATCAAGTCACAAAGAGTTGGACACGATTGAAGGAGTGAACAACAGCTAAAAGCAGTAAAATTGTAGGAAAGAAGGAAGGGGACACATTTGCATCTGGGGAGCTGAAGTTGTATGTATATTCCAGCTAATTAGTAGATTTGACCATCATTGACATTCTAATAAACCAACAGATTATTTAACGAATGGCTACAGTCTTTACTGGGGTGGTTCGAACACTGAGCTGTACTGAAGTGAATTGAGTAGAGGGAGTGGGGGAGAACATAGTGGGACCTACTAGAAATTAGATGGTGCCTGGATGGGAGCAACATGGGATAGTGGAAAGAACACTGACTGTGGAATCTGACGGCCTGAGTTTAAACTCCATCTCAGTCACTTCCTGCCTGTGTGACCTTGAGAAATGAGGAAAGTGTTCTAGATAGCCTTCAAGGCTCCTTTCACTTCTAGATCTGTGATCCTTTGAGAGGAGTGCTCTGCTTTGGAACTTTATTCTAATAGTTCAAAATTACTATCAAGGTTTCATCTTGAAAAATGTCCTTCTTTTTCCACATCAGTCACTTTTTCCTATTTTTTTCTTTCATAAAGCACAGGATATTCTTCCTTTTAATTGCCATACATAAATAATTAGAAGCCTATTCACATGTAAATTACCCAAAAAATGGTGCCATCAAAAAACTCCACCACTCCAGCTGTCTTACTACACCTTCAAAGTTAAGAAAAGTTTCATTTCAAGTGAGAAATGGACCCAAATCCCTTACTTTAGCCTCCGTTGTCACTTGGGTAGATGTCCACCTTCTTGAACAGGCATTCCTGACCTCTTTACTATATCCTTGACCCCTTGGGCAATCACTCTGGTGAAGCCTGCTGATCTCTTCTCAGAATCATGTTTTTAAAAGCTTAAAATATAATACTTAGGATTGTCAATGATAGTCATTATATTGAAATATAGTTAAAACCTTTTTTTAAATCACAGACCCCAGCTTAAGAGCCTCTTCTATACAGTCTAAAATACTTATTCACTCTTTCCTGGCCTTTCTCCTTCCCGTTCATTCTCTCATATCTCCTCCTCATCTTTTTCTCACCTAAATGACTCTCTGTCTGCCATTTATCAAATACTCATATACTGGAATTTATAAGGGCACATGTAAGAGGTAGCAGGGAATAGGGGTTACAAAGCCAGACTTGGAATTAGGAAGACATGAGTTCAAATCCTCCCTCTGACACATACAATTGCATGGCCATGGGCAAGCCAGTTAACCACCCCGTTTCCCCAACTAACTCTCCATGACTAAAGGTCACAGATAAGATCATCAGAAGTGAAAGTTTCCATGGCAATAGTGCCCTGCGTGGTTGATCTCACAGGTCTGAATCAAAAATAGATGAATGTGTTTCTGTAACAATGTATAAATCTCTGTACAGTGTTATAAATGAGAGTTCATATGGTACATTGAGCAAATTTTAAAAAAAACAAATTTAAAAAACAAACATAAAACCAAATGACTCAATACACATCTACATAGTATGAGGAAACTTATTTCCACATTAGGTATATCCAAAAATGTATGTCTCTTTCTGCATTTTAAGTTCAGCACCTCACTGGCTGGAGGGGAGTACCATGTTTCATCTTTATTCTTTTGGACCCTTGCTTTATCATTGCATCCATCAAACTATAGTGGTGTTGTCATTGTATAGACTCTTTGACTAGTTATGCTCACTTCATCTCACATCAGTTCATAGAGGTCTTCTCAGCCCCCTCTGAAATTACCCATTTCATCATTCCTCATGGCATTGGGGTTGTACATTCATATACCTCGATTTGTTTAGCCATTCACCAATACTGGTACACACACACACACACACACACACACACACATACACACACACACACACCTGTTAGTTTCAAATTTGATCTATTATGAAAAGAGCTGTCTTTTCTCCTTTCTTTGATCCTTTGAAGTATAGGTCAAGTAGTGGCATAGCTGGATCAAAAGGTACACAGAATTTGGTAACTTTCTGAGCATGGTTCCAAATTGGTTTCCAAAGCAGTCAGGCAATGTCCCAATTCCACCAATAGTACGCTGGTGTGCCTGTTTGCCCACAGCCCCTCCAGCATCTGTCATTTTCTTCATCTTTTCCATATGTGAGGTGGGACCTCAAAGTGCAAATAATTTGCATGTATTTAATTATTAGTGATTTAGATCATTTTCTACATTGTGGTCGATAGCTTAGCTTTCTTCCTGTTCATATCTTCTGACCACTTATCTATTGGGCAATTACTTAGTCTTACAAATTTAAACCAGTTCCTTACTTATCTTAAAAGTGTGATCTTAACCAGATAAATTCGTTGCAAAAATGACACAGAAAGCTTAAGTGACTTGCCCGGAGTCACACAGCTAAAGGACCTGTGTCCCCTTCTCACCAGCTCCTTTCAAGAACTAGAGCCTACTCTGCCCTATTACAGTAGGCTCTCTCCCTCCAGACTCAATCCTTTTGCTTCCTTCTTCTTCCATATAATCCCCAAATCTGTAGCTTGAGTTTTCTGGCATGTTTGATATCCTTATGTTTGTCGAGGAAGGGCTTGGGCATTTTGAGTTGCCCTCCCAAGGCAAATTTATTGGAGGAGTAGATGAAATACGCAGAATATTCAGATATTGGTGGCTTGTGGTCAACATCAAAGGATGAAAATTGATAAGACAACTCGTGTATCCCTTTGAATATTTGAGTATATTTAATAAAGAAACAAAATAATACAGTCTCTAGAGTGGATGTTCTTCAGTTTGTGTGTGTGTGTGTGTGTGTGTGTGTGTGTGATGGATGCCTTGGACAATCTGATAAAACCAATAAGCCCCTTTTCAGAATATATATATATGTATATATATATATTTAAATTCATAATCAAAGGAAATGCTAATTTCAGTTAGTGACTAAAGATGTGGAGGTTTTCTCATCCAAATTCACTAAGCTTTGGAAATCTATTCATGGGTTCCTTGGGAGTTATGGACCCAAGTTTACAAATCCTTTATCTGGAGTACTGGACTTGGTTGTCAGGAAGACCTGTTCTTAGGTCGCACTTCTGACACTAGCTGTGTGACCAAAGCCAAGACACCAGAGAAGAGCTAAGGCTTGATCCCCGCTGTATCACTGCCTGCTACGTTGGTTCTGTGTTGGTGGTGGGAGTTATAACACAAATGAAATCACACAGACCCTTGACGTCTTGATATAAATTTAATGATGCTTTTGCACCATAACTCCCCTTATCTGACATCCTGGAATGCATCCCTATGCTTTCTGTATTATTTCAGCCTCTACTAACGATATTTCTGACAAGGTAATGTGTGGGTGGAAAGCATCGTCATTCCTTACAGATGCTTCTGAAGGTGACACCGTATGTCGGGTTTCTCCGATTAGGGCATAAGAACCAGGCTTAGAGATGGGCTTGGTAGGGCTCAGTGCAGCAGACTCACAGATATCTAAATGATGGATGACAGGCAAGGACATAAGAGAGATATTGACTTTGACACATTTTTAAGACAGTAAATATATTGTGTACATATGCACAATAGACTTATACAAGATAATGTGGTAGAGTGTCTTTTAGCCTCAAACAGAAAGACAAACTAGGTGATAATTGTCTTTGCCACCACGCTGCCCTTTCTGTCCCTCTTTTGTTGGCTTCCCAGGCTGTCTTCTGGCTCTAGCTACCTAAGGCACCTTGTCACCTTTCCTAGACAATGTCCCCGTTCCCT
Organism: Pseudocheirus occidentalis; assembly: GCA_028646575.1. Taxonomy (NCBI): domain Eukaryota; kingdom Metazoa; phylum Chordata; class Mammalia; order Diprotodontia; family Pseudocheiridae; genus Pseudocheirus; species Pseudocheirus occidentalis. Next base: position 192,303,474 of record CM053600.1, read on the forward strand.
AGGTGATGCCTAATGATCTGATCATCTGAGGTCAGCAATAGTGCTAATGGACACCAGTAGATTAATAAATTCACCACCGGGGCCACCACCCACACTACAAGGGGCCTTTGCTGCTTTCTTTTGACATTCCAAGGATGACAGCAGAATCCATGGGCTATCCATCAGTTCTCTCTTGTTCTAGCAATGTTATTGGTCCCTGGTGTACATTTTTCTTTTTAAATCTCTTTAATTCTGAATTTTATAATCATAACCAAACATGAACACTGCAATTTTTAAAAGAGAACAAAAAAGAGGGTTATATTTAAAATCATGAACTAGTTATGGAAGTATATATAATTATATATACTTTAATATAGTTTTCAAAAAAATTAAACATGGTCAGGTAAGTTTCAAAGTAGAGTTGGTGGATCTGGAGTCCAAAAGACCTGAATTTAAATCCACCCTCAGACATTTACCAGCTGTGTGACCCTAAACAAGCTATTTCACCTTGATCTCCCTCAGTTTCCTTAAAATGGAGATAATAATACTGAGGATCAAAGGGGGTATTTGTCACGTGCTTGGCACAACGTCTGGCAGGCAGCAGGGGCTTTATGAATACTATCTATTATTATTAGAAGCAAACTTGCCCTGCTCTGTACCCCAACTCCTCTTTGTTTTCTTCAGTATGATTTGCAATGTTTCATTAACGTTCTCTCTTTTTTTCCTGCACTCATCTGCACAGAAAGGGAGAGCTTATATAGGAGGTCGGTGAGCTAGCTTGTAGTGAGAGAGCAGGAAGGGAGGGAAAGAAAGAAGAAAACAGGGAAGAAAGAAAGCAGGGAGGGAGGAAATAGGGGAAGAAGGGAGGGAGAGAAAGAGGCAGCCTGTTCACACTCACCATGCACCTCTATGTGAAGACTGTTTCCAATTTCTTAATGATTACAGTGTTCCAGGATTCACCGCCATACCATCCAACATCACTGCTAGAATATTGGTATTAAAAAGATGGCCTTTTGTTTCTGAGAGAAATGTGGGGTCATCAGAGAAACTTTGCAGATTTCCCAAAGGCAAACCAACCAGCTGTTTTCCTCCTCCTGTTTAATTCTGGGTAAGAGTCTCACAGGAAGGGCAGGCATGGATGCATTAGATCATAGGAAAGAACAGCCCCCTAGATGAGATCACAGCACCATTTGTGCATTTCAGTGTGTTAACATTTTCTTCCTCTCGCCATCCTCCTATCCCTCCAATGTTGTACAGGGGGTTACCTGTGCTATTTAAAGATCCAGTGTCTTATCCAAAGGTGTAACTCCAGTGGTGAAGATTTAAAGCATGGGAGTAGAGGGAGAATAGAATATTTGTGAGAAGGTAAAAGCCTTGGGATGCCATTTGAATCACCTGCAGCATGCAGTCTACCACCCTCATACATATACATAAAACTAATGCAGGATCTGGGTTTGAATCTTGGCCCTGACACAACTACGGCTGTGACTTCAGGCAAGTCATTGAAGCTTTCAGGATCTATTTCCGAGAGTATTAGACTAAATGCTCACTGAAATTCCCCTGGCAGCTCTAAATTTCTAACTCACAGCTGTCTGTAGCAAATACTCAACTAAAAACAAAATGAACTTTGATAGCTCAAAAAGACCATGGAGTGAGAAAATGGGGGGAAGAAGAGGAAAGAGAGTCATAATTGTCTTAACAATTTTTTCTTATTTAATAAAAATATCAAGAAACCAAAACCAAGAAGGAACAATGAACGTGAACACACACCTAAATACACACACATACACACACACACACACACACACACTTTTAAGGATTCTAAGGTCCAGAGATACCCAACTGGCCTGTGAAATCGACACACCTCTGTCTGGTACAATGCAAGTTCTCTTTAAAGGCCAGAACCAGCTTCCTGGTGCCCACCAATGGCTCTCCATGGGCTCCAGCATTCTGATTCTTGTCCCTTCATTTATTTGAGTTTCTCCATAATGAGCCCAGAGATATGATTAGAAGATGACGATGTGCATTTACACCATGCTCCGTTTCCAAGCTTGTTGTTAAGGTTGTTAGGGAAGGTCGTTAGTCACACTCCATGTGACCCAAAGCAAATCTGTCACCAAGTCTAAGCTGACCAATAAATACACGTCAAGTGTGGAGAATAATTTAAATGATGATAAAAGTCTACCCGCTTAGATGGCAATTTTATTGGTAGAAATTTACTGTAGGCCAAATGTCGCTTAACTCTCCAGGAAACATTATGAATATTACTGGATCTTCCAACCACAAGTATAACAGTAGGGATTAGGAGAGATATTAGCCTCCTGTTGACAAGCTAATTGTTAGATTTGATTTTAAATTAATAAGTGCCATCCATAGAGGAAAATAGAGTAAAAGGACTCAAGGGGCACTCAGGAGGTGCATTACGTGGATGTGGTTGCTATGGCAATGGGTCTGTTCTCCAGGAGACAGACATTGGGATGCAGAAAGCCAAGAACCAGGATGACACCAGCCAGGCCATTGCAATCACATTCAGCCTCACATCTTCCTTCCTCCCCCTCTGACTTCAAACTTTCCAAATCATAGGGGAGAAAAAGGCCTTTTGCTATCATGCTATCCATCAGCATGTACCAGAGACCCCCATGCAACTGAGCTCTGGAGAGGGTTGGCAGGTTCTGGTCCATTTCTGCTGAGTCCTCCAAGCCACTTCACTGGAAGGCTTGAGAAGTACCTGTACATTCAAGGGCCTGGAGGGTTACAGTTGGGCTTCTGAGCCCACAAGCTTCCGTAGGGGGGATATTTCTTTGGAGAGGCAAGGATTTCAAGCTATAAGAGGTTACTCCAACTCCCTCAATGTCACCAAGAAAGGAATTCTTTTCTAGCTCATGTCTCAGAAACACTAAGCACCACACCTAACACACACTAGGCACTTTGACATTTTGGTTCTAACAGTGAGCACTTAATAAATGTTTACTTATTTGAAATTAAAAGATTTTCTGAAACAAATAGACAATTCTAGCTGGTTCTACAGTTGTCTTTCCATGGCTGAAGTTTCCAAGTGTCATTAATCCTGTTATTTACAGAGAGTGAGAGTAATAATTTCTACTATTCGTAGAGAGCTTAAAGGTTTGCCAAACACCTTAATCAGTCAGTCAGCCAGTCAGCATTTAAGAGCCTACTACATGTCAGGCACACTAAGAGAGCTAAGTGCTCTCCTCCTCCTGACAATCCTGAGAGTTAGGAATTAAAGGTTTTATCATCCTGTTTTACAGATGAGGAAACTGAGGCTGAGATTGTCACATGCCCATTACACAGAGTCAATACATGTCTATGGTATTATTGAACCTAGGTCTTCCTTCTGTGAATAAATGAGACATTATCTATAAAGCTAGACTTCTTGTTTACTTGGTTATTCCTTAGTTAATTTTCACATCAACAGAGGCTTTCCAGGTGTCTTGAAACTATGAGATGGAATTTCAAAGGAGCATTATTGCTGGGTGAACGTCTCAAAACAATCATTACTTTGGACATTAAGTCTCCGATCCCAAAGGCATGTGATTTTCAGCAGTGGACGATCAACCCTCATAAGGTTATGCAAGAGAATCAATAACACTTCACATTTATATGGTGTTTACAAAGGACTTTCTTCACCAAAGCTTGTGCTGTGCAGATACATATTATGAAGCCCATTTTCCTGATAAGGTAACCATGGCTCAGGGATATAGTGACCTACCAATGGTTACACAATTAAGGATGTCCTGTAATTATTATAGTCAAGTCAAAACATGCTGGATATGGAAGCAGAGAACCTGGATTCCAATCTTGCCACTGAGAGCAAGAACAGTGTCTTTGCCTTTTCTTTGTGTTCCCAATGCATTGCACAATCCCTGGCACATGTGTGCGTTTAACAAATTGACTGACTGACTGACTGACTGACTTTGGCCACCGTGCCAGCTCTGAAGGCTTCAGTTCCCTCATCCATAAAAAGAGAGGGTTATACTCAATGACCTCCAAGTCCCCTTCCATCTTGAAATCTCTACTCTTCTGGTCATCACTTTACATCTGAAAAAGCTGAGTCTGAGAGAGGTTTAAGAAACTCCCCTGAAATCACACAGCCAGTAATTAAGTGGCAGAGCCCAGAGGCAAACCCAGCTTTCTGGTTCTTGGTCCAGTGTTCTTTTCCTAAAATAAACATACAAAAATGAATTTATGTCAATGAATCAGAATGCCATTTTTAAATTGGAGAATGACAGGATGAAAGAAAGTCATGACATATTAATGATTTCCAATGTATGCTTGAATTGGTAGAACAGAGAGTCACATGAATAATTCAAATGAGACACAGACTTGCTTCCTTTTTTTCTTGCTAAAGGTTGAATCATGAAAACGTGGAGGAGGTAGGCTTTTGGGAAGATCGGTCTCTAATCTTCCAATGTTGTCCAGAGATCTCCAGACCTTTAAGAGGCTAAAACCAAGTTCAGATAACTTGGGGCATCATCTAGTCATTTTGTGAGTATTATATTGAAAATGTTGGCCACCACATTTCATTCCCTCTGACTCTGGCAGCTGCTGAGAAGAGTTAAGCCTTTTTTGATGCCCACTGAATCAAAGTCTATTTTCAAACTCATCCTCTGAGTCCTAGAGGAATGGTCACCAAGAGGGAAAGAAAACCCTGAACAGCAAGGGGGTGGGCAAGGACGGGGACCACAGCTTCTAGTTTCCCTTATCTCTTCCATACAAATTATTATTGGAATTGACTATCCAATAAATTGAAGAAGAAATAGCATATGCATGAAGATGGCAGTACTACCCATACAAAAAGAACAAGAACCATTTTCTTCTTTCACATCTTAGCCATTATCTTTTTTTTTCTGAAATCAGTTTTGAATCTGAACTGTACGTAGATAATTATGACAATACCCACCAGTTAAGTACAATGCCTCCTTCCTTTTCTTATAGTGCAGGGGAAAAATTGTCCAGAAAAGTACCAAGTCACTCATGGCTGAAAAGTGATGAACAATGAACAGACTGAAGACTGAGTGGGTAAAAAGAATATTGGGGGAGGGGGGTATTATTCTTCATTTAGAATATAAAAGACCAGACCACAAGTCAATGATTTAGGATTAGAATATAAGCTCCTTGAGAGTAGGGATTGTTTTTTACTTTATACCTTGCATCCTTAGGTGCCTAATAAATAATTGTTGATTGCTTTGGTTAGGTCATTCTATGAATGAACAAATGCAGGATATTTCTTAGGAGATGGAAGGGAAACCCAGAACCATGTACATATTTAGAATGTCCATACTGTGATTTCATCAGAGAACTCTTGGTATGGCAACTTGGTGAAGATTGGTATGCATCTGTGATGTATGTAGAACTGTCTGGAGACCAAGTGACCTTCCCATAGTCACACAGATCCTATGTGACAGAAGGACTTTAACCTAAGTCTTCCTGGTTACAAGGATAACTCTCCATTGACTCACTCATTGTATGTACAATGGGTATCTGGTAAATAATAAGTAAGATAAATTGGCATGTAATTAATCTCACCTTCCACAATGGCCCCAGACTTTTGAGTTGAGTGACCTCACTGCTTACTGACAGTAAAGCCACATCGACACATATGCAAGCCCTTCCTCAAACTATGTGAAGCCAGTTCTTCTGATTCAGTGTCCTTCCATCCAGTATTAAGTCCTACCTCTGATGTGCACTGCTGCTTTGACCCTGGCCTAGCACCTTCATCTCTGGGTTATCTCAATTCTTTAATCTTCCCCCAGAAGCTCCTTAAAATGCTCAATTTCAGAGCAGATACTGATTGCGTTGGAAAAGAGAATTCCCTCACCAGTAGTTTGCTACACCAATGAAACCTCAGACCCAGACCAACAAAAAATATTATTACATAAACCTCAAAAGATTCATTCCTACTTTAGAGCCAGTCTTTGTGCAAGTGCTTTGGCATATGAAGAATTTGGAGAGATGCAGCATGTTGAAGGGAAAAGACTTGGTCTTGGAATCAAGACTTGTGTTCAAATCCTAATCCTGATATTCCCTACTTGTGACACCCTGGGCAAGTCCCTTCACCATGCTGAGCCTGCATAGCTAGATAGGGTCGTTGTGAGGAAGGTGCTTTACAAATATTAAAATGCAATATCAGTGGGAGATGTTTTTATTTAATTTTGGAAAATAAGTTCTCAAGCCTGTCTCCAATGCATGGGCTGCATGGGTCCCTGTAACAGCAAGCACCCTAGCATACCAAGTATGACTGCTAGCACAGGTTCTTTGATCTGCTTTACTAAAGGAAGGCAACCTTAAAGGGGTCAACAATCTTTAATTATATATAATTCACTTAGTTCAGGGGGAAAAGTCAGCACCTTGAACTTCAGAAAATATAAACAAAAATTACAAGCAGACAAAAAATACACACAGAGAAAATAACACAATTCAGCAAACCAACAGACAGGGCTTCTAGCTCTCTGACCATTACATACATACATAGTTATCAGAGTTTAGAAAAGTACCAATATCTGGGTTTTCAAAGTCAGAGGGCTCAATGGCTATCCAGAGTTTCATTTGGTCAAATCACACAACTCTTCCCATAAGTGAACCCCAAAGCAAGACCTCACCTCAGAGTATATATACTCTTCTTCAGGGTCATCACAAGTCTCATGACCCACTGCCTAATTACAAAGTAACAAAAAGTGTGGACCTTCCTGAGAAACAAGCCTCCACTCAAGCCCTTCCTGTTTGGTCCCACTTGAGGCCCAAATTCCCTAGGCCTGTTAAGAGGTAGGGAAGATCTTTAAATTCCCTTATCATTACAATCCCATAGAACTTTTGGGGAGAAATGTCCAAACTTTCCCTTCCAAGATTCAAATTGCATGAGCAATTAAATCAAAGAAAACTGAGATTTCTGCAAGGGGCTTCTTCCACCTTCCACTAAGTTTATAAGATTTAGCTAAATGTGGTATTGTATATTATTAATGCTGAGTCTAATGAATATTTCAGGATTTTTATACATTTTCCTCTTCTTAACAAAATCAGGACTTTGGAAGTAGTCATTTCATGGTAGACTGCAGTCTGGGACTTCTGGGCTAACCTCAAGTGCCCTTTCCTTCAGCATCTGGGCCTTCAAACCTTGCATACACAGGGTATTTGAAGAGATGCTTTGTCCTTAAAGATGAAATAATATATTCTCTTGGTTTACAAGTATAATGTATAGCATTCACCCTCATAGAGATCAATGATGACAGAAATGTTATCAATAGCATCTGAGTTACTAATGAACTCTAATACTCAAACAGATTAATAATCTTATCAAGTTATATGTTCCTGCCAGTGAGAAAGTGCAGCCCATCCCTACCTGACTCACCTGTAAAACTTCTGTCCATACCCTTCCACAAATCCACCCAATGAGCTAGAAACCCCTCCTGCTTCCTCTGAAATCATCATCATACTAGTAGGTATAGAGCACTTATGTGCCAGATACTGCTAAGTGCTGTAAAGTCATTATCTCATTTAATTATATATTCATATATATCATATGCTATCATACGTTGCTTCCTATACTTAGTATCTCGTTATCTCATAGCCTCACAACAACCCTTCTAGGAAGGTGCTGTTACTAACCCTACTTTACAGACAAGGAAACCAAAGCAAATAACAATTAAGTGACATTTCCAAGGTCACACAGTATGTATCTGAGGCCATATTTGAACTCAGGTCTTCCTGACTCCAAGCCTGGCACCCTATTCACTATACCACCTGGCTCCCCCATCAGGAGGATACCCCTGGAATACCTGTGCTATGCATTTAAACATGACCAACACATCATTTCTGATCATATACTTTCCTCACAACATCCTTTATCCCTGTTATGATAAAAATTCCACAAGTATCAATCAATTTACTTAATAAACATTTATTAAGCTCCAACTGTAAGCCAAGCACCTTACTCGTTAATGGGTTAAGAGTGGGGATTGTTACATAACTGTGGTGGCAAGAATAAAAAGAAATTTCTCCTGTGGCGATTCCTTATCAATGCAGATCAGCCCCTTGTCTGTAACTCAGTGTCTTAGAGAGTCATCCAGGGGCAATGAGAGATTAGATGTTTTGACCAAAGACACAGAGTTAGATACCAAGTGGGACTTGAACCAGGTCATTTGAGGATGTTAATATAAGAATGAAGCAGCATCTGCCCTCACAGAGCTTACAGCCTTTCTCCAAGCAGGTCTTTTCAGAGCATCTGCTCAGTGTTATGAGAGCATTGGACCAGGCAGGTCAGGCAGACAAAGAAAATCGATGATAGACATGGTGAGCAAAGCAGAAAAACTAGGATCTCTGCCATCAGTGCTTCCTGATAGGAAGGGACTAGTAGAAATAAGCATTTATTAAGTGCCTGCTACCTGTGAACACTAAGCCAACAGCTTTACAATTAACTCATCTGATCCTCATGACTATTATTCCCATTCTACAGTTGAGGAAACTGAGGCAAATAGACATGAAGTGACTTGTCCAGGGTCACACAGCTAGTAAGCACCTGAGGTCAAATTTGAACTCAGGTCTTCCTGACTCCAGGCCTACTGCTCTATCCACTGAGCCACCTACTGATCTCTAACAAAACAGTGATGAGCACTACAGACAGCACATTGTCAGCTGCCCCTGTGCATTTGAGCGAAGATTGGAAAAATTTGGAGCAATCAAGGAACAATCCTATTTCTTACTGGAGGGACATTAAAAAATTAAATTCATTGGGATGGCTAGGTCACAGCAGTGAGTAGAGCACCGGCCCTAGAGTCAGGAGGACCTGAATTCAAATCTGACCTCAGACAAATTCACAAACACACACACACACACACACACACACACACATACACACACACAAACCTAGCAGTGTGACCTTGGGCAAGTCACTTACCCACAACTGCCCTGCCTTCCCCCTCCAAAAAAAAAAAGCCAAACAATGAAATTCACACATTACGACTACCAGTGATGGTAGTAAGGTAAATGGATAAGAAAGGAGAAGGGCAGTTAGGAAAGAAACCAATGATTAGTCAAAGGAGCTGTTCATATTTGAAAAGAGCACGCACAAAAAGATGGAAGGAGAAGTGCATTGCTAAGACCTGACCATCATCTAAAAATAGCATGAATCTGTCAGGCAGAGTCCCCAGAGCTACAGACCTAAATGATGTGAGACCTGAGAAAACGTGGAGCCCGATGGTCTGTTCAGGGCAAGAAGACCAGGATGGGATCTTCCAACCCTCTGATCCTTGGATCCAGAACCGGCCAGGTGCTGGGCTTGGGGCAGATGCTTCAGCATTGGCAGACAGCAGAGGGAGCTTAAGATTCAGCTCCTGCTGTTTCCATCTTACCTGGCAAAGTGGGTTCTCCTCAGACTGGATCAGGCAGAACAAACATGGCGAAGATGGAATGGAACCCAAGATAGATGAGGAAGAAAGTAAACCAAGGCAACAGCTCCCACGGCTAAAGTATATACAGCAATGTAGAGGTTAAAGGACATTCACTAGCAATAGCTAACACCAGTGAAGTACTTTAAGGTTTGCAAAGCACTTTATTGATCAGTGAGCATTTATTAAACACCAACAGTGTGCCAAGTACTGGGCATATATGCATAGAGATAGTATATATACATATAATATATATATATGTACTTATATATGTCCATGTGTTTGCACGTATACATATTATTATACAATAAATGTAAAATATATATTATGTGTTACATAATTGTGTGTATATCTATTCCAAGTCTCAAGGAGCTTACACACTAATGAGGGAGACAAGAAGTACATTGTAGCACATGCAGAATAAATACACACAAAGATGGGGTAGTTTGGGAGAGAGGACACTAAGAATTGGGGGGATCAGGAAAGGCTTCAAGTGGAAAGTGGTAAAACAGCTAGGGAAAGTGATGGACTTGGAGTCAGAAAGACCCAGATTCAAATCCAGCCTCAGACATTCACTAGTTGTGTGAACCTTTGGGGGGTGACTTAACCTCTCTCAGCCTCAATTTTCTCATATGTGAAATAGGAATAATAGTAGGACCTTCCTCAGGGTTATTATGATGATAAAAATATATAAAACTGATTACTCAGCCTCTTAAAGGTCAGCCAGTCAACAAGCCTTTATTGAGTTCTCACTCTGTTCCTGGCATTGAGTAAGCACTGGGGATTTTTTTTTAATGTTAAAAGTTTCTACTCTCAAGGAAAAAAGAGGAGACAACACAAAAGCAACTGTGGACACACAAGATACATACAATGATAAATTGGAGATAATCAACAGAAGGAAGGTACTGTGTGATCCTGAGCAAGTCATTGAACCTCTATGCCTCAGTTTCCTGACTTTTAAAATGGGTGTAATAATGGCACCTACCTCCCAGGGCTGTGATGAGGATTAAATATTTGCAAAAGAACTTTGTCATTTTCAAAGTGCTACGTGTCATTATTATTGTTATTATTATTATTGTTATTATTATTATTGAAGCAGTATATCAATGTTCGGTATTATTGTTGTACAAGGAGGATGTGGGGAGCATGCACATGTTAAACATAAGGAATATATCATGTGTACACACATTTACATGGAGGTATGTACATATGTATGTATGAATACAACTTGCACCCTAATTATGGATAAAGCAGGGAGAAAAAGCTATAGCATTACCTTTTGGTGTGTTAATTAGATTATTGGGTCAGGAGGGTGCTGAGAATATAGTTCATATTTATTCAGGAAGTCACTTCACAAAGGCACTCAGAAGATCCTTTTGGGTTGGAAGATCATATAGGCAGGTGGAATCATAATCTACCTAAAGGGTATTGATTAATGAATGAGCCAATGTCACCTTAGAGGGAGTTTACCAATGTCCTTCTGCCAGCATTTCTCTTGAACTACAAATTGCAGGTTGCAGTTATAATTAAAATTTTCTCACCAATGAGCCCATAAATCCAATTCAAAACTAATTCTTGTATAAACCTTGTGGGATACATCTTTGTATTTTAAAGTGACTCTTGGGACCTTGCATCCTGTGCTTTGCAATGCCCAGCATTTTAATTACAAATGCCCAAAGCCCTGGATGGTGCTGACCAACTCTGCAGGTCATATGATGCTGGAAGGGTGATCTGCTGTATTCCATGATAGAATCAAAAATCCAAATATTCATGACAGCTTGGAACTATGGGTCAATTCTAATTAGAGGAAATGCAATTGAAGCAAAATGGTAGAGAGGGAAGATGGATGAACCTGGAGGCAGGAAGACCTGGGTTTGAATTCTTCCTCAGACTCACTGTGTGATCATGGGCAAGCCTATCTGTTTGAGCCCCAGTTTCCTCATGGGTAAAGTAGAGGTTAAATACTTATACTGCCCACCTTGACAAGGCTTTTGTGAGCTTTAAATAAGATAATATATGCAAAGTCTTTTGCAAAGTTTGAAACACCATCTAAATCTCAGTTATTATTATTGACAAAATAAATGTGATGTTTACAGCAAGTTCAATTAAAAATCAACTTCATATGAACAGGATTAGGAGATTGGAGACCTGAATTAATGGTAGCTCATTTTAACTTACTGTAAGGATAAAGTGAAAACCAAAATGTAAACATAATCATCAGTTGCCTTCATAGAAATACAATGTGCAGAATATGACAGACAATAGTTCCACTCTACTTGGGAGCAATCAGAGGGCACAACTGGAGTACTGTCCTCCATTCTGGGCACCAGACATTTATTTTGTTGTTCAGTCATCTCAGTCCTGTCAGTCTCTTCGTAATCCTGTTTGGGGTTTTCTTGGCATAGATACTGGAGTGGTTTGCCATTTCCTTCTCCAGCTCATTTTATAGATGAGTAAACTGAGGCAAACAGGGTTAAGTGATTTGCTCAGGGCCACACAGCTAATAAGTATCTAAGGCTGGATTTGAACTAAGGTCTTCGTGACTCCAGACCCGGCACTCTATCCACTCCATTACCTAGCTGCCCATTATATATTATATGTTTAAGAGACAAACTAGTATATCCAGAGGAGGTTGAGGAGAAGGGGAAAAGAGACTTAAGACCATACCATATAAAGTTTGTTTGAAGGAATTGGGAATAAAAGATTTAGGGTAGACATTTGTGCTATCTCCAAATATTTGAAGAGCTTTCTTGTGAAGAAGGAAGTAGAGTTAGTTTGTTTGGCTTTGGATGAGAGCTCTAACAAATGAACAGAAGCTGCAGAAAGGAAGATTTGGGCTCAATAAAAATCACACAAAGAATGATTAAGTTGGACCTAGAAGGGATGGAAGAGGTCAATAGGGAAGAATTTTCTGATAATCGGAGCTGTTCAAAAATGGAATGGTTTGATAAAGTAGTAAGTTCCCCGTCAATGGGAGTATTCAAGAAGACTCTGCACTTTTTCAACTGCATGTATGCACATATATATATATATATATATATATATACACGTGTGTGTATGTGTATATAGTTACTTCATTCTTCTGAGTCTCAGTTTCCTTATCTGATAAAGGAAAAGGTTGGATTAGATTGTAATCCCCAAGGTCCCTTCCAGTCTTAAATATTCTGTCTCAGAATAACCATGTGCCTATCCCCAACATTCAATGTGACAAGAAACTCCTTTCCCCCTTACTCTCTAAATGAGTTAAGTGACCCTCTTCATCCTTACTTTCTCCCCACCTCCAAATAGCCCATAAAACTCTTTGATCAGAATAAGAAGTGGCCATGAGAGGATGGTGCCATTCTCCTTTGGGAAATGAGTTTGTTTCTTGCCCTCTGTTAAAGGTTCATGTGAAATCTAATCCCAGTGGTTAACACCAGAACGTGTGCAGCCTAGAGTACTGTAGGAAAGTCAAAGAGGCTTGGTCACTCGTTCTCCCAGGGGGTGACTCATTGTATCCAAAAAGTAACACCCTAGAGCTTGGGGCTTTCCTTGAAAGCACTCATCTGAAGGCAAGCATCAATAGGCATCTTCCCAATTCAGTCACTTGACCTACTGACACCATTCTTTAGGTGCCTGCTCTTGGGGGAAAAGATTCTAAATTCTAAAGGGGAAAAAAAGGCCAGTGACTGAGATATAACCAGTTGAAAAATAAAAACTCTAAAAATACATAAAGAGAAAATTGAACTTGTAAGAACTAGTCTAAAATACTGGCAGGTCAAGTAGATAATAGGAATTCCATAGACAAAGCACATTGGGATTTCAACAAGGAATATAACAAAGTTTACCATGGCATTCTCATAGATAAGGTGGAGAGGTGCATGTCTAATGAAAGTGAAGCTAGGTGGTTTGGGGATTGGTTAAATGACCATATTCCTAGTATTGATTGAATAAATTTCAGCATGGAGAGATATCTCTAGCTATGTGCTATGTATATGACCCTATTCTGTTCAACATTTTAAGCAGTGACTTGGATTAATATCCAAGTTAGATGGCATGTTTAATAGATTTACAGATAACGCAAAGTTGAGCTTGCTGGCCAATATACTGCATGACAGAATCAGAATCTAAAATTGTTCAACAGAGTTGAATGATAGACTAAATCTAATAAAATTCTGTTTATACATCATTTATTTTCTTATAGATCTATTATCTCATCAATGGAGGAACTCCTTCTAGAGATACAGATTATAACCCTTCTTGTGTGTGATTTTTGCTCACATCTTCTTGTAAATTTACTCAATAAAGATAGTGAAAGAACTGCTAGAATTCTCTTGATATTGTGTGAATACCAATGGAGCATGTAGATTGTCCATTAATTATTCTTCATTCTTACTGTATAACCATCCCACCTTTTATTCCACTTAGATGTTTCTCCAATGAGATACTTGATACCACTTCTTTTGCATGTTGTTCAGTTATTTTTCAGTCATGTACAATTCTCTGTGATCCCATTCATGGTTTTCTTATAAGAGATAATGTAGTGGTTTGTCATTTCCTTCTCCGGTTCATTTTACAGATGAGGAAACTGAGACAGACAGGGTCAAGTGACTTGCCCAGGGTCACACAACTAGCACTTGTCTGAGGCCAAATTTGAACTTGGGAAGATGAGTTTTCTGACTCCAGACCTGGTACTCTAGCCACTATGCCACCTAACTGCACTACTTTTTGGTCTAATTACCTATAATTCCTGTAGTTCACTGTGGCCTACTAACACCCACCATGTTCGTGTCCACCATTCTCCTTTCCCTATTTAATTAGGTGATCTTCAACTTCAGTTCTCTGGAAAATAATAACATTCTATTATTCACAGTCATTCAGCATTGTTGAGAGAATATGAGTATTTAAAAGATTGAACTCAAAAAATGAAAAATAAAATAGAAAAATTCAACTTTGTTTGGAGACATTTGGGGTAATTTTTTTTTCAGCTTCTCAAAGGTGATCCAGTCCGCATGCCTTCTCCTCTTTGGTCTGGGTCCTAGTTTGCTCTCCATTGTCAGTGTCCTTTCAATATGTATGTACCAGTTCTATGAATTGTCCATCCAGCTGCTTATTATGTTATGAATGGTAGACTTTTTTCATCCACTTGGACTGTCCTATGTAGATAGTCCAGATGTATATGAATTGGACTTATGGATCTAATTTAGAAGACTCTACAGTGTTTGGAGGTATGATGTAATCATCACAATACCATCCACAAACAGGGGCATACAGACGACCTCACCCACCAGAGAGAATACCTTTTGTTTGGGGGTTTAATAGGAATAAAAAGGAACCCAAGCAGGACGGTAAAAAGACCTGAAACCATTGGTAGAGAAAACCAAGAACTTGATGACTGCCTTCAATATGTAAAGGGTTTTCCTTGGAAGAAAGATTTGACATATTCCACTTAGCCCCAAATGGTAGGATCACTGGGTGGGAGTTACCTGGAAGGAATTTTGACTCAATATAAGAAGGAACTTCCTGGAAATTGGGGCTACCTTAAAATGGAATGAGCTTCCTTAAGAGGCAGTCAGCTCCCTGTCATTGAAAATCTTTAACCAGAGGCTGAATGACCTCATACTAGAATGTTACAGACAGAAGCCATGTTCCAGGTAGGGGTCAGACTAGCTGGGATCCCTCTATTTCTGACATTCAGAGTTTCTACAACTTCACACAGATGCACGCACACACACACACACACACACACACACACACACACACAATACCAAAATGACCACTTGACTGACCTGAGCAAACCAGTCAATGGATTTGACATGACTTATTAAATATTAATGTTCTGGCTTAGGCTGCCTCTCTCCCTCTCCACAAATACAGAAATATCGAGATTAAAGTCATATATTTCTCAAGCTTTAATCACATTTCCCCAGCAGTTTCCTGTGCATGGTCTAAAGCATAAGAAAGATTTCATTCCCACAAATTATAATATTGCATGGAGGACAAAAAAATCCAGCATACCTTTGACCTTAATATCACATAATCTTATATAAAGCCCCCATAAAATTGCCTACAAAGTTCAAATTGGGCCTGGTCTCATATTTAGTAATTTAAGGTTTTTCTATTTCTTTGTTTTGGGCTTGGTATTTTTATGTGTATATTGGGAGGGGGCAAGGAAGTGTTATTGGGCTAAAGGAAGCTTGGAGTAGTAATAAGAACCAATGTAGATAGAAAAATGTTTGTGGAAGGCTAGAGAAAAGGAATAGTTTATTCTTCCATTTCCATTTTCCCACCATCTTGATTTTTCCCTTCTCATCCCTTTCCATCATCAGCATCTTTCCCTAATCATCACCAGTCTTTCCTTGGTGTTAGTAGTAATATAGTCTGAGGTCTCTTTTATTGTTACTATTAAGACCTTGAGGCAGCCTTGAACTTTGTCCCTTATGCCTGAAGCAGTTACATATTGGCATGGAAATCTATGCTGGAAGGGACCTAAAGACCATCTCATCTAACTTCCTATTTTACAGAAGAGGAAACTTAGGCCCAGGAAGGTGAAATGACTTGTCTAAGGTCATGGAGGTAGTGTCTTGTACCTCCAGTATTATATTTGGGTAGAAGGAGGTGTTGTGGGGGAGAGGGAGTCTGGATCTCTGATTTCATCCATAAATTAGAGACTTCTATTGTAGACACTCCCTTCAGTGACACAGATCAGCAACTCTTCTGTTACTTAAAGTATTAGAGATTTGGCTAGGGCACCTTGAGGTTAAGAATGTGCCGGTGGTTACATTACTAGTCTATATCAGAGGCAGAACTTGATGACAGGAGAAGTCTAATGTCTTGTTTTCCATAGGAACCTGGGCATATCTCAACTTTGATGCCCTTAAGCTTTCTCATCTAGAAAATGAGAAACTAACCTTGTAGTGTTAATGGGATTTAAGATCTTCCCTGCCCATTAATAAGCCTCATGTGGAGCCCATTAAGGGCAGCTTGCTTAGTGGAGGCTTGCTTGTAGGAGGGCTTTCACACCTTTTGCTAATTTCTATTTAAGCACTGAGTCACATGGGTTGTGATGCCTTCTGACTCTGAGAAGTATATATATACTCTGTGCTGGTATTTTGCTTATGAGAAGAATCTTGTGATTCCCTGTGGTTCCCTGAGTGACTATATGTTCAGAGCTCCCCAACTGCTCAGATGTAAAGAGTCTCTCCATCCGGGGACATATGTAAAGTGTATAGCAATATTGCTTTGATTCAGGCAGTCAGATCCCTATTTGTTGGTCTTTATTTCTCTGTTTGCATTTTCTTTTAAGCTCAGAGTGCTGACTTTTCCCCTGAACTGGTAAATGTAATAAAAAAAGATTGTTGGCTCCTTAAACAGCTCTCTTTCCTAGTAAAGCAGATCTAAGAACCTGTGCTGGCAGCCAACCTGGAGATGCCAGTGTGGTTGTGCTACAAACACCTATCATACCTTTGTTTCAGGCTTGTTTCTGGGACTGCTAGTCTGAATTAATGAAAAATTAAATCAAAAAGAGTCACCCTCATAGTCTCTAAGGACCAGTGGGGGTTGTTGAGACATCCAAGCAAGATGAATGTCCCTTGGCAAGGAGTCAGGGTGTATTTCTCACTGGTAGGCAGATACTCCATTCCAGTAAATGGGAACTTCCTCTGATCAGCCTTACTATGTAAAAACACAGCTTTATAATTTCCAAATAGATATAATGACTGGTAATCATTGTTAACAAGTCTATCTTAGCACAGGTTGAATGAACAATTTTTTTTAAATCATTTCAATTTAATTCAGCAAGCTTTTATTAAGCACTTCCTATGGTCAAGGCACTGTCCAAGGTTCTTGTGACTACAAAGACACTAACAAAAAAACCTTCCCTCATAAAGCTCATTGTACAGACTAGGAAATTCAAGTGAATTTGAAGAGAGAAGGAACATTAACAGTTAAGGGATCAGGAAGGTCTTCCTGTAGGAAGGCGGACTTGAGCTGAACCTTGAGGCAAAGTGAGTAACAGGTTGGGAAAGGAGGAAGCACATACCAGGAATGCAGGAGGGAAGGCAGGGGATGGAATGCTGAGTACTGGCAATGCCAGGAAGCCTTGTTTGAGTGCAAAATAGAGCACAAGAAAAGAAGGAATGTGAATTGAGCTTGGAAAAGTAACCTGGAGCCAGGGTATAAAAGGCTAGATTGGCAGACTAAGGAATCTGTATTTTATCTTCGAGATATTCTCCAAAGATTCTTGAGCTAGTACTAATATGATCAAACAGCATAGAAAAGGGGAAGGGGTACTCACTGCCTATGGAGTCAGAGAACCTAGGTTCAGATCCCCCCTTTAATGTTCACTCACTGGGTGACATTGGCATGTGATTTAATATCCCTGAACCTTGTATTCCTCATCTATTGCTGTTTGTCCTTCATTCTTGAAAAAGATCAATGACAGCATGAGGGTGATGTCTTGACTTCTGTGTGAATTGGATTTTAAGTGAGGCAGAGCTGGTCTTATTTCTTACCCAGCCTCTAGTCCTCATCTGTAAAATCATGATCTCTGAGGTCCCTTCCAGCTCTAAACATTAGATGATTTGGGCTGCTGTGTGGTAGAGAGATTGAAGAATGGAGAAATTAGTAACAAGAAGATCAATTAGAAGGCTGATGTCTACATCTGCAAACAATGCACAATACAAAATTGTTCTGGCCAATTTATTTTCTCATAGTAGGCTAACCATGGGCCCTGCAATCATTTTCTTACCACAATAGGACTGAATTTGTAAACTTTAAAGTTCTCTACAGATTGATATTATTACCATTCTTGTTACTGTTGTTGTTAGCAAACCTTTGATGCATAGATAGTGCAGAGGTAAACTTCAGATTGACCCAGAATGAATTCTGACAATTCTGAATGGGATAGATGAATGGAGTCTGATTTGAGAAGGGTCTGTATTGTGTTTCTCAGCAATTCTAAGAAATACACATGAATGAACAATGTTGGTGAATCAACAGAAATTTTTACAATTCCCTTTGTGATTTCCAAAAAGCAAATGCTCCTGGGTTTTTTTTTAGTCTGCTTAATAGGTTTCAGCTGCTTTGGGAGCTCCTTAAAGTATCAGTCCCATCCATGCTTATCAAAACTGAATCTTTAATTGCATCCTAAGTGAATATTATTAACTCAGACTTATTTTTAACTGACTTTTTTGAAGGGACAGGAACAATACTCACCTATTACTTGTCATCCATTTAGACCCAGAAGGACTTTAGAAATCACCTAGCCTAACCCTTCTTTCCATCCACCACCACCATTTTGAAATGAGATAAATAAAGTCTACAGAGGGGAAGTAATGGTCCAAGTCATTTGGATAATGTACAAGCCAGGATTTGAACCAGGGTCTTTGGGCCCCCAAAGTCAACATTCTTCAAGTGAATTGTGCTGGCTACATATGATGTAGCCTCCCCATTTCTCTGGTAAACAACCACTTCCCCATCTTTGCAGTGGAACCAAAGAAACTAAAACCAGCAAGGAGAAAAGGGAATGAATGCTCTTTGAGTGTATTTCAGTGAAGTATCTTCTTCTCATAGGGAAGACCTAACCTCTCTCCAGATGTTCTCTGGGCAGTCTTGAGAGAAGGCAGCTAATGGAAACTTAGACAACACTGAAATGAAGCAACATCAAAAAGCATCTGAGCTCAGATTAAATATAACCGTCAACCTCAATCCTAGAGAAAGCTGGAGGAGTACACTTCCCTCTTCTTGGTAGAGAGGTGGGGGGGGGGGTTACTGCAGGTGCAGAATGGCACATACAGTGCTGGATGTCTGTGTTGTTTGGCTCAATTTTGCCCATAATGTGTGTAAAATGTTTTGTGAACTTTAAGCAGACAGGGGCATGATGACCTGGGCACATAGGAGAAGAAAAATGAAGACCTAGATTAGTTCCCACACCCCAGGCTGGCCCATAGGCAGGTTCATTGTCTTCTAACTTGCTGATTTCTAATTTCACAAACTATCACTTAACTATTTCCTGGCTACTTCATTCTTAAGTCCATGAAGTTTCTACTTAACTAGTACTTGACCACTTCAACACCATGACCACTAAGATCCTATTCATCTCTAAAGTAATGTTCCCAAGACACCTGAGATCATTTCTGGCTCAAATCTGTTAACCCATAACCTCTTCCAACTTTGTGACTTCCAACTCTGAATCTGTGATTTTATAATCCTATGAACCCTAAGGACCCTGAATCTAGGATCCTTCTCCTTTCCAGTGTCCCCAGACCCAACTGAAATCTCTTCCTTGAATTATTATTATATCTAGCCATCAAATAGTCCATGTGGAGGAGCAAACTTTATGCTTCATGCCCAAAATAAAGCCAAGCATACACTTGGGAAGGGCTCCAGCATGATTAATTTCCTGGTTGGTTTAGCATCTCCTCCACTCCCTCCTACCTCAGCTCTTTAGTGTTATCACTCAGGTCTAGAGAGAAGAGAGCACTCCTCCATCACTGACATATTCCCCAGTGGTTTAGCTCAGAGCAGAGAAGAAGAGATGAGCGTGGGGATGGAGAATAAAGAGAGCATAGAGAAGGCTGGAGAAATGTCTTTTAGAAGAAGAACCAAGGCAATGAGTTACCTCTCCCAAAAATAATTGTATAAACCAAAAAAGCTTGTAAGAAAAATTTGTATTTTGTATGCAGAAATTTCACAATCCTGCCACACAGCTAGTAGTAGTAGTAGTAGTAGTAGTAGTAGTAGTAGTAGTAGTAGTAGTAGTAGTAGTAGTGGTAGTACTAGTAGTAGTAGTAGTAGTAATAGTGGTGGTAGTAGTACTAGTAGTAGTAGTGGTGGTGGTAGTAGTAGTAGTAGTAGTAGTAGTGGTAGTAGTAGTAGTACACAAACATACACACACACACACACACACACACACACACATGCTTATGTGTGTATACACCTTTTCCAAAGATATATGGTAGAGGGATGAAGACTTCACCTTCATCTTTCTATGGTGCCTGTCATTAGTAGGCACTTAACAAATATTTGTCGATTGAATGATTAATTGATTGATTTCCAAGGCATTCCAGATACAAAAGAATATTCTAGAAACCTACACATAGGGTTTAAATCCCATCTCTGTCATTGCTTGTATGACTTTGAGCAAGTCACTTAACCTCTACAGGTCTCAGTTTCCCCAAATATAAAGTAAGGGAGTTGAACTAGGAGTCCCATGAGCTCCCTCACAGTTCTGTATCTATGACCCTATGATACCACGAATCCTGATTCTGCTATTTACTTCTTGTGACATTGGGCAAATTGCCTCTCTGAGTCTCAGTTTCCCTATCTGTAGGGTTGGACAACAAAAGCTATATAATCCTTTCTATCTCTATGAAACAATATGGTATCATGAAAAAAAAAGTCTTCCGTCTGGAGTCACAGGACACAATTTGAAATCATGACTCTTCTATTCACCACCTGTACATTGTCTACTATTCAGTAGAATGTAAGCTCCCTGAGAGCAGAGTACATCTCTTTTGTCTTTGTAAATCTAGCACCATTCATACTAGATACTTAATATATGCTTACTTCATTAGACTGGAATGACTTTTGTAACCCAGAAAAGTTACCTTAGTTTTCTGGACCTCAGTTTCTATTGTATTTGTCAAAAGAGGGGACTAGTCTACAGTGGCAGCCTCTGTGGCCCATTATAGCTCTAAATTTGTGATCCTACACAATCCCAAAACTGTTTTCAGGAATTTTCTGGAGAGATGTTATGGGACTGTTATTCAAGAACTTACAAATAGATGCCTGCCTCCTTGGGAAGGCTTGGCTTTTTTGCTCTGTGGAGCCATGGAATGGACTGACTGGCCTTTTAAGCTCTTGTCCAGATCTAAGATTCTCATTATAAGTCACTTTTTTTAATGGGCAGAGCTTACTACTAGGATAAAAAGCTTCATGATTTCAGATGGGTTTTCTGAAAATGCTGACCTCACTCCTCTCCTTCCCTCACCTCCCTTTCTGCTCACCACACATGTACCGAATGAATTTTTCTCCCTCCTCCTGATGGGATGAGAGTTTTATTTTACAAGCAAGCATCAGCGTGTATTGCCTGGGAACGTGAGTTCTGAATGAATAAAGAAAAGTTTACAAGACCATAGACTGTAGCAGCTACAGATATTTCATTACACCTAATATCCTATACAATATGACACAATAAACAATACAACAAATGTTTATGAAGCCCTTCCAGGATATACAAGATGCTGGAACATTTTATGTCCCCAAGGGACTCCATCATTCATCTTAGCCAGCCCATTCAGGTCTTGATGGGGGCCAAAATGAAAATATCCTATGATCCCCATTAATCACATATGATTTTATATAGTCCTTTATGGTTATGAAATGTTCCTACCTTGTCTCATTGGTCCTACTCAACAACCCTGTAAATTGTTAAAGGGAAAGAGAAACTTGGAGTCAAGAGATCCTTGCTCTGCTGCTGCCTGTGGTTTGTGGTATCTCCCTACCATCTCCAAAATGAGTTGGAGTAGATGATATCTAAGGCACCTTTTAGCTCTTAAATCTCTGCATCTGGATCCTGCTTCCATTCTAAGTAAGCTGCTCCACCTCTCTGTGCTTCATTTGTGAAATGAGGGGATTGGACTAAATAATGACCAATGTTCCTTTCAACTCTAAAGTCTTTGTCTCAGTGCTCCTATCTGTATGACCTTGGGTATGAAACATCCTTTCTTTGGGACTCAGTTTCCTCATCTGTAAAATAAAGAGGCTG
>CM053600.1:192326101-192359974 GCA_028646575.1 Pseudocheirus occidentalis
TCTTTCTTTCTTTCTTTCTTTCTTTCTTTCTTTCTTTCTTTCTTTCTTTCTTTCTTTCTTTCTTTCTTTCTTTCTTTCTTTCTTTCTTTCTTTCTTTCTTTCTTTCTTTCTTTCTTTCTTTCTTTCTTTCTTTCTTTCTTTCTCCTTATCTATCTTTCCATATGTGGTTGAATCCCTTAAAAGTTAAGTGATTTATCTTGGCTCACACAGCTGCAAGTATCAGAGATAGCCTTTGAATTCAGATCTTCTTTTCTACAAGCCACAAACTCTACCTATTATAAAAGGTTTCCCTTCAGGAAGTTATAACTTTCCACATGGTCTTTAAAGTAACCCTCTAGATAGATACCATAAATAATATGACAAGCTTTGACAATAGAAAAACTAAAACTCAGAAAGGCAGACACAGAATTCCAGTTCTCTTATCCCAAAAGTGATTTTTTTTCCCAATACAAAATGTTTCTCCTAAAGCAAAAATGCTGCAACACTTTTTATGTGTCCAGGCATTCTCACTTCCTATTAATTTTATCAGAGGTATAACTATGGTGAGGTGATAAGAATCTTGATCAAGGGCATGAAATTTAAAATGCACTTGCATTCTAGTAGCATAGAAATAATTGACTTTATCATTTAATTAGCAAGAATAATCAGTTAAATTACACAATAACTTTATTATATATTTTAAAGGAATAGCAAGTTGTACATAATAGATTTGCAGATTCATGTGCAATCACCTTTTCATTATATTATGTTATGGAAGTGTTTGTTTCATTCCATAAATTAAAAATAAGATAAACTAAAAAAACAATCAGTTAAAATAGGAGACTATAAGATGGAGGACTGGGTATCTTCTTTACTCACTCTGTTTTCCCTCTCTCTGCTTTATGCTATTTGCCCCAGTTCCATTCTTAGATGGGGGACAGAGGGGAGACAAAATCTTCACTGACGCCTTTGTCTTTATGGAAATCCATTTAAGTAAATTGTGGTTACAACACCATTGGGGATTTTCTCTATTCACAAATCATTAGATTCCAAATCTTTAGCCTTCCACCTTCTAAGAACTCAGTAAATGTTAAAATACTATAATCAAACTTAATTCAGAAATAAACCACAAGTTCAGTTCACTTATTTCATCAACTCAGTGATCATTTTGTCTTTCTGACCTTGGTATCATTAATTTAAAAAGTAACATTTTGCTCTCCTTACTGTTCACTTTAATTTGCAACCAAAATTCTTTGCAAAATAAATTTGAAAAGATTTCTTTCTTAAAAGCTTCTAAAATTAGCACCAATGGACATCTCTCTGAATGAATTTCCAAGGACATCTCAGCGTTCAAGTGACTTCATTGAAATAGATTGTACAGTAGCTAAGTATGGACAGACTAGAAGAGAAATGAAATTTGGTGGCTGAATCTGAAACCAATTTTCAGGGTTTTTAAAGTTCCCTCAGTGTGATCCTAGGAGAGACTATTCCTTAATTACTTTATTTCAAGAAGCAGGTAGGAAAATTCCTGTGGGGAAGAGGACTTCTCATGCATTCCAAAGATGATGAAAAGAAAATGTGCTGAAGTCTGGACAATTCTTGGAAAGGAATGCATTATCATGTGCTTCGTTTAAAAATATCTTCTTTTATAATATGGATATCATTACATTTCACCAGATGGAGAAGCTAATACTGACATTCATAAAGGCAGTAGTATGCCTGCTATAAAGGAACCATAATTTGGAATTTTAGTAGGTGTTAAAAAATAAAGTGGAAAGAGCTCTGAATCTGGATGTCAGAGTGGGAATGTATGACTCCTGGCAAATCACTTCATTTCTCCAAGCCTCAGTTTTCTTATCTATAAAATGGGGAGAATCTTTTTTTTTTTGCTCTACCTAACTTGCAAGGTTGTTGTGAAGAAAGCACTTTCTAAATCTGAAAAATTAAATAAAAGTCATTGTTATTTTTCATTTAAGACTGAAATTGTATAAGTGTAGGGAATTCAAGTTGTGAAAATTCTCTCAAGCAGAGAATGTATCTGGCTGAAGGTGGGAGGTAAAATCCTAGCACTTATCCCATAAAGGCTTTGACCATTAGGCTAGTGGAAGGACTTACCAACTGTTTTTCTGAAACCCCTCTCGATCTATATTGGCTAGTATCAAAGGCCCAAGACCCTTCTGAGGCTCACTCCAATCAGCAGGAGATAATCTATTAAACATTGAGGTAAGTCCTAGGGGAGAATTTATGTGGCTTGGGAGTTCAGGCAGGTCTTGGAATACACGTCTGTTGAGGGATTGCCAATCAAATCAACATAATTTTGCTAAGGTGTAGGGAGATGATAACAATCTGCTACCACATGGCTCCAATCAGAAGGCCTGTGCAAGCTCTTTTTGTAGTGGCTAAGAATGGCAACCAAAGGGATGCCCATCAGTTGGGGGATGGCTAGGTAAGCTGCAGTATGTGATTGTCATGGAATATTACTGTGCTATAAGAAAAAACAAGCAGGATGATTTCAGAAAAACCTGGAAAGATTTATATGAACTGATGTATAGTGAAGTGAACAGAACCAGGAGAACGTTGTTACTGTGTTGTTACAGCAATATTGTTCAATGGACAACTGTGAATGACTTAGCTTTTCTCAGCAATACAATGATCCAAGACAATCCCAAAAGACTAATGATGAAGCAAACTATCTGCCTCCAGAGAAAGAAGTGATATTGATGGATAGAGACTGAAGCAGGCTATTTTCACTTTCTTTTGTTCAAGTCCTCTTGTAGAAAATGACTAATGTGGAAATGTTTTACATAATTACACATGTATAACATATATGTGTGTGTATAGCCTATATTATATCTACACCTATATCTATACCTATACCTATCTCTATCTCTATCTCTCTCCATCTCTATCTCCATCTCTATCTATCTCTATCTCTATCTCTATATATTTCTATCTCTCTCTCTCTATATATATATCTATATCTATGTCTATGTCTATGTCTATATCTATATCTATATCTATCTACCTACCTATGTCTGTCTGTCTGTCTATCTATCATCTATCTATCTATCTATCTATCTATCTATCATCTGTCTATCTATCTATCTATCTATCTATCATCTATCTATCAATCATTTATCTCTCACCATTTAAGAGAGAGGAGAGGGAAGGAGGGATAGAATTTGGCACTTAAAACTTTAAATAAAAATGTTAAAAAATAAAACAAGAAGGTCTATGCTCCTTTGTTTCTTGGTTCCAAGCTTCCTTCCTAGACCATCATGCCCCGTCCTCTCACAATAATCCATGCTAACCCCATATTTCTTCAGTCTCACCTACCCTTCCTATTATATCCTCTGGAAATTCCATTCTATTGTTGACAAACTGACCTTTATATTAGAATTGTGCTCTCTCTCTCTCTCTCTCTCTCTCTCTCTCTCTCTCTCTCTCTCTCTCTCTCTCTCTTTCTCTCAGGCAATCAATTAACTACTTTGTGTGTGTTTGGGTGAATACATATGCATATGTATACACACATGTATCTTACTTGTCTATTCTTATGATTTTAGGCACCGATAAATGATAAGCTCCTTGAAGGCAGGGAATGTTTATTTTTGTCTCTGTATTCTTGATTATAACAGTGTCTGGTGCATAAAAAGCACCAATAAATTTTTTAAAAATTGAATTGATACAGGTTAGCAAATGTCTCTAGAGTCCTTGAGAGTGGCCTGTGACACTATTAATTATAATGAATTAAAATGAGTTATCAATGCTAGTTTTCTTTTTAAGAAGACAGTGGATGGCATTGTATATGGTAAACAGTAAACAAAAAAGAAATTTAATACATCTTAGTGAACAGAAAATTGTAGGTTTCTGACATGAAAATCATTTACAAATCATCAACTCTGTATATTCAGGCCACCTATTAATTAGAGCAAAAGCAAAAATTCACACCAAATTTCAAGTGCAAAGAAAAGAATACTTTTTGGGGTATGTGATTAAAATAGTTCCAAATCAAACTCTTTAGACAGTCCTTGACTCCGAAAAAGAGAAATAGATGAAAGGACAGACATTGACTTTATCACCAATTTTTCCTAAAAAAAAATTCTATTGATGCTCTTTTAAAATGATCACTCTACAATCACCTCACCCAGTAGAATTCTCTATTGCATTGAAGATGTAGCAGCCAAACAAAAATAAATCAGCATATAGACAATGTCTGAAAATATGTACTTAATTCTACACTAATTCTGGAGTCTACCATCTTCCAGCTGAGAGGAGGGAGATAAGTTTCAGTCATCAGTCTTCTGAGGTCATACCTATCACCATTTCTAACAGAAACTTAATGATGTAAAAAAAAATCAGTAATCACAGTGAGGAAGTCAAACAAAGAAAACACATGAGGGCCTATCTGATGAGAAAGGAGTTAGACCTTACGAGGAGGAAAAAGCTGCTTGACCTTTAAGGAACGACAATGCTCATCCACACATCCTGTCAGGTGAGAGATCCTCCAGGATGCCCCTGGAAGGGCAGAAAAATAGAAGTGAGAGTAGTTGGTGACTCTGTGACATTGATGCAATTATTTTTATATGTAATAATAATTGAGAAGTTTGCCTTTTAGCTGGGGAAATTTTTATCAAGCTCTTGCTAAAAAACTTCTAAGACTTGTTGACACTATGTTAGGTGATTCACATGGGCACAAATGATCCTACCTACCAGAAGAAGGTGAGAAAGTAGTTTAAAGGATTAGAAAGTCTTCTAGGAAAGTGAAAACCTTAGAGGAACAAGTAGTATTATCACCATGAGTGCCAATTGTAGACAAAGGTTACAGAAGGCAGATTTGAGGAGGGAACACCTAGCTGATCAAGAAGGTGGTACTTTAAATTTCTAGAATGTTGTCTTAAAATATGCAATCTAGACTTTGAGAGAATGGATTTCAAAGCATTCAGAGAAAGGATGGGTGATAGCCATTGGCCAAAAATTCTACAGGAGAAGACATATCAAGAAGGATTGGAAGCTTCTATGGCAGGCAAAGAACCAGCAGATGTGTAGTAATTACTGAACCACATTCACTGATCTTTTAAAAACTATGGAGAATGTCCATAAGTGATGTAAGATTAGAGGTCAAATTATAGACTTTACTGACTGAGTCAAAGTAGAAGGAGAATAACAAAGAAACAAAATGGAACAGATTTCTCAGAATTTCTGAATGATCTATTCTCATCAGTGACATCAAGACAATGATATTTGCAACCTCTGAAGACGTGGCAATGGCCCTTCAGAAGAGGAAGGTGAGAAGAAGAGTTGAACATGGCCACGTAAGCAAAGGAAAAATCCATTCTGTAGACAGCTGTTTTTAAGCCACTCAAGAATTAATTTGTGATATTGATAAGTGAGGGAGCATGGGATAGTACTTAGAGAGCTGGCCTTGAAGCCAGGAAGGTCTGGGTTCAAATCCTGATTCTGACCCATAAAAGCTGTGTGATCCTGGTTAAAGTCACATAGACATGTCAACTTTGGAAGGCTCTTGAGTTTTCAGAGAAGTGGTTGACTTGCACTGGTAGCAGTTTGCTTCTCTGGGAGTTTTCTTTAGCTATGAAAGCACAGGATCAGTTCCTATCGCCCAAGAGAGAAAGAGGCCAAAAGAATGGGGAAAAATCATGGATAGCATTATCATTAAAAAGGTCAACCAAGAAATCATCAGGAATTATTGACCCATATGTTTACTTTCTCTTAATTATAGCATCTTTTTGAGAATGGTGTATATATATATATATATATATGTATATATATATGTATATATATCTCCATATCTATATATCTATCTAATGGTATATATATATATCCATATCTATCTATCTATCTATCTGTCTGTCTGTCTGTCTGTCTGTCTGTGTCTCTGTCTCTCTGTCTGTGTGTCTATGTCTGTCTGTCTGCCTGCTTGCCTGTCTATCCACACATACATATATCTGTATGTATTGAAGATATCTTTGAAGAAAATATGAGAATAGGCAAGTTTTTGTAACTGGTTACCTGCAGATGGCCACATCTTCACACTCACACAATTGACTAAAAGGTATAAAGCATGCAAAATTCCACAGCATTTTCTAATTTTTATCATTTGTTAATTACTCTTCTCCCCAAATGAAGACTTCATAGATCAAAATACAGCCAAGATATCTTCTGTGCACAAGTTAAAATCTTTCAAGATTCTTTTCTAGCTATAAAAGTTAGATTTGTTCAACATTATCATGATTATTGGTACTGAGTAAGACCTAAAAAGGGACCTATGTTTATAAAGCTCATTACTTACTCACACATGGCAATGATCACACCTTTGAACTCACCATTATTCATAATTGTTCCTTCTCCATGACATATAACTCTAATATTCCCTTTTTTGGGGGGCTTATCTCAGCCTTCTGTCTTTCCATATCTCCTTCTAACTTCTCCCTAACTTATCAGGAGTCAGTGAAAAGAACAATGGCTCTATAGTCAGAGAGTCTACATCTCACCTCTATGAATTTCCACGTTGGTGACCTTGATCTCCCTAGGCCTCAGTTTCCTCATATGTAAAATTAGGGAACTTATGAGAGGTGTCAAAATCAGGTCCATGTGGCTCCTAAAACCCCTGCATGTTCCTCAAAACCAGATTAAAATGTAGTTAGAAAATGTTTAACAAAATAAAAATTTTAAAGTAAAATAGAACATAGATAATGTTAATTTGATGTTTTCTAAGACAATATATGGCCCCCAGTGATCTGTTTCTATTTGAGTTCGACACCACTAGTCTAGATGATCATTGAGGTCTCATCCAACTCTAAATCTGTGATCTCTTTCTTCATATTGACCCCCAAATGCTACTCCTTGGCTTTTCCCCTTACTTTCCTAGTTCCCCCATCTCTACTCTAGCCTCATATCCCCCACTTTGCAGTACTGACCAAATAGTTAACCAGTTTTACTTTATATTATCTTCAATCCTTGAATTCTTTAGTTGTTTATCCCTAACAACTCTAAACCCTCACTTACCCCCATCTTTTGCCTTCTTAGTTCTTACTTGTATGCTGATAAATGCCTGAAGGAAGTCATGAAATCATGCTGATTAGTCTAAATTTATGTTATTTGAACTCTACCAGGCCTTCAGTGTTCCATGGCAATCCTTTATCTCTTCCCTCATTGAGTTTCTATCACATTCCCCTTGGTGGCTGCTCCAAATCTTCTCTTCTGTCATCAAGTTTACACTACCCTCTTCTTTACCCCTTTACTGAGAAATCATTCTGACATTGACTTCTGTTCTTCAATACTCCTATATGTCGCTCCCAATCTCTGTTACCTGTAATAATAACAGGTAGCATTTACACAGTGTTTTAAGATTTGTAAAGTACTTTACCTGTTTTTCAATCTGATCCTCCCAACAACCCTTAGAAGTAGGTGCTATTATTGTTCCTATTTAACAGATAAGGAAATTGAGACTGAGGGGTTAAGTGACTTGCCCAGCTACTAAGTGTCTGAGGGAGGATTTGAACTTAGGCCTTTGAGATTCCAGGTCTAGGCCTCTATTGGCTGTGCACCTAGTTGCAGTTTCTGAAGACAAGATGACTCTAGTCCTTGTGATGATCACCCTACTACTGGTGATTTCATTCATTTTTGTATCCTCTGGGAACATATGCTTGATATTTGGTTTATCAACTGTCTTCTTCCCTAACACCTAAAACACCGTGCCTAGCCTCTGTCTTATTCTCATTATCATTAAAATACCTTCACCTGATGCTTTGACCCCTTTCACCCCTTCATATTTCTCTTTCCCCTTTCACACTTGAATTTCTAGAAAAAGCTATATATTCATGTTTCCTTCATTTCCTCATCTTTTGCACGTACTTCTCAATACTTTACAATATGGTTTCTCATCTTGCTATTCTGACACAGCTAATCTTTCCATGGACCCAATGACCTTATAACAGAAATAATAATATTATCTACAAACATAAATGTAATGGCATTTTCTAAGTCCTCTTCCTTCTTGATCTGTGTTCAGCTTTTGATTCCTTTGACCACCCTTCCCATTGGATATGTTGTCTTTGGTGGCACCACCCTCTTTTATTTTTCTGCCTACTCCTTCTTATACTCCTTTGATAGATGATCAATCACACATCTTCTACCCTTCTGAGAGTGATTCGTAAGGCTCTATTTTAGATTTTGTCTTTCCTTTCTACACTCTTGCCCTTAAAACTCATCAGTTTCTTTGGGTTCAAATATCACCTCAATAAAGATGAATTCCAGATCTACATCTTGCCCCAACCTCTCTGTTTTATAAATCAATTAATATGAACAATGTTAGGATATTGTACTAAATACCACTTTCTCAACTTGTGATCAATACCAATACTTACAAGTCATTGGAGACAAAGATGAGGCAGAGGCTTTTCATATCAAAGATCCCTGATGCTTGAACACCTTAGTCATGTACAATACCTTTTTTCTCTCTCTCACACATTTTGCCTTTTTATGGTGGTATTTTTGCTGTATCAGGGTTGCAACTATGAAATACTCCTCAGCTTCTTGTCTAATATGGCGTATTACATGCAATAAATTATGACTGTGTCACTAAAGAGGATGTGTTGGATGTTTTAGAAACAAAAGGCCTTTGAAAGAAAAAGTTCACTGTTTTACTTGAGTATTTAAAAACTAGTAAAAACTTGTAAAAAAAAAGTAAATTTCTTCTCCATCTTAATAGCTGTTAATTTTGAAATACACTATCGATGCCTTCTGTCTATATACCACAGTTGTTTTCTGAGATATTCCACCCCCGCCTCAATTCTCCCATGTAATGAAGAAAAGCAGTTAAGCAAAACTAACCAATATACCAACTGTTTCTGACAGCATATACCATATTCTATCCCAGGAGTTCCTGACTTTGGAGTCACTAGGAAGGGAGAGTATTTAGGGATGAAGAATATTTAGCTTCTAGATAAGTGGTTCCCAATATTTTTTTTGTTCTATAAACTCTTTCATTTAAAAAATATTTTTTATTTTTTTGTAAACTCCTTTCATTAAAAAATGTGCTGCGAACCTTGATAGCAATAATGTAGTACTCCTAATATTCTGCAACTTATATTAAAGAATTTTTAGCTTGAACCCTGAAATGAAAACACTGCTCTATATTGGTCATCACTAATTAGTCAGAATTCACTGTCTTTTAATTTGTTTATTTATATTACTCTAGCAGTGGTTCTCAACCTTCCTAATAACTCGACCCTTTAATACTCATTTGTGGGCATATCTGCATGTGGGTGGACCCACCTGGAGATGGTTAGAGAAGTGGTGCTTCTGTTTCTAATACCATCAGAAATGTATGTTTTTGGATGGTCTCAGGCGACCCCTGTGACCCTGTGGAAGGGTCTTTCGACACCCAAAGGGGTCGCAACCCATAGGTTGAGAACCACTGCTCTAGTGATTGTTTTCCTAGTGAATCTACATTTTTGGTCTGTGTCAGTTCCTATAATCCTTCTGATGTTTTTCTGAGTATATATTATGTCTTACAGTTGAGTAAGATTCCCATATATATATAGTTTTGTTTTCCATTCCCCAATTGATTGGCACTGGCCTGGTGCCATCCCCCCCAATAGAATGTAATCCCCTTGGGGCAGGTATTATTCAATTTTTGTCCTTGTATTTCTATAGCTTAGCAATGTGCCTCACACATAGCAGGTATTTAATAAATGTATATTGATTTTTTTTTCCCCCAAATTTTTTGTTGCTACAAAAGTGACAGCTATTGGATGCTTTGATTTATTTGGCTCTTTTTGGTGGTGTTGGGGAATATATGGGACCTTTCTGTCTTTGGTTTCCCTTGGATATGTGCCTAGTAGTTAAATATTAATTTTAAAATAAATAAAATATATAATTTTAAAATAAAACAAAATTTAAAATAAACAAAATTAATTTTGAAATAATTAAATTTTAAAAGAAAATAAAATAAATGACAGGATAGCTAGGGTTTGGGAAGAAAGAGTAGAGGGGAAGTAAAGCCCTCCCATTATTAGTGGGGAAAACCTGCCAATTTGTGGCTAAACGTATCTCTACTTATTGATGGACTACTACAAAGTGATTGCTTTTCTCCCCTTGAAAAAGTAATGATTGTTCTCATCAAACTCGCCCTCTCTATTCCAACAAGACTGGAGAACCTTTGAATTCATCTTGTTTAAAAAACAAGCAAACAAAGAAACAAAGAGTGATTCCTGGTGTGTTAGCTTTTTTTTTTCTTTTTCAGTCTCTAGCCCCTACATCAGAATGTTTCTAATTCCATGGCTGTGCTGTACTGGGCTCTTCTCGTTTCCTTCTGAACAAGAACTCCTCATTCTTCACTGCAGAAACATGGATAATCTCCCTTGATCCATGACAGCCTATGGCTCAGGTCACAGCCAAAGATAATGTTTAATAATTTGTGTCAAGAGGTAAATGAGTTTGTGTCTGTTGGCTTCGGTGAGATGCATCGTTCTAATTTAATCTTCTGTGAATTGCTTTAATACAATACATGCATTAGTTTCTGCTGTTTATATCTGTACTTAGACTTGGATGTTTAAAGCTGATAACAAATTCCTAAATCCTAATTCCTCCTAAATCCCCTGAAGATGCTTTTCTAGTTTTCTAACAAGAACTTAGACAAACTTAAACAAAGTCATAAAAGTTAATCTTATTTTAGGGTGTGTTCATATGTATTTAAGCTGGGTCTTTCCTCTCCCTTTCTGCAGAAACTATATAAGCTGATTCTGGCAGGATATCTTTGGTGCAAGCCTGATCGTGGAGGAGAAGGGAATGAAGAGTGAAGGAATTATTATGACTGGGGCTCAGGAAGTGGTGGGACAGACTACATCCAGAAAGCCAAGGATGGAGAGTCCAGAAAGGTACGTGGGTCAGGAAAAGGCTGGTGGGCTAATCATGGGAGTATGGTCAGGGGTCTATTACTCAAGAGAGAAGAATATATGAACAGTTCATTCAAGAAAACTCCTCGTATGTATTTTAGCATCAAAGATATGGAGATGGAAGAGTGCTTAGAGCTAAGATAGTCCCATTCTTCCCTCTATGCACGCACATACACACACACACATAAGCACACGCATTATATAATAGATGAGGAATATTATATATTATCATTGAGGAAAATAAAAAGGTAAGTGACTTGCTCATTGAGTGACTTCAGTGGAAACTGAACTCAGGTCTTGTGACTCCATGTTCATTAAGGACCAACTGGTAGAAGTCCCATGGAAGAGACAAGAGAGGCTGAATTTGGAGATAGGAAGAGCTAGTTTTGACCCTGCCTCCAATACTTCTGAGCTGCATGAACTTAGGTGAGTAGCTTGACTTCTTTCACTTGTAATGTCCAAATTTCTAAAATGGGCCTAATAATAGCACAAATAAGTAAATTAATACTTACCTCATAGGGCTATTGTGATAAAACAATGAGATTCTGTATATATGCATATACATATGAAATCTCATATACATATATGTATATAAAACCTAATTTTATAATATATGTATATGTGTATAGCATACACATATGTTTATACCTATGACATATAACACATGCATGTACACAAGTATATAGCAAATATATGTACATGTATATGTATACAAAATTTTTAATTAGAACAATAGCCCCATAGTGTGAGAAAATTGCTATTATATATATGTATGTATACATGCACATATATATGCATATAAACATTTTTAAACCTTAAACTGCTATATAAATGTTAGATGTTATTATTAATATATAAAAGGTTCTATGCTAATCATTGAGGAAATGCTTTTTTAAAGGACAGAAAAGGCTTACATTTTATTTCTTTTTTTTTAATCCAACCTGTGATTTCATTAGTCCAAGGAATGTCAAGGGAGAGTGAAACAACTCTGTTAATGTAAGTCATCATGGCTCTGTAACTTTGGGTCTTAGAGAGTTACTTGTGGTCTTTGAGAAGTTAAATGACTTTCCCAGGGTCCAACAGTCAGTATATGTCTGAAGTGGGATTTGAATTGAGGTCTTGGGCTACTCTACCAAGCTGCCTTGTGAATAGAGCAAACGTTGGTCTCTCACCAATTGTCCTATTTGCCTCAATGTGCCATCCTCAAAACCAACATTGAGGTAAAGACAATGAAGATAAAAATATTTTAATAAACAAATACATATCCTATTGCTATATGCAAAAGTTTCTAGGAGGGCAGAGCCAAGATGGCAGAGAAAAGCAGGAACTTGGATGAGTTCCTGCTCTAAACACCTCTAATACCTGTCAAGTATGACTCTAAACAAATTTTAGAGCTACAGAACCCACAAAGTGACAGAAAGAAACAAATCTCCTGCTGAAGGCAGCTCAGCAGGCCAACAGGAAGGGTCTACTGCACTGGGATGGGAGCCAAGCATAGTCCTGCATGAGCCATGCTGGCACAGAGTTGGGTCAGCCTTGACTGGCAGCACAGACTGGCCAGAGCAGACTTCAGGAGAGTGAATCACCAGCAGCTGTGGTGGTTTCCTGACTTCTCAATGCATAAATGCCAAAGAGAAAGTAAAAGGTCAGAGGGGAACTCTGTTGAAACTGGGTGGAGAAGAGGGTGGCCCAGCCTCTGCCCCTGGGGTGAGAGGTGGTAGTGGCACAGCAGCTGCAGCTACTGCCACATGGCTGCCTCCAGAGCTCCTGGCCTGCAAATGATAGGAGGACCGAGAAACCATTCAGAGGGTAATCACTCTTGCTTTGACCTACTGGGATCTGGGTCACAGTCTTGGGTAGTGGACTCCTGGAATGCAAGGCCAATATGCCAGAGCTTGTGGTGGCTGTAGAGAGGGCATCCTCCTCAGACCTCTGACAACTGTGAAAACCCCAGTGATTTGGAGCACAGCTTTCTCCACTCTGGAAGCAGAGTTCCACCTTGGCAAAGAGCTCAAAAGTAAAGCAACTGGCTGGCAAGATGAGCAAACAGAGGAAGCTCAATCAGACTATACAGTACTTCTTTGGGGATAACAAGGATCAAAACCTAGAAACAGAAGAAGACAACAAAATCAAAACTCCTGCCTCAAGAGCCTCCAAAGAAAATATGAACTGGTTGCAGGCCATGGGGCAGCTCAAGAAGGATTTTGAAAATCAAGTAAGAGAAGTAGAGGAAAAATTAGGAAGAGAAATGAGAATGATGCAAGAAAATCATGAAAAGTGAGTCAATAGCCTGACTGAAGAAAATAATACCTTAAAAACAGATTAACTCAAATGGCAAAAGAGGTGCAAAAAGTGAATGAGGAGAAGAATGCCTTAGGACATAGAATTGGCCAGATGGAAAAGGAATTTCAAAAACTCACTGAAGAGAATAATTCCTTCAGAATTAGAGTGGAGCAAATGGAAGCTAATGACTTTATGAGAAATCAAGATACTATTAAACAGATCCAAACAAATGAAAAAATAGAAGGCAATGTGAAATATCTCATTGAAAAACCACCGATCTGGAAAATAGATACAGGGGAGATCATTTAAAAATTATTGGACTACCTGAAAGCTATGATCAAAAACAGAGTCTAGAAATCATCCTTTCAAAAAATTCTCAAGGAAAACTGCCCTGATATTCTAGAACCAGAGGGCAAAATAGACATTGAAAGAATTCAACAATTATCTCTTGAAAAATATCCCCAAAAGAAAACTCCTAGGAATATTATAGCCAAATTCCAGAGTTCCCAGGTCAGGGAGAAAAGATTACAAGCAGTCAGGAAGAAACATTATGTAAACACAATCAGGATAACATAAGATCTAGCAGCTTCAGTATTTAGGGATCAAAGGGCTTGCAATATGATATTCCAGAGGTCAAAGGAGCTAAGATTAAAACCAAGAATCACATATGCAGCAAAACCAAGTATAATGCTTCAAGGGAAAATATAGTCATTCAATGAAATAGAGGACTTTCAAGCATTCTTGATGAAAAAACCAGAGCTGAACAGAAAATTTGACTTCCAAATAAGAGAAACATTAGAAGGCAAACAGGAAAAAGAAATCATAAGGAACTTGTTAAAGTTGTACTATTTACATTCTTACATGGAAAAACAATAATTGTAACTCATGAGACTTTTCTCAGTATGAGGATAGTTGAAGAGAATACATACACACAGACACACACATATGAAAACATTCATATATGTATGTATAGGAGGGTGTAAGTGTGTATAAATACATATGTGAATGTGTGTTTATATGTGTGTACATGTATACATAGACAAAGGGCACAGGATGAGGGCACAGGGATGATATCTAAAAAATAAAATTAAGAGGTGAGAGAGGTAGGAGAAGGAGAAAGGGAGAGATAGAATAGGGTTAATTATCTCATAAAAGAGGCAAGAGAAAACTATTACAATGGACGGGAAGAGCAGTAAGGTGAAAGGGAATGGGTCAACCTTACTGTCAGTGAATTTGGCTTAAGGAAGGAATAATATACACACTCAATTGGGTATCTTACCCTACAGGAAAGTGTAGGGGAAAGGGATAAGAGAGGGGATGATAGAAGGGAGGACAGATTGGGGGAGAGGGTAGTTAGAAGCAAACACTTTTGAAAAGGAACAGGGTCAAAGTAGAAAATAGAATAAGTGGGGGCAGGATAAGATGGAAGGAAATAGATAGTCTTTCACAATATAACTACAATGGAAATGTTTTACGTAACTACACATGTACAACCTATATTGAATTGCTTGATTTCCCAGTGGGGGTGGGTGAGGAGAGGAGAAAGGAAAGAATCTAGGAATCAAAGTTTTAAAAAGAAATGTTAAAAAATTGTTTTTTTTTCTACATGCAATTGGGAAATAAGGTATACAAGCCCTGGAGTATCTATCCTGCCCTACTAGAAAGAAGTTAGGGTGCAATGGGGGAGGTTAAAAGAGAGAGCAGATTGGTGGAAGGGATATTCAGTAGGCTCAATACCTAGGGGTAGGGGTACAGCAAAGATGAGAAAATTTGTAACTCAAAATCTTGTGGAAAACTAAAAATAAATAAAAGATTAAAAAAAACTTTCTAATGATTCTATAGACACACACACACACACATACACATACACACACAGAAAACACAGTTTATTTCAAATCAACTTTCCATCTTCATTCATTATCCCAAACTGAAAACATGAGGCATAAAAGGGAGTTCTTTTAAGTGACATTTCTTCTTGGCTTTGGCTTTTTATTTGGACCTCAGAACTGTTTTAAACCACTTCTATTTCCATGGTAACTGGTGACCAGATCCATTTCCCAAGAGTATATGACAAGGGAGGGGAAGCTGTGGTCTCAAAACCACATGTGGCCCTCTAGGTCCTCAAGTGTGGCCCTTTGAATCCAAACTTCACAGAACAAATACCCTTCAGAAAAGGATTAATTGTGCAAACTTTGGACTCTGTCAAAAGCCACACTCAAGGACCTAGAAGGCCATATGTGGCCTTGAGGCTGCAGGTTTTCCACCCCTGGTTTAGGGCAAGCAGTGAAAAAAATCCTAGCAGCAAAGACACCGGAAGGAGGAATTCCCCTCATTTAGTGAGGGAGTAGAGGCAGGTCAGAAGATCACATGTTTTAGAGGTGAAAAAGGGGAGTAAAGATCAGCACGTTTAATTCCCTTATTTTTACGAGATAAACTTGTACTGAACTGAACTTGAGGAACTGAAGCCTGGAAAGGACTTGGCTAGGGTCATACAACTGTAAATGTCTGAGGCAGGATTTGAACCCAGGTCGCCCTGACTGGAGGCCCAGTGTTCTGGCCCCACCTAGATGCTTCCAGCCATGATTTGTAGCATTCTACATCTCATCTTACTCAATGAGAATAAAGTAGATCTCTCCTTGGGAGCTCAGAGCTACCAGTTGGATTTTGGAAAGCCAAACTCTCCTCACTTTGTTTATTATTATTATTACATTAATTATTATACTATATTCACTTTAATGAATATTGATACATTATATTATTTGTTATTATCAATTCTGTATTTATTCTTTAGAACCAGATTTGACATCAGCAGAGGCAGGTAGGCTTCTATGTGTCATCTCAGAGGCTTACAAACAGTTTCTCACTGGGAGGTTGCCTTGTTTGGGGTCAGAGAAAAGGCTTGAGCCCAGGTTCTGACTCCCAAATCAGCTAGCCCTAACTCTCCATCTGCCCTGTCCCCCATGCCTCACTACAGGGCTTTTTTGTTTTAATGCAGTGTCCTCCCCTACAACTGAAAACCTATGTACCCAGCAAAGACAATAAGGAAGACAGGTTTCCAGCTCCTGGAAATGGTTACAGAATATAAGATCATGAAACTGCTCAAATAATTCACTGTTTTCATTAGAAACGTGCACATGAGTGTACCAGAAGACACTGAGATTTTTCTTGGTTCTTACTCAATAATGGGTCCAATAAATCACCCACTGATTGCCTATTACATTCAGGAGATTGCCCTGGGAATGACTTGCAGTAAAAGCCTCAAACTCCTAGTCACTTTTGTGCAAACAATAAACATTGTTTGCCATTTTTATATTTATGCCAATGATTACAAAATAGGCGAAGCCAGATGACATTTAGGGGAGAGCAGCATCCTGCATACTTAGCGCAATCCTTGGGAAGACAATTCTATCCCTTTGGAATTGATCATATCACAGCACTGCAAAGCTATAATGGGAAATACACAACAATCGGAGGCCATTTATAGTTTTGCTATCAATTATATGATAATGAATTAAAGAATGTGAGCTTTCTTAATATTGAAGTAAGGAATGCTCCTTGTTCTCTTACAAATGATATTTCTAGGCATGTACTTCAGTCTAATAGAGGGTT
The DNA here is from genome assembly GCA_028646575.1 of Pseudocheirus occidentalis. NCBI lineage: Eukaryota > Metazoa > Chordata > Mammalia > Diprotodontia > Pseudocheiridae > Pseudocheirus > Pseudocheirus occidentalis. Next base: position 192,342,889 of record CM053600.1, read on the forward strand.
ACCAATAGACAGAGTTGAAACTAGGCTTGGGCATTCAGAGCTTCACTCCAGTGTAGGGAATTTAGAAGGGGCCCACTGAATCTTCTTGGAGATGTTTCCACTATTGTTTATCCAAACCCTGGCAGCAATGGTCTCTGTGGGTTGGGCATTCTGGCCTTCCTTCCTTCCTTCCTTCCTTCCTTCCTTCCTTCCTTCCTTCCTTCCTTCCTTCCTTCCTTCCTTCCTTCCTTCCTCACCTGTACAATGTGATAGTTAGACTTAATAACTTCTAAGGTCATTGGCTTTATAATTCCATGAACTGGGGATATAAGAAATAACTAGTCAATCACTGTACTGAAAACTATGCACTAGTGCAGAGCTGTGAGGCCAGGAGGGACAGCTTCTTGCATTCGAGGAAGTATTCGAGGTCCTGAAAGGAAGCCCTGGCCTTGGCTGAATAGAGACAAAGTAGTGGGTGAGGCCCAGAGTGGGACAATGATCTCTAGTAAATGTTCTAATGGCTGCAGCGAGTAATTAATGGAGGTTATTCTCAACTCTGCCTTGACACTTTGCATTTAAGAAGATAATTTATTACTATAAGTTGTCTGAAGCTTCTAAATGTTAGTTAACAATAACTCCAAAATGACTTCAATAATTAAAATATTCCTGCCAGTATCATAATTCTAAAAGCATTCAAGGTCTGTCTTGAATGCAATACTCCAGCATATCAATGGGGGTTCAGATTCCCCTGGAGGTGACAAGAAGGGTCTTTTTTTTGTTTTTGTTTTTTGGAGGGCAATTGGGGTTAAGTGACTTGCCCAAGGTCACATGGCTAGTTTTTTTTTGGGGGGGGGCAGTGTCTGAGGCCGGATTTGAACTCAGGTCCTTCTGACTCCAAGGCCGGTGCTCTATTGACTGCGCCACCTAGATGCCCCGACAAGAAGGGTCTTGAAGGCTCTTCTCGCCAAGAATGAGCACCTGCTATGCTGGAAAGGCTCTGAGGGCTGGCCTGGTAACATCCCAGCCCTCTCCAAGAGCTGTGTCCTCAGGGCGCTCTCCATGTAGTCATTGAGTCTTTGTTTATGAAAATTTGTGAAAGGAAAAGCATTCATTTTATAAAATTAATTTTACTTTTAAAATCCTGAACTTAAAGAACATCCCCAAATTCAAAATAGAAGAGAAAAAGGTGTGATTATATGATAAAGTTTATGAGTACTACTTCTTTTTTTAAAGGAGCATATTGAAAAATAGAGTAGAATAAACCCAACATGTGACTTAGAAAGCTGACCTGCTGTTCTGTATCCTGAACTTCCTTTCATCTGCTGTCGTTCATTAAAATCATATTTCCCTGACTCTTTTTTTCTCTTTTCTTTTTTTTTTTCAGGGGGGAAGGGCTCAAAACTCATTTGTAAGGATTCAGCATGTGAGGTAAGGGCAGGAGGCTGATTCAGTTTCAGCTCATGACTTAGGCAGACCTTCAACATGTCATTCATTACCAGAGCACTCCCAGAATAGAGTCAAAATCTAACCAATGAGACATTGTACTTTGGATTGTTAAACATGGGACTAGACATGGGGTGGGGCACCTGCGGGCTTGAGGCCATTTGTGACCCTCTAGGTCTTCAAGTGCAGCCCTTTGGATCCATTGGTTTCAGTCAAAGGGCCACACTTGGGGACCTAGAAGGCCACATGTGGTCTTGAGGCCTCAGGTTTCCCTACCCCTGAACTAAAACCTCTCAAGAGCAGACCCTAACTTTATGCCTAGTGTACATCTGGAAAAACACAGAACCCCCAGGGTATGTTCTTATGGGGGCTGCAAAACACTGTTTGGCTCTGCTGTTCACATGTGCTAGAGAGAAAGGTCAGTGACCACTGCCATCAAAAGGAAACCTTTTTGGTCTCAGATGCATGTGGCATCTGCCACCCGCATCCACCCCTAGCACATGAAAGTGATGGGATGAAGAATTTGAGGGGATCAGAAAAGAAGACCAGCAAAGAAGGGGAATGGAGTCCCAGGGTCTGCTCCCAGGAGTCAAGGTCATGAGGGAGGGAAGACCAAATTGTTCAGGTCTTCAATCAACCCTGGAAGGTCAAAGCTCAATAATGCCCCACTTCCTGTGTTCTCCTCACCACGACTATACTCTTGGACCACCTCTACCCTACCAGAGACTTGGGCTTCTCCTTTGGTCCCTTCCTCCCTCTTCCACCTCCAATCAATGGGTGGCAATTATCTTGATTGAAACTAGGACCCTCCAGTTCTTCCTGCAGTCTTCCTATCATACCCCCTGACAAGAGTCTCTATGACACGGCAGAGAGAGCACTGCAACTGGAGTCAGGAAGGTCTGGATTAAAATTCTGCCTTAGATGCTTACTAGTTGTGTGACGCTGAGCAAGTGACTTAACCTCTCTGGGCTCCAGTTCACTGCTCTGTAGAAGGAGGGGGTCAGAGTCAGCCGTATTCTCTGCTCTCTTCCAGCTCTTAATCTACCATCCTACGATGCTAGGAAGTGGGCGCGAGGCCCTGATGGGCAGAGCCCGGATCTCTTCCCATGTCTTCCACCATTTCTCTGCTATCTTCTGTTGTCACTCCAGACTGCTGGCCACCCCCACCTTGCAAGCCTCCAGTGTGTGTGTCCTCCCTCAGTGAAAGCCTACTCTACTTTATTTTCTAATCACCCATCATTTTCAAAATGTAAATGAGCAAATTTAAATACCTTGTTCTCAACTTAACAATTTCATGTTTCATTCCAAGCTTGAAATAAGGCTACCCAGATGTTCTCTTATAAATAGGACTACATGAATTTAAACAAACCTTTGCATTATTCATTCTAACAAAGGAAGCCCAAGTCCCTGCCCAGGATACAACTAATTTTAACTTTTAAAAAATAAACTCTTGAATGTAATTAGCACATCACTAAGTATTTTCTTTAACAGATGCATCAAGTTTTGACTTTGAAATCATTATGTCCAACAGATAATCATTCTGAAATCCACTAAAAGTTATCTGTCATCTCATTCCTGCTATAGTGACTTTGAATTATCATAAATTGTTTTAATTCAGGCCTTTGGCAAACAATTTAAATGAGACTGGCAACACAATGGTGCTAATCTCATGGTTGAAATATTAAAAACTCCATACATGGAAGATTCATTGCTCTCCAAAGAGCCATCATCCTGGAATGGGAAAGAGACAGAAAAAGAAACCAAAAACCTAATCTATCACCACCACCAAGCTTAACTGCCAAGGGATTTGAACAAAAACTGCCTCTTACCTAGACACTTTAATACAACGGACTCTGATTTTGATAAGAAGAGAAATATGCTTCAAGTCCAGTTCTTCTCATGGTTATAGGGTTGCCCCATAAGGAGAGAACTTTGACTTTCCCAGCCTAAACAAAAATGAGGAACTTAGAAGGGACCATGTTATTTCTCTTGGAAACTAGTGATATCCAAAGCACCCAGTTGTTGACAGTTTAATTGGTCCAGATTGAACCTAGAAAATCTTAGTCGTTGAAGTGTTTGGAGTTGATTATTTGCTTTTTCCTCTTTATTGGATTCTGGGAGAATCAGCCTGGGTCTCAGATTAAAGTAGGCATGGACGGGGAGCACCAATATCCCAAAGTTCTTTTGGGGTTTTGGGAAGAAATGGGGATTGTGTGTCACCAGAACCTGAAGAGACATTAGGAAGATCTGGTCCAGCCTCCTCCTTTAATAACTCAGGTTCCCAAAGGAAACTAAGGAAGGTTGAAGGGACTTGCCCAAGGTTGCCCAGCTAAGTAAGGACAACAACAAGGCTAGAGAAAAGTCTCCTGGCACCCTGCCTGCTTCATCATGTTGCCTCTATAACTGAAAGTTCTTACTTCATCACTTGTCTCCTTTTGGCACATTCTTCTTACAGCAAGTGAAGCAAATTATGAATTCAAAACAGGTATCAGACTAGGGATTCTGTCTTATTTAAGCCTGGGGCAATACCCTCAGCCAAGTTTTTAAGCTCAGAGGATGGCGATTTCTTTCACGTGTTTCTTCTTTGACACAACATTTCTTTGATATGGTTTCTGTGGACCTGCATATTTTCATCTATAAAACAGGTTGGCAGGTTATGTTCCCAAACACTGTGAGTCTTGTATTGTGCTTTTGATCTAGAATGTGCTTTTCATCAGCTGTCCCCTCCTCAATTAATCAAACCACCCACTGAAGAGCAGGATGGTGTGCTATGTAGATGGAGCACTGGGTTGGGGGGGCAGGAGGACTGGATTCAAATGTTGCCCCTGACACATACGAGGGATGACATGAGGAAAGTCACTTAACCTTGCGATACTCTCAGGCAACTCTCCAAATGACAGAGACTGATTGTGGCAAGTGAAGGAGTTTTTCTATATTGATGAAATTGCAGACCTGAGCTTAAACAAACAAAAAAGATAGGGCCAAAATATTCCCCCATGATTTATTTTTTGAACCATTACTTGTAGTTTTTTGTTGATTTCTTCTTATATGTTTCATCACCACCTCAACCCAGAGTCCTAGTTTTAATGTATAAATAGGTGAATAGGTAGATAGAGCATTTATATGGTCCAGCAGTTAATATGGTCCAGGTACCTTGCCAAGCACTGACGATAGAAATGCAATTGAGCACACAGTTCCTACCCTCAAGGAATTTCTGTTCTGATGGAGAAGCAATGCAAAAGGAGAAGGTGGAAAGCTGGGTGGGGGGGTGACATGTTGGCATGGGGGAAAGGTGATGTGGAGGGCCGGATAGCATCAAGGGAAGGCAAAACCTCACCCATCAGAGCTGGGGAGATGAAAGAAAAAGTTAATCAAATAATAAGGGCATCTGGGGCAGCACATGAAGAGCTCCATGTGGGAGTTTCCTGTTTCTTTACTGAAAGGAGGGAGAGGTACATTCTCTCCTGTTATCAGTCTATGACTGATTATTCACTATTCAAAATGCAACTCTGATTATAGAGTTCTTCGTTTTTACATGATTGTGGTCATTGTCCTGGGTGTATTAGTCTTATAGCCCTACTTGCTTTACTCTGCATCAGTTCATACTGGTCTTCCCATGTTCCTCTGCATTGCTTGCTTGTTGTTTCTTATGGGGCAATAGTATTCCATAATATTCATATATTACAATTTGTTCAGCCATTCTCCATTTGGTGGCACCTACTTAATTTCTAGGTTTTTTTCCTACTTCAAGAAAAGCAGCAGTGAGTAATTTGATATCTAAGAGGACTTTCTATCTTTGTAAAGCCTATAGTTTAGTTGCTTTCTTCGTATAATAACAAATTATTTTCCAGAATGGTTGGACCAATTCACTGTTTCACCAACAATGTGGGGGCCATCTCCAGTCATCCTGATTATATCTTGCCACTGGACCTAGATGGTTCTGGAGGAGACAGTATGGCTGTTGACTTTGCACAGCCATCCCTCACTTAAATCTAATTCACTTGCAAGTCATTGCTTCTCCTTCTTGTCATGGTCCTCTTGGAGAATGAAAGAGAAATAACCACCAACAATGTGCTAATATTCTATAGCCTCTCCAATGGTGATCATTCCTATCTTTTGTCATCTCTGCTCCATATTTATGATATCACACAACCCAGCTACTTTCACAGCCTGATTTTATGGCTCCCCTTTTCATTCACTCTCCAAATTAGCCAAGTTGAAACACTAACTTTTCTCTAGATTTCAATTTCCATCTCCTACTTCACTACATTTGGAAAGAGGATCTGCCATGTGCTGCTTCCTTCTGAAACCTTTGCAGATTTCTTAGCTTTTAATAGTCTCACTATTCTTCCCTGGGCTCTTCTTATCTCCAAAAGAATGTAAGTTCATTGAGGCCAGGGGCTGTTTCGTTATTATTTTTTGTGTCTAGTTCACCCTCCAAAGTAATGCACTCCATAGCTACTTAATAAATATTTGTTGGATGTAACTTACATCATAAGAATTCTACCTTATCCCTTTTATCCTAAGAGTTCTGCCAGTTTGTTCCACATAATTTTAATTATATCTCGACTGAAGAGGCACTCAACTCACCTGAATATCCATTTGCATGCACAAAAACACAAGCATTTCATTCCCTGATCCCCATTTTAATTAGATGTGAATTTCTCTGTGGGCAATGGCTGAGTTAAAAAATTCCTTCCATTGTGTTGAATTTCTGGTTTCTAACACTAAGGTGGACATTTAGGGCCAGAGAATGCATGTCATGCCAAAACAGGGCTCTATTTTAAACACACTAAGCAAATTATCTACATTCTTCTCCATTAATTTCACAGGCTTGTACTATATGCACATTGGCAGGGATGATAGATCTCTTAGTGGGGAAGGTGAATGGAGCATCTTTCTGAAATTTTTAAAAGTCATTTGAATAAAATAAACCTTTAAAGCATTCCCTTTCCAGCTCATTGGATAAATCACTTTAGAAAGGATGCACCAAGACCCCTGCCTTGTGCTTCACAAGTGCTCCATTTTACTTACCAACCTGAGCATAAATTCCTGCTATGTGTTTAACAAAGATTTACTAACACCAATAAGGTAGAAACCAGGTCCCATTTCTTTTGACAAAATTGTGTGTTTATGTCCTACTCCTTTGTTCCCTTTTATCCTAAGAGTTCTGCCATCTTTATTCCACATAATTTTATTTATATCTCAATTGAAGAGACACTCAGCCCACCTGAATATTTCATGTTATTTTAATTCTTGCTCATGGCTCATTGTATAAGTAACTGCCTACAGCATTCTGACACCTTCCACAGAAAGATGTCAAATTAAACTTTTGAACTTTATGGCAAGATTAGGATTCTGTCCTGTGATCCTAGACAAGACATTTGGAATTTTAATTGGCTATTATTTTTTTTTCCTTGGGACTGTTGCTGCAGCCTGTTTCCAATGGAGAAGTATTCATGAACAATATTCTCGTGAAGTAATGCCTACCTCTCTGGGTTGCAGGGAGGCTCAAATGAAATAGTTTATGCAAAACACTTTGTAAGCTTTAAGGCACTATATAAATGTCAATTATTATTTGTGTATTTCTTTAGAAAATATAGTTACATATATTTCTAAGAACAAATGTGCAGATATACATCTCATGCCTGTACTATTGCAATTACCTTCTGGGGCTGGTCTCCCTTTCTCAAGTCTTTCACACTCTACTCCATCTTCCACTCAGCTCTCATAGGGATTTTCCTAAGGGGAAGGTCTGACCATGTTAGACCAATTCACTGTTTCACCAACAGACTCCAGCATTTTTCATTTCTTCAGGATCAAATATAAAATCATATGTCTGGCATTTACAGCCTTGCCCAAACCCTCCCTTCCTATATGTCCAGTCTTCTTACGTTTTACTCCCATGTACTCTGCAATCTGGCAACATTGGTCTCCTTGCTGTTTCTCTCTCAGGACCCTCCATCTCTTGAATCCATGCTTCTTTGATGATTGCCCCCCTAAGCCTGAAATACTCTTGCCTCCTTAAGTATACCAACTGGATTTGTTCTGACTTCCTTGCAGTGGTTCTCAACCCATGGGTCGTTGGCCCCTTTGGGGGTTGAATGATCATTTCACAGGGGTCACAGGGGTCACCTAAGGCCATTGGAAAACATATTTCTGATGGTCTTAGGAACCGAGACACCATCTCCAGGCAGGTCTCTCCACATGCAGATATGCCAACATATGAATATTAAATGGTCACAGCATTAGGAAGGTTGAGAACCACTGCTTTAGACCCTATTTAAAGCCCACCTTCTATGGATGATCTTTTCCCAAACCACCCAATGCTCCTACCTGCCCTCTGAGATGATCTCCTATTGGCATTGCATATACCTTGCATGTACATGGCTGTTTGCATGTCGTCTCCCCATCAGACTGGAGCTCTTGGAGAACAAGGACTGTCTTTTGTCTTTCTTTGTATTCTTTTGTATCCCTAGGACCTAGCACTCTACTTGGCTCATGATACCCTTAAAAATGCTTGTAGAATTGCTTGCTTTCTCAATGAGGGGACAGAGAGGGAATGAGAGAATTTGGAATTCAATTTTAAAAATGATTGTGGAATTTTTTTCATGTAATTGGGGGAAAGTAAAATACTAAATAAAACAGGGGAAAATGCTTGTGCTTGTTGACTGATATTTATAAAGCACATTACATAGATGATCTTTCTTATCTGAGCCTTCAACAATAATGTGGGGTAAAGTATATGGATCAAGGAACAAGTATTGATTAAGCATTTACTATATACTAGACTAGTGGTTCTCAACCTTCCTAATGCTGTGACCCTTTAATACAGTTTCTCATGTTATGGTAACCTCCAACCATAAAATTATTTTTGTTGCTACTTCATAACTGTAATTTTGCTACTGTTATGAATTGTAATATAAATATCTGATATGCAGGATGTATTTTCATTGCTACAAATTAAACATAACCCACAGGTTGAGAACTGCTGTACTAGACAATGTGCTTTAGGATGGGATATTTTAGTAAGCAATCTCTGCCCCTAAGGAGCCCATAGTCTATTGGGGAAACATCGTGTGTCTGTATTATGTATATATTAAACATGTGTATATTGTGAATTTATACGCAACACACATAGGTTTATATATTAAATATATGTCTATTATATTCTATTTACCCCTCCTCCACACATTGTACTTTGCTTTCATCTGTGCAGAGAGGTTTTGGTGAGTAAATTCCGTCTATCAAGGAATGTAATAGCTTCTCTTCAACTGGTGCTCTTAGAGAGCTGTCCAAGGTACTAAGAGGTTAAGTGACTTGCCCAAGGTTGAAGTCAGTATGGTTTCCTTCAGTGTCCTTGTATTCCCTGCATCCAGCACAGTTCCCAGGTAGTAGGTATCAGATCTGGGATTGCCACACAGGTCCTCCATCTCCTAATCCAGTGCCCTTATCATGACATCATGGTGCTTCTTCAATGACTCTATCACTATGGTCTGACCCAAGGGTCTGGAGTGGGGGCGGGGTGGACTCACAAAGCAAGGAGCATTAAGGTGGGGAAGAAAATCTTAGAATGTCTATTTATGTTCATATTTTGTCAAAAATGAAGAAATTACACTTCTCTTATTTTTAATACATGAACTGTACCATTGCCTTTCCTTGGTTCACATCAGACAAACAACAAGCCACAGAGAGTATGTGAGGCATCTTGCAGGAAGAATTGGATTTCCATAGAATGGAGAGGTTGTCAGTGGCACTCTCTTTTGTATCTTATTTTCAGTCTATTCTTAGCATTGTGTTTGCTAATAGGTAGAGGGGTTAGATAGAGAGGTGCTTCAGGAAACTTTGCTTCCTGGTGGAATTTGGCAACATTATAAAGGACCTTAGTATTGAAGTATGCCCAGGTAAGTTAATTTATACATTATGTTGCCCAATTTCAACTAAACTAATCCTCACAAAATAAGTGAGTGGTTTAAAAAGATTCCTACAAAGAAATCACTGATTGAAGATGAGAAGAAAAGGCAGAGTTAACATTTCTCCTATCCATAGTAATAACTCTTAACCAGATCAGATTACAAAGCAAAAACAGTAATAATTTAATCAGATCTGAAAAGAAATTGACCAATGAACTTGAGATGATCAAAATGATGGGAAATATGGATTTACATCTACCTCCATTACCAATGGAACCTTGTCCTAACTGAATATGATGCCCTGAGAATTTAGTTATTGATAGTGTAAAGACATTATGAATAGCAAGACATTAAAAAATAAGCTTTAAATGATATGTGCCAACTATGAAGACTCTCACATCTATATACTTAAAATATTGGGAAACTAATTTTCTAAATTTTTTTAAATTTAGAATTTTTCTAAATTTAAGTTTTTTTAAAATTTAAAAATATTTCAAAAAAAGTTCTTCAAATTGATGTTTTCTTGGGTTTTGAACACACTTGGCTAAAAAATGTTAAGAAGCAATACCTTCTGATTAGTTTGAAAGAACAACTGATGGATTCCAGAGAACATGGAACTTTACTAGCCAGATTTCAACAAAAACATTTACATTTTTAGTAGATGGGATTGAAAAATTAGCATTATAATTTAGTAAGCACAGCCCATGAAGCTCTTCTCCCATTTAGATCTACTGATCTACGTGAGATGACTTTATCAGTTATAAGCATCTTGTTTTAAACCAAGTACCAAAATAAACTGAATTCAGAGTCAGACCTTCAGACTGCTGATTTGGGAGGGAGATTTATATATTTTTAAACCAAGATTTTTTAAAAAAATAATGAAGCATGTTCAACCACACTATTTTAATAAAAAACACCAGTACTACTACTGGTATTTTAGTGAGAAAAATATTTTTGTGCAAATAAAGTAAAATAAAAATTTAAATATCATTTATTCTGACTTTAACTCTACTTTTCAAATGTCCTATTTTTCATATGTTGTAATATACATAATGCTGTATAATATATATGTTGAAAATTAAATACATACATACATACATACACATATGTTGGTAGTGGATGCTCCACATTTATTTTACTGATTGTTTTTCTGTCACTTTTCAGTTGTGTCCAACTCTCTGTGGCCCCATTTTTTGGTCAGAGATACTGGAGTAGTTTGCCATTTTCTTTTCCAGCTCATTTCACAGTTGAGCAACTGAGGCAAACAGGGTTAAATGACTTGCACAGGGTCCCACTTCATTTGAGGCCAGATTTGAACTCCAAAGATGAGTCTTCCTGACTCCAGCACTTTATCCATGCACCACGTAGCTGCTTTATCATCATCATCATCATCATCATCATCATCATCATCACCATCATCATCATGGAGTTGCACAAAAAGGTTTAGAAACCACTGGCTCCAGAAGCCAGACTTTATAATAGATGACAAGAAAGGCAGGTCAATACTAAAGTCCTTCATAATGCCAATGAATTCTACCAGGAAGCAAAGTTTCCTGAACCACCGCTCTACCTAAGTAAAGACATGGAAAGAAAGACAGAAGGGGTGGAGAAAGAGAGGAGGGGTGAGGGAAGGAGAGAAGGAAGGAAGGAGAGAATGAAGCAAGGAAGGGGGTATAAAATGAGCTACTTTGAAGAAGTACCAATAGGACCCAAGAAAGTCCAACTTTTAGGAGAATTGCATGTTCTGGAGACAATGATAACTGATTGGTCAACATAGTATATAGAAACCAATGACATGGTCACACTTTCTGATGACAGGAGCCATGCTATCCATGAAGGTCAAGGCAAAGTCACAAATAATCATTGAATGGACCAACAGTAGCTGGGACCACAAATTAAAGAACAGTCTTCCCCAGTAGGCAGTGGATATTGGGCTTATGCTACATTGCTATACACTGGCAGCAATGCCATGAGTAGTGTTTGTTTTTAACATGCATGGATGACAAAGCATACATTTTATTGTTGTTGTTCTGGACCAGTGATCTTAGTGGCATGAGGAAAATCCCTTTACAAACACACCCTGACAGCACATTTGTGATGTAATCTTAGAGTTGTCTGGGATAAAGAAAGGTTGAGAACCTGTTCCTGATTATCCTTCTGAGTCAAGAGGAGAATCCACATCTTCTTGACCCCAAGAGGGTCCTTCTGTCTACTATGCCATGCTACCTCTCATATATAGTATTGGATTTTTAAACAGTTATCTATAAGATGCTTTGAATTTTATTAAAATGCAACTATACAAAATACATTATAATTACACACATAAATTAAAATATGTGTATATATGTATATTTTATGTATAGATTATGTATATTTGTGTATACACACACTCACACACACAGACACACACACTGAAGGTTGCTCAGTCTCTGAGTTTCTGTTTCTTGAAATTGCTCTAAGAGAAGTGACGTGTTACCCTGGACCCCTTCTCTTTCTGGAGTTCCATAAATTCAGGGCCTTATGTTTGTAGAATTAGAGGACGATCCATGACCAGGAATTTAAAGTTTTCTTTGTGCCAAGCTACTTGGTCTCTATGCTTATCAGAACTAAACTTGGTCTTAATCAGAACTAAACCTAAATTCAATTAATTACAGGATTAACAAAGTCCACAAATAGATACAGGTAATAATCTTTAAAATAATCCAGGCTTTCCAGTTTATCAGTAACTATCTGGCTTAAATATAGAATTAAAGGAACAAAGATTAAAAACTAGACAGATCCTTTGAGGACGTTGACTCCAATCCCCTTATTTTAGAGAGGATGAAAATGTGAAAAGTTGCTTGAGTACAGTCTGAGGCAAGATTTGAATTCAAGTGTTTTTGACTCCATACTTGGTGCATTATTCTCTACACCATGCTGCCCTATGGATATACCATTTCTTAACTCCCAGCAGAAAGTCATTATTTTGATCACCATCAACAGCATCTCTATAGAACAAAAAGTTTCACAGAATCACAGACTATGAGAATTAGAGGGAGTCCTCATACCTGGACAGTGATCTCCTGCATGTCTGCTTGAAGACCTTCATTGACAGAGACCCCACTAACTTCTGAGATAGTCTGATTTCATTTTCAGTGGCTCTTTTTGTTAGATTGCCCTTTTTCATGTCAAACCTAAATTTGCCTTTTCTCCAACTGTCTATCCCTTGATCCTAGTTCATCTAAGCAGCACAAGTCTAAATTCTCTTCAATAGAACAGTTGTCCAAACACTTAATATCAACTATCATGGGGAGTTCTCTTCTCTTCTACAGATTAGGCATCTCCAACTCTTTCAAGAAGTTCTCATATGGCTGAAGTCCAAGTATATTATGTTTAAAGTATTCCCTTTATCTACTAGTCTAGTAATACTGTCACACACACACAAAAGAAATGAAGTCACAATGGCATGCATGATCTATTCTTGATAAAGGACCATTGCTTCCCTTTCTGAATGCTCACACTCCAGCCCTTTAATAATGTGTTCTTGAGCTTGGCAGGAATCCCAGGCAAACTCCATAGATTTTATTTTGAGGACTGTGCCTTCTTCTTTTTCTTTTCTTTTTTTTCACATTTAATCTACATTTGCCCTTCTTTAGATCTATGGCACTCCTCTTCTTTACCACCTTTCAAGGATCACTGGGATGGCTCAGTAAGCACATCTAGCAATATTTTTAATAAACACTGTACTTTTCTGGGCTTTGTGATGAGCTCAGTGATGACAGCTAAGGTGCTCTCAGAGTCAGTTGCCTCGTTTATCTTATGTAGTAGCTTTATTTGGGTAAACCTGTTATTGTAACCTGGATTGAGTTTCATCTTTCCATTTTTCCCCAGACACCTTCTCTAGCTTCTTGTCTATATTAACGAGCTTCTTTTTTGGCATGCTATCTATCATCAAATTGTCTTTCAAGATGTTCTCAATCCTCTGAATTAACTGGGAAGTGGAACCTCCAGTGGGAATAGTGAATTCTTTGATCACATATTATTTGCTCAGAAAAACCAATCCTTTGTTTCCTTAGTCCCATAGTTTCTTTTTTATTATATTCATATTCTTCACTATTGAAAGTGATTCTTCCTCAATAAGATTTAAAATCTTTTAAAAAAACCCAATACTTAGTAATATATTAATGCAATTCAAATGGATTCTTATCAACAATCCCTTGTGATGTAACAGATGGAGCCCTTGATTTGCAGTTTAAAAAAGTGAGTTATAATCTTATTTCAGATCCTCACTGTGTGACTGGGCAAACAAAAAATCTCTGCTTGCCTCAGTTTCTTTATCTCTAAAATGGGGAGAGAAATACTTGTAGTAACTATTTCAAGGATTGTTGGGAGACCAAAAAGAGATAATGAATTTAAAGTGCTTTGTAAACTTTTAGGCTTTATTAATGACTATACAATATCAGTCATTATTTTTATAATCAGCCTGCTAGTATACTTTATTTTTTAAAATAACAGACTGAAATGTAGAAAAAAGACCTCAACACTTCTTCCAGTGTGACACTTCCTTCTTTCAGCTTTTCTTTTACAGAAGAGGAAACTTTGACCCAGACAGGTTAAGTGACTGATCAAAGGTCATACCTGATATAAGTTACAGAGCTGAGATTTGAACCCAGGTGCTTTGACCTTAAATCTAGGTAAAGTCAAATTAATGGCCTTGTACTACACAATAACAAAGTGGCTGGTCATAGTTGAACCCACTTCTTCCCCAGAGCCTGAAGCTCTTCTCTTACTCTGAGTGCCCTTTGTGAGGAGGGCTCACTTACTATGTTATTTCTTGGCTATCCCTTTGCTATATATTTACCACTTTGGAGACATCATTAGCAATTGATCATGGTGGGTCAGCTGCTTTTCTTTTACCTCTGGTGATCAGATTCTTGCTGGGTTCCCTACCATGACCACATCTGGTCCTTTTATGTCTTTCCTCCCAAACTTGGGTATTTCTTCATTTGTGTGGGCTTGCTTGTTTCCTTTTATTTGACCAGTCAATACCATGGCTCCTTCAGTAGTCATTGGCTTCCATTCTTTGTTTTTTTACCTTGCTTTTCTTATGTGTATACAATAATGAGCACACTATCTTTTCGTTTGCCTCTCTAAATATTTATTGAATAGTCTTTTAAAATACTCTATTCTGAGCTCTTAAAGCATATTTACAAGCAAATATCATCAGTATCATGGAATCTGTTTTCTTAAATGGAAACCATCTATCATCCAAACAGAGAAAGACTATTCCCCCAAGGCTAAACAATGGACATCCCTAATTATCTTGGTTGAGGCATTGAGACTTTCTACTGCATTTTATTTCGATATCTTGGAAAAATTTAACCTGAAATCAACCTTGAGAGGTTTTAATGAGAATGGATTGTGTAGTCTCGACAAACTCATATGTGTTAGGGCTGCTCATTGAGATGGAAAGTGTTGTGAAACAGATTTATTGGGGGAACAATGAAAGATGCTTAACAGCCCACAAGAAAGGAGGAGTATCAATTGTCTTTTGTCATGGCTGGCAAGGGCTTTGTTTGAATTTCCACTGGCAGAATGTGTTTTTTGATATTAGGAGATTATTTTACCCTCTGTTTTCCAATCTCTCAGAATTTGTCATTCAACGTATTTGTGTTGTTTACTCAGAGGGTGTATTTTCAAAGTAGTGTATTTTCTGCATACACTAAATGTCCTGTGCCAGCTTTTAAGACTAATAGGGCAGTTTTACACAAACTCGCCATCTGGTTGAATCTAAATTTAGACACTAAAGACATTTGTGGGGGGAAGGGAGGTGGACAGTTCTTGTCCTCAAAGAGCTTACATTCTAATGAGGGTAGATAACAAGAATGCATAAAATCAACACAAGTATATATACAAAATATATAGGAAGCAATTTTATGAAAGTCCACTAACAACTGGAGGAATTAATCAGTGGGTCAATAAGCATTTATTAGTCACCTATTGTGTGCTAGGATACAAAGCAAAATAATCCCATTCTGATGGGAGAGACTGTACAAATGTAGGTGTACATGGCAGATACATACAAAGCAGACACAAGGTTACCCTGGAGAAGAAATATGGGGAAAGGCTTTGTGTAGGAGAGGGCATCTTCATGCCTCCTTAGTATCATGCATATGGGAAGTCCTTAATTCACGTTAACTGAATGGGTAAAATTAACAAGTGCAACTGACATCTTTCTAACATTTCCCCCATTTTTTTTCCACTCTCAGTTTGACAACAATTTTCTTTTCTTCACTAAAAGGAGGTCGATGAATGGTTTCTACTCAGCTCATTTTTACCTTTCATTGAGAGTATCCCAAAATGGAGTGCAGCACAGCAAAAGGAAGACAGGTGAAGAAGAAGAAGAATCACTATTTCAAAATGGAAATTTGTAAAAATCAAGAGAAAAGTCAATTTAGGCCCTCTGGGTGCCTGACAATTTCCCCTGAAGATGAAGATACGAAGGCCTCTCTCTGTGTTCCGATGACTCTCCCTGAAACCCTAGGTTTTCAAGGTAATTCTGACTTGAGCTTAGCTCATTTGGAAAACTGGGGGTAGTAACTTGGATGAAAACAGTTTGTTGTGAGAATTATTCATTTAGTCAGAAGAGACTGTATTCTATGATCTGTCCATATTAGGTAAAGTTAATGCCTTGGGAAAGGTGGTCAATTAGCCAGATCATAAAAGTTCTTAGTTACTTTGTCTAGTCAAGGGAATAAAATAGGTCACATTTTTCCCCCAGGGAAGAAGGAGCCTCACGGGTTACAAAACACTTTCCTCAAACACTGGAGGAAATGAGACTGCCAGGGGTTAGGTGATTTTCCTATAGACATGCAGCTAGTTAGTAGCATAACTGGAATTCAAATCCAGGTCTTCCAACCCCAAGTTTTATGCCTTTCCTATCATGCCACCATGCTTTTAAAAAATGATTGTGGATAAAGTAGGTCAGACTTAGCAAATAGGAAGATTAAGTAGGTAGACCCATTTTATTGATTAAATATCTCAACAAATATTTCTTAATTGCTTACTATGTATGTAGGCCTTGGCAAAGTGCTATCACTGGGAAGAGAATCCCAGGTTTTGAAATCTCTGCTCCATTCTCCCTCAGCAAATGGCTAGCAAGGAGTCATTTGAGTCAACTGGTTGTGTGAGTTGATCAATAGGGAAGGCACTGAGGGGATGATGCTTTGTTTGTCAACAAGTATGGACATAATGAAATTGTTTAAGTTGTCATTATCCGCATCTGTAAAATGGGGATAAGGACTCTTACCTCTGTGGCTTCTTGTGGGATCAGTTGAGACAGTTCCTGCAAAGCTTTTTATAAGTATTACAGTGCTGTAATCAGCTCTCATCATCATCATCATCATCAACATCATCATCATCATCACCATCATCATCATCATCATCATCACCATCACCATCATCAACATCATCATCATCATCAACATCATCATCACCATCATCATCACCATCATCATCATCCTCACCATCACCATCATCATCATCACCATCCTCACCATCATCATCATCATCATCACCATCCTCACCACCATCATCATCATCATCATCATCAACATCATCATCATCATCACCATCATCATCACCATCCTCACCATCATCATCATCATCATCACCATCATCATCATCATCACCATCATCATCATCACCATCATCATCATCATCATCACCATCCTCACCATCATCATCATCATCATCATCATCACCATCATCAT
>CM053600.1:192360474-192386063 GCA_028646575.1 Pseudocheirus occidentalis
TTCCTCTGTACATTCAGGTGAATCTGGCTCTAAAGTTCCTTATTACTCTAAATCTATGATCCTCTATGATCTTTAAAATGTTTTCTAAAGGTAATTCAGAGAGCAGTGAGGTGGCTCAGTGACTAGGGTGCTGGGACTGGAGTCACAAAAACTTGAGTTAAAATCTGGCCTCAGACATTTTCTAGTTGTATGATCCTGGGTAAGTCAATTAACTTCTGATTGCCTTAATCCACAGGAGAAGGAAATGCCAAACCATCCAGTATTGGAATGCTATGGTCTGCAGGGTCATGAAGAGTCAGGAATGACTGACCAACAACACCAAAAGTGATTCAGTTAATATTTTAATAGCTGCATGATCTCATCCATATATACACTCCCTCCATTCATGTGAGATTGCAAGTCATCTACTTTTTTTCACCCTGTGTGATGCCATGTCCACGCCCTCTCATACATCCTCTATAGGGGTCTCACCCAAGGTGATGGCAGGGTTTGGGGGAGATTTTCTAGATCTCTTGTCATTATATATATCAGACAGCTGATCTTTAACTGGTTGCCCAACCCAGAAAACCTAGAGTATAATCATAAGGTATTGATGAAGGGTTAAATTAACTATAAAACAATATCTATGTCCTGAGTCCTTTGGGGGAAGTGAATACCTTCTCTGATTTGGAATGAAAAGGAACAACCTTATTGGTAGAGATATAAACCACTAAAATCTAAGGAGAGAGAGTTTAGTTCTGACGGGCATGACAAGCCATAAGGGGGAGAGGAATTTTCTTTCACCTGACCTCCCCTTGACCATGTAGCTATGAAGGGAAGTTATTTGACTGGGAAAAGACACTGCATCCAGCATGGAACAGAAACACATGCTCCAGATAGATAGGGATATAGAAGGACCATCACTTGAGGGAAGATATAGTTGTGAGGAGCAACATTTCTGCCAGCCAAGAAGAGAGCTAGCTTTGGGAAAGAGCAGACCCTGGGAACACAGCCAAGCAGCATGTCCAGAAGAGATGCTGCATCTAACGGGAACTTCATGAGAACTTAATAAAGACAGAAAAGAATTCCAGGCCCTGAAATAGCAGGAATTGGGAGTAGCTTTTGCCCCATCCATGGCACTCTTTTCATAGATACTATATGTATTTGTGAGTGAGTGTGCCTAAGATTTTGGGTGGGAGCTATTTTGTAGCAACTGGATTTTCTGTCTGTTTGCTTTTTCACTATATCTTGGTAAATGCCTTGTCTAGGAACTGATTATGTCTATTGGCTGACTGTTAATGTGAAGCACCCTGCTGAGGGGCTCATGCTTTATATCATGTTGGGAATAACCACAGTGCTAGCCTAGAACCAGAGATAGATGTATCCTCTTGGAGAGTGAATTTGAAAACTAATTTGCAAAAGGGGGAAATTAGTTCAAAGGGGTGCTAGGTATAGGTACCAGTATAGGCATCAGGTTTCACATTCACTTTTCTATCACTCTTCTTACATAACCATTCTAACTCATTTTTTTAGTCTTCATTTTTCTGGATGATATTTTTCCTGCCACTTCTTACATGTAAATCATCACTGTTCAGATGCTGTCCCCTGAGTGCACACAATTAGTGCATCCACTGACCTTTCAGCCACTCACAAGTTTGGTTTTTCCAGAGATTGTGGTGATCCATGAGTCAGAGCTGAATAGTTTTTCCAGGAGATTACTGGTTTTTAAAAAAATATATGAGTTTTTGCTGCAGGGAGTAGTTTGAGATAATTGAAATCTATCACAGTTTCCCAAATTCATTTTAGCTCATTCTCTCTGTCATTGTCAATTTTAGGGCCAGGACATCATTTGTTTGCAGTCTCTGTCTAAATGATTGACATGAACAAATGAACAAATTTTTTCACGTATGTGTGTTTTGTAAATGCATATTTATGTATATGATATAAGAATGTAAGCTCCTTGAGGGGATCCAGGGATCCAGAAGAGTCACCATTTAAGGGAGGATATAGGACTGTGGTTTTTGCTTTTCTATGTATCTCCAGAGCTTAGCACTGCACTTGACACATAGTAGGTGCTTAATGAATACTTGTGGACTCAATGACTGATGGCAAGCTTAAGCAATAAAATTATAAACAAGTAAAGTTTGCCTTTAGAACACCTTGGTAAGTCCACTCTCAAGTCTGCTGAGATCAGTCTGAACTCAATGATCCCAAATCCTATGCTGTCTTTTTGCCCCTGCAGGGGATGATCATTGCCATGCCTCCACACCCTTCCCTTAGCTCTGTCAGAATGAATTCCATCCTCATCCTCACAGGCCCACAAGGCCTTCCTGTATCTACTTTGATTCTGGTCAAGTCTTCTTGTATCTCTGAGTCTCAGTTTACCTCTAAGACCTCTTCCAACTCCAAATCTCTGGTCTTAATTTCTGAGAGGTCATGTGGTAGGGGGTGCAAAGGGATCCAGCCTCAAAGGCTGGAAGATCCAGGTTCAAGTCCTGTTCTTGACCCTGTGCAGGTTACTCAGCACTGCGGACAACTCTACAAACATAATTTGAAAAGAAGGGGTTGACTTGCAGTGGTAGATTGAGCTGTCTCACTGAGGATGTCCATATATTCACGATTATCTTCAGCTAATCTTCTCTATGTCTTTTTATACACAGTTGTTTGCATTTGACTGAGAGTCCCTCGAAAAACTATTTTTGCCTTTAAAAAAAATCTCCAGCACTTAGCACAATACGGATACACAGTATGTGCTTAAAAAGTACCTGTGGACTCTTTTGAAATGACAGGTGTAGACCCCACCTCTAAGTCATTTATTCATGCAACAAACACTTAGTAAGCACCTACTTCATGTCAAACATAGCTAAGGGAGATATAAATGGTATCTGGGACTCAGTGCCTAAGGGAAGCACTAGACTGATGATTCCTTATGGTATTTCACTTTCCTCTTATCTCAAGCAAGGGACAAAAACACTGCAATGAGTAGGTTCTCTTACACAATGAAAGTGACAGGTTAATCCTTCTAGTACTTCCAAAGGAGGGCCACATCTCTCAATTCTCCCTGCTATACATTGATGTGGACCCT
This sequence comes from Pseudocheirus occidentalis, assembly GCA_028646575.1. NCBI lineage: Eukaryota > Metazoa > Chordata > Mammalia > Diprotodontia > Pseudocheiridae > Pseudocheirus > Pseudocheirus occidentalis. Next base: position 192,363,539 of record CM053600.1, read on the forward strand.
TGGATGCCATTACATTTCTGAAAGAAGATGCTGCCGAGTTGTGAATTGGTGCTGACTGACCAAGGACTTCTTGGGAAACCATCCATTTAGCAAGAGTATCCAAATGCCAGTCCTTGTATTTGAAGGCGATGTCTCAGCTATTCATTGCTGTTTCTATGTCTGGAAAGGCAAGAATGTTGCATGATAGTTTGACCTTGTCCTGGAGGACCAAGTGCAGGATTTGTCCCAGGATGGAGTTCAAATCTGGTTCCCCTATCATTTTGCTGTTGTCAAGAAGGAATAGCATAAAAAAGGATAAAATTAGACACAAGAACTGGCAAATAGCATTCTAGGGGTAGCTGAGCCATATGTATTAACAGGCAAAATATGGTAATTGGTGCTCATAATGATGATAATGATGATCCTGGGGCATCAAGGAAAGCCAAATTTTGCTCTGTATGCACTGTTTAAGAAGGCAGTAAAAGGTAATGATCCATTTTTAGAAAGTCTTTTGTTCCTCCTCCCCCAGATTAAATGTTTAAAAGTAACCTCTAGTAAGCTAGAATAACTTCAGCTTCCTCATCTGTAAAATGGGAGACTGGGGGTTAAATTAGACAATTTCTAAGACCTTTTGATTGTTTTAACATTCCATGATTCTGTGCATACTTCATCAAGGGTTCTGGATAGGAATGCTTTGTTTTATTTTTAAAAATTAAACTTGAAATTATTATGTAAATATTATTAAATATTAATTAAAATTAACTTTAAAGATAAAAAAGAAAAAATGACATCTCTTTTCCTTAGGCTTTTTTCAAAGTATATTAATTGACCTTCAAGCTTCTTTATTTTCCTATTCAAACTTATCAGTTCTCCATATTGTTGAAATCTCTAGTGGAGATTTAAAAAGACCTACCTACTTTACTTGAGAAAGAGAAAAGCAACTGGTAATTTTATGTAATAGTGTGTTTATTACTGGAATAATATTCACATCCTACCATATGCTACATACTATAATGGACATTAATTAAGTTGACTAACAGTACTCTGAAGGAGATGAGGAAGCGGTATGAGTACTTAACAAATGCTTTTTCACCCATTATTCATCTTCGTCAAATTAGCCCCTCTGGGTCTCAATTGCCTTGTCTGTTAAATGGGAATGGTAGTAATGCTTATACACCAAGCTCAAAGGCCTCTTATGGGGCTACAGTGAGATCAGGTAAGTAGCATAGAGTTCTCTGGATTCTCAGGGATATCCCACCTGATAATATTGTCATCTGTTTAAAAAAAAGAATCCAAGAGAGGATCTTTCAAAAACATGATTTGCAGGAACAGAATCTTCAGTAACAACTTGTTACCAGATAAGTTATGAAAATGTGAGCTCACAGAATCTTCAGTAACAACTTGTTACCAGATAAGTTATGAAAATGTGAGCTCTTTTAAGGCAAGGACTATTTATTTCTCCTTTGCCTCAGCTCCCCAGGGCCAGGTATATAGTAAGTGCTTAATAAATGCTTTGTGGTCGATTGTCTGGATATGGTTCCTCAGCTGTGGAATTTTGCTGTCTGTAGTCAAGTCATTGTTGATCATGAAGAGACAAAGTTGAGTCTAGGCATGCCTCATCATTTTCTGTTACTACCAGCAGGAGCTGGCATTTATGAGGAGCTTTACAATTTACACAGTGCTTTGCGTATATTATGATGGAAATAGCTAAGAGCTAGTAGAAGTAAAGGGGAGAACTTGAGTTGTGTGCTAAGGCTTCTTCTCAAAGGTTCCATTGGCTCACTGTCTTGTACGTATTGCTGTATGTATATAAGATCTACCTCGGGCACAATGTAAGCTTGTTGGGCTCAGGGACTGGGCTTTTCTTTGTCTTTGTATCCCCAGAATTTAGCACAATGTCTGGCACATACTAAGTGTTTAATAGATGTTTGTTGATCTATTAATATGGGAAAGGCAATCTAGCCAAAGCTGGGCTTGGAGTTAGGTGAGCCATAGGTTTGAATTTGAACTCTGACACCTCTTACTTTGCTATTATGAGTCTATCAATGAATTCTTCCAAGCCTTGGTGCTGGTTGTGGTTATTCTGTGTATTTTCTGTTAATTGGGGGCTGCCAACCCCTATTGTATCAACCCTGTAAGGCTGTAAGGAGAAGGGTATTATAATGAATGATGTACCTAGAGTAAATGGGTCTGGAGACAGGAATAGCTGGGTCCATATTTCTTAGGCTTAGGATCTTAGGTCCAGGATTTAGAGCTGAAAGGGACCTCTGAAGTTGTCTAGGTCAATCCCTTTATTTTTTAAAGGCAGAAAATGAGGCGCAGAGAAGTTAAGTGACTTGTTCACAGTTACACAGGATAACAGAGCCAGGACCAAGTGAGCATTTTTTTTTCACTATATTGCATAATCTCTCTGAGATTCAGTTTCCTCAACTAGGAAACTGAAGGATTTTTTTTTGAAGGATTGTTGGCTTTAATGTCTAATTTAAATATAGTGATTTTTTAAAAGGCATACTATAAAACTTGACACTGCAAATATTTTCCAGAAATGTAAACATGCGTATTTCTACCCTATAGTAAAGCAGCTATGAACATAAACTCTAAGTATAAGATTTTAAAATTTGTAATCCAAGGGCCAGGCAATGTAAATTAACTTGTCAGAATGAGCTCAAGACCAAAGTCATGATGAGGAAAGGGCAAAGACAAGTGGTTATCATCAGGCTTTTGCTTCACCCTCCAACTGGGTTTCCAAATGGCGTCTACCACAGCACACTGGAGTCATTCCAGTTTGACTAGAAACTAATATACACCAATATGACAATATTTTTTTCAGAACAACATACAAATACATAACACATCCTACTGAATCTTTTATCTTAATTCAGGGAAATAGGGATTCTGAAATCTTATATTTCTGCATCACCAAAGACAAGCAAATATAAACTCTACCCACATGAGATCGTTACAGACAAAAGACAAATTGTTACAGAAAACATGAGATTGTTACAGACAAAAGACAAATTATTACAGAAAAACAAGAGCTTGTTATGGACAAAAGACAAATAAAGAATCAATTAATAAGTAGTCTTGGTTTCAGCTCTATATCTCTTGAGTTTACTAGTATTCACACTCTACTAAACTGTGAGCATTGTGTAACAAGTATTTCCAAAAGACAGGGTTCTTAGATGCCTACATAGGCTAGGTACAAAGCTCCAATATGTATGATTGCTCTATGTACTCAGACCTTTGGTTTTGCCACATGCCTAAGCCCTGCACACAATAGGTGTTCAATGAATATTTGCTGAATCAAATATAATGGAAGACATTATGATACAATAGGGAAAGCGCTTTACTCTCATCTGTGTTAATAACTAGCTGCATGCCTTTCCTCTCTCAGCCTCCCCTACTTTGGAAAATGAGGGACTGGATTGTCTAGAACATTCTCTGCAAAAGTTATGCCTGTTTGTCTCCACTGGCCTATCAGGTCAGGTCTAATTGGGCAAGGGAGGCTACAACCTTCATCTTTACATGGGCAATAATTTGAAGAGGCTTTTACACAAGGCTGCTGTTTTCTCCACCCCTACCCAATGGCCAAAAAATTTGCTTTGGCAATGAAGATGACATGTCCAAACTACATAGTGACCACGAAGGATGTATGGCACTCAACCTTTGAATAATCAAGACTCTTCTCCCAACCATTCAGGTTTTTCATTCACATTGTTAACCAACCAACAACAAAACTCCCCTAGTTATTAACTCTACAAACTTGGTAAAAATTTTCAAGTGGATTATTTGCAAAATATATACAAGAACACTCTTGTCCCAGCTCTGTGAGAAGGGCTTGGATCCACCTTCCAATTCCTCTGTGATCACTAATTCCCAAGGGCTCTCCTTGGACATGGGCTTCCACATGTTCTCCCAAAGAGACAGATGCAGAAAGTTCTAGTGCTACTCATGGCTGTCACGGCCAGATTCACTCAACTGTAAGTCAGTTTGAAGGGTATTCATCATTTGGTTGTTTCCCTGGGGGCCAGTTGGTACCATTGACCACAGGGTGACCCACTTGCTGGTAAAGAGGTTGTAAAGGTGAGGTCCCTCTTTTCTCTGCCTTGACAGGAATCTGACAAGCTTCTCTGGCTGCTGCATTACTATATACACATATACATGTGTTCCCCACATATACATGTTTGTCCATACATGCACACAAAAATACATGGTGAGAGAGATTTAGATAGCTATATAGCTATATATAGATGCAGATACACACAGTATATATTCATGTATGTATGTATAATATGCATTCTTATTCCTATTACACCATTATATTGCCTTTTCATCTCCTGCTGAGAACTATTAGCTAAAATTACTGGTTGACTGTCCCTTTTACAAGTAAAGTGGGTCCATTGGACAACCAGAGATTTCAACACTGTGGGGAATTAATGAATCTGAATATAAGAATAAACAAAAATGAAGGACTGCTGAGATATACATAGAAATGTATAGTTAGACAAACACCAGCTATTATCATGCCAAAGGCTTTGTAAGATGGAGCCACAGAAACGCCTGCTCCTATAAGTGTACCGCCTTACCAAAACAATGCATTAGAAGTTGTAAAGACATGGAAACTAGAATCTAGGTTTTCATGGTTCCCTTATTGATGAGCATAATCTCTTCTGTAATCAGGGCCAAATGACAACCAGGGAATCCTCCATCATTCTCCCCTATCTTTAGCTACAGTAATTTATTTACTGGAAAGATACTCTGAGATGAATGGACGTCTGGAATTTTGTAGGTGACAGTCTTTCAGTTGAAGTGATGAAGAGGGAGAAGTCATTGGTTTCCAAGGCCTAAAATCAGCCAACTCTTCATCTTCACCTTTCATAGGTGAGGAAACAGAAGTTAAACACTGAAGAAAAGGGATCTGTGTCAGGACCCAGCATGAGGCAGCAACTCAGTCAGATTCTGGAGTCACAGTCAATGAGTTTGGGCACTGATGTTTATTAGACCAGAGAGCTTTCTGTACTTTTCCAATACATAATATCCCTCTTATGGCCCAGAGGTACGGTTTCAGAAGCATTAGAAGTATCCTTTCCTTGAAAGGGTTACTCAGAATATTTTGTGCATGAAATTTCTATTTGAATATTCTGAGGTCACCCTAAAATCAGCATATCCCAAACCGAGCTCCCCACCATCCCCCATCTGGGAGTTTCCCTTGAGCTTCCCATCAATGACCTGCATCATTTGAATGAGTCACATAAGACTCCAAAGTTTGACACCATCTTTGACTCTACCCTCTCTTCACCTCCTCCCCACCCATAACCTGCTAGTATCTTAAGTCCACTAGATTTCAGATGTCTTTATCTTCAAGATTTCACTCTCACTTGAATCCTTTCTCTCTGTTTCCAGAGCTGTTGTCCCAGCCCAAGCCCTCATTACTTCCAGGCTGAATTCTTTTGAAAGTCATATTCCTTATTTCCCTAAGTCTTATTTTCTCTCTTTTGACAGAAAATGAAAACTTCTGAAAAATCATGTTTATCCTGCCCCTACCTTGTCTGAGTATTCAAAGGATCCGAGATCTCATTAACACATGTGGATATTCCCTCTAAATATACACATCTCAACCCACTCATCCCCGCTCAGTCTGGCCGGTTCTTCTTTGCCCATTCCTTTTCACAAGTTTTAGGCAGGTAGCCCAACCCAGAAGAGTTAGTGCCCTTCTCTTTTGTGTTTTTGGCACTGAGAGGACACCAATGGCACACATGACATCATTTATCCCTCACTCTTTCTACACGACCTGCCCATATTTTTCACTCATATATTTAATTTATGAAATGCTTTATTTGGGTTCTTTTTCATTTATTCCATGCTGGTAATGTACTGCAGCTTGTTCACACCCGTTGCATGCCAATAATGCCTTATCACTGCCTGAAAAATCAACTCTAAATACATTTGGCTGACTTTCAAGGCCCTCTAAACTCTGGTCCCCATCTGCCTATCCACTACTCACTATCACAGACTTCCCTCCAGTCATGCTGCTCTCCCTGATTTTCCACAAGTATTTCATTTTTAAAAGCCTACCTAAGCTGTTTACTGTTAGAAGAATTTCATACTTCACAAGGTTATTTTTTTAAAGATTCAAAACAAAATAACTATGGACTTTTCTTGGTCAATGGCGATATGGTAAAAAGTGAGGGACTATAATCACCTAAAGTCTGATGATTTTTATTTTAAAAGAAAGTATTCTGCATATGTGGGTCAAAGGCACTCATGTCAAAATAATTCATACTTGGCACAGAAGGGCAGAGATCAAATTGGAATTTATGAATGGGGACAGAGGGAATCTATCATGGGCAATGCCTGTATCCTTATTATTCCCTTATGAATTGATCCTTTTAATTAGGGGCTTAAGGAAATGGCAGAGGTCCTAGTAGGAGATGGGGTCCCACATTAACAAGGAAGATATAAGCATTATCCTTGCAAAATAACTCCATCCTGCCTTGACTCATCTTAGAATGCAATCTCACACAATCTTCCCTTGCACCTGCCTATCCTTCAGAAGTGAATTCAATGCCCTTTTCTCCCTTGAAGCTTTCCCAGGATATTTGGTCTCTAGCTGATCTCTAAAGTAGGCAGCCAAGATAGAGTCAGGAAGCAGACATTCACTAATTATGTGACCCTGAAAAAGGTTACCATTTGCCTCAATTTCCTCACCCATAAAATGGGGATAATAAGCACTTACCTCCCATGGTTGTTATGAAGATAAAATATTAAAATGCTATAAAATTCTAATCCTATGATTATTATTTCTTACAGAACTAATAAAATATATTACATATTTTAACATCAGAAGGCAGAGAGACCCACTCTTACTGCTATACATGTTTCATGGTCCTTTGTCTTGCTCCACTCCTCCTCTCCTCCCCAAACTAGATTACAAGCTTCTGGAAGGCAGAGACATGGTCTTATGTTCCACTTGAACCCTGTTAAATCTCTAACATAGGTCAACACTCAACAAATAATGTATTCATTAAAAAGTATAGTGGGGTTGGGGGGTAGTTCATTGTATCAGTGCTTCAAAACAGGAAAATAGAAAGCATTTGCAATAATTAGAAGTCTACATAGATAGGCAGATGGACAGATGGATGGACGGATGGATGAATGGATGGATGGGTGGATAGATAGATAGATGATAGATAGATGACAGATAAATAATAGAGAGATAGATGATAGAGATAGATAGATGATAGATAGAGATAGATAGACAGATAGATAACAGATAAATAGGTAGATAGTTGATAGACAGAAAGATAGATTAGATTAGATAGATAGATAGATAGATAGATAGATAGATAGATAGATAGACAGATAGATAAATGATAGATAAGCCAGACTTTTGTTTCTCAGAACCTTACTCTCACAAATGGCCTGGTGAGTTTCAATGTTGCCTCTAATCTTACCATGCTGGACTCATAGATTTTAACCAGTGAAGAATTTAGTTTATTACTCAACTTCAACCTGGCCTGTATCATTGAGATCTTGGGGGAAGAGAGAGGTATAGAGAAGGAAGGGGGCTGAGAGATCATCTAAGTTTAACCACCTTATTTTACAGGTGAGGAAGTTGGTGCCCAAGAGTGAAAAATGATTTATCCAAGATTACACAAAGAGAGGATTCAAATCTGAGTCTTCTCATCCCAAATCCAGTGCTTTTCCATTGTATTGAAGGAACTATTCTTAAGCATTTATTAATCACCTACTATGAATCAGACACTATGCTAAATGTTAGGGCTACAAAGAAAGGCAAAAGACAGGCCTTGCTCTCAAGGAGATCACAATCTAGTGGGGGAATTGGGAATGTTGGGGTTGGAGAGGGGAAGGCAAGGCAATTGGGTTTAAGTGACTTGCCCAAGGTCACACAGCTAGTTAGATGTCAGGTTTTGAGGTCATATTTGAAGTCAGGTCCTCCTAACTTCAGGGCTGATGCTCTATTCACTGTGCCACCTATCTTCCCCTTGAGAATGTTTTAATACAGATAGCCTTGCTCTTTCTCAAGTAGAAAGAAAGTAAACTCCTGGAGCACAGGTTCCTTTTCATTTTTGACTTTGTAGCCCTGGTGCCTAGCACCTGGCACAGAGAACATGCTTAATAAACACATTAAAAAATGTAATCAAATGACTATCAATAAAAATACCTAGATGACTATATAAAGACTATAAGTCAATTTCTAGATTATCAAACAAAATTCTATGAGAAATTTTTCTGAAACAGAAAACTATAGACCCATTCTTCTCTCTACCTCTCCCTTCCTCCAGGATATTTCTCTGGATAAAAATTATAAGCCTATTTTTAGTTACTCATTCTAACCTTTATTTTTTTTGTCTTTTGGCAATCTGAAGCAATTTTCTCTTACAGTGTAAGGAATTATCAGTTGTCCTTTTTTGCATCTTTTTCATATTCATATGGAGAATCACTGCCCTTTGAACAAAACAATTATTCACTATAAAGATAGAAATGAGTTTACTTTCCCTACGGTTCTAAAGTAATTATATAAACAAAATTTTTTAGGATGCAAGTGAGAATAGCTGAATAGAATGAGTTGTTGGCAAAGTTAATTGACCGATCTGCTTATGGAGATCTAATTTGGAATGTCAATTGAATCTTTGGAAATTATTGCTTATTTCCTATGAGGATTATTTATTGGTACATGTAATTTGAATGTATAATATATAGTTTGCTCACCTCTGTCTTATGGTTTGATTAGGAAGAATTCTTTCTATTATGCAGGTTTTAAAAATTTATTCCTTAATCTGTTTTGTGCTTTTCCATTGTTAGTTTAAGAAAAACACAGCAAACATTAGAATGAGGACATCATTGAAATCATAAACAGACAATGCTTTCCTTTCTCCTAATTCAATTATTTACACACTCGAATGACTCCCAGTAACCCAATAGGTCTATTGGTAAGGAGGAACTCCATGGTTAAGAATATGTAGTGGTTGATGGATTTTTAGCTCCTTATCTTGGCTTTTCCATTTATTGTAACTGTGAAGTGGCTTGGGAAGGAAAATGATTGGGGTTCTTATAGCAAGACCAAGAGGAAGGTTGACAGCAAGTTGATAGGACTCCCTATGGAAAATTAATAGGAGGAAATTGATGAGAAGGGGCAACCATGTGGCACAGTGTGCTGAACTTGGAGTCAGAAATGTCTGAGTTCAAATCCTGCCTGAGAAATTTGCCATGTATCTCTGGGCAAGTCCCTCTTCCTCTCTAGGTGTCAGCCTCCTCTTCTGAAAAAGGAAGGAATTGGATTTGTTGGTCTCTAAAGTCCCTTCCAACTCTACATTTATGAATTCATAGAATGTTAATCAGGTAAGGGACCTGTAAGGTCACAACCTGTAAGGGACAACCCAGATCAATGGCTTTTTCTATACATTGCAGACTTTCAGAGTTTGAAAGAACCTTGGACCCCCTATAGTCATTCAACCTTTACTTGAAGACCCTTCAGCTAGGGGTAAACCATTAAATCTCAAAGCAGCTTATCCTACTTTGGAACAGTTCCAATTGTTAGGAAGTTTGACCGAGCATCAAGGTTAAATGTACTTTTGGGGGTAAATTTCCATACCTTGCCTTCTGGGGACAATCAGAATAAATCTAATTTCTCTGCCCATTAAAGTCTTTTATGTACTTGATGAGAACTTGAAATTTTCCCTCAGTCTTCCCTTTAAGCTGAGCAGACCAAGTTCCTTCAACTAATGCTTGCATGGCATGATCTTTCCAATTCTCTTCGATAATCTTCCTCTGATGCTCCCTAGCTCATCAGTGTCCTAATATGTGGCATTCCAAATGGAATGCAGGATTCCAGAAGTATTCTGACTACATTGGAATATGGTGAAATGATCTCCTCCTTATTTCTAGAACCCATGTCTCTATTAAGGCAAGCAGAGATCACACAAGCTTTTTGGACCAGAGTATTATTGACTAATATTGAGCCTGCAGTTCATGAAAATTTCCAGACCCTTTTCATACCGATGTTCCCTAACCAAACATCTGCCATCTTGGCCTTATTCAGTCCCTCCATTTCAACTAATGAAGAGCTACAGCTCAGAGAAGTGAAGGAACCTTCTGGTCACATGAAGAATACTTGGCTAGTTAAGAAGAATGCCAAAGAAAGCAGTACTTGCTACACCAAAGGAGGATGAGGTTACTAGACCTTTTCCTGGCATCTATTTTTAAATTAATTTTTAGATAAATCAGATCTCATTGGAATCATTAGACAGGCTATGAGAATTTGGTCATCAGTCCTTGAGTTCTCAAGAAAATAAGACACATCTTGAATAAAAAGTCCATTTGGAATCTTATTCTAGATCTCCAGGGCCCTTTCCTGAAAATGCTCATTGCTCAGATCCATAATTGTTGAACTAATGTAATGTTTTAATTGCACTCATGCCTCAGCACACACTTTTGTAGAGTGAACCATAACACTAATTGTTTTCACATTTTGATTAGCTATGTAGAATAACTTCCCACCTTTTATTTTAAGCATGCTGCCCAGATCCTGTTGTAACTGAAATTAAATACCCAATGAGAGTCTCTTGTGGTGGAAGATATTGCTTTCTATAAGGTAGAGAGTAGAGCAGTCTGGAAAAGTCCCCTTGATCTGGATATATTGAAATGTAGCTGGCCACTGGCCATTGGAATGAGTAGGAGCTAAGAATGAGAAGAAAGAGGAAGCAAGACATGAAGGCAGCTAGGTGGTAAAGTGAATAGAGCACTGGCCCTGGAGTCAGGAGGATCTGAGTTCAAATCCAGCCTCAGACACTTAACACAAAAAACTAGCCATATGACCTTGGGCAAGTCACTTAACTCCAATTGCTCTACATTTCTCCTCAAAAACAAAACAAAACAAAAAAAAAACAAGAGGAAGCAAGACAAAATAAAGGAGTCATGAAATAACCAGGGGGTGGGACTGATTTAGAAACAAAAAGAAAAATATTCCAGGAGAAAAACGTAGTCAGGAACTAACGTTTCAAAATCCAGCCAAGGGGTCTTCATTTGGAGAAATGAAAGGGACTTTCTGAGTATCTGGTCAAAGTGAACGCGTGTATGTGTACACGTATGTTCATATGCATGTATACATGCACACATGTGTACATGAACACACAATATACATACACAAACTATATGGCACGTTATATATACACACATATACACACACATGTCTATTTATGTGTTTGTATATAAGCAGCATATATGCACCTACATGTGAATATAGCTATATATACATACATATACGTATATATACACATTGGTATTAGAGAGAGCTATCATTTATGTAATGCTTTAAGGTTTGCAAAACACTTTCCCTATGTTGTTCCGTTTGACCCTTATGACTGACTTTCTGTTAAAAAAGTGAGCACACATCCGTGCCCAACACGTGCATATTTACTTCCTTATAAATTCCATAGTAATTACCAAATGACATCATTCCTCAATGCTAGCGCCTTCCCTCCGCTGTCTCTCTCGGATTTATCTCGGACACACTTTGTTTGTTTCTGGTTGTTTCCATGTTGTTTCCCCCGTGAGACGTGAGCTCTTTGAGACTATGTACTGTTTCTGCCCCTTTGTTTCCTCGGTGCTTAGCGTGTAGTAGGTGCTTAACAAATCTTTGCTGACTACATACATGTAGTCATTATGCAATGATTACTACGCAATTACTAAACATGTTATTTATTTATGCAGATATAAAACATATTTATTATGCAATTATAAAACATCATTATGCAATTATAAAACAAACAGAACCAGAAATCTTAAAAGGATGAGACAAAATTGACGTAATATTCGATCCTAACGTTATTTCCAGGGAGAAATGGCGGCCATTGAGGCTTACCGAGTGGGGAGCAAGATGGTCAGACTTTTGTATTTGGAAAAGTCACTTCAGGGAAGGTGGATCAGAAAAGCAGGATACTTGAAACAAAGAGACTGTTGGAATAGTCCGTGTAAGAAGCGATAGGGCCTGAACTTGAGCGGTAGTTGTGAGAGTGGGGAGGGTGGGGTAGATGAGAGAACTGATGTGTAGAAAGAAATGACAAGATTTGACAATTAACTGGCTGTGGGTAGGGGGTGAGTGACAGTGAGGAGTTAGGATTGGATCTGGGTTGCAAAGTGAGGTGACTAAACAGATGGTAAAGTCCTTGTCAGTAATCATCTCAGAAAAGGGGTGGGTTTGGAGGAGGGGAAGAGAATGTGATGAGATTTTGGATAAAAGGCACTCATCTTGTGTAACTCTATCCTACCAAAAAGGAAAAACTCTTTTCAACCACTGCCCCAAACAGAAACCTTGGCTTGATGGGGATGGAAATCCTTGGGTACTTGCTCATTCTCTTGAAATTCTCTCCAGATTCCCCTCCTGCAGACTCTGTTGTTAACATTTCAAGGACCTTGTGGAGTTGAAAGGCCATTGAAGATGGCCTCTCAAAGATCAGAGTCTCACAGGACACAAAGGGATGATGCCAGCAGAGAGTAAGTTGTAAAGGCATCTGAATGGAGAAGCTCAGGAAGATGTTGAAATGAAGGAAGAATAGATTGGGAAACAAAGCAAACTATCACCCATTTCCCCATAGGAAGCATGTTATAATAAAATATAGCAACTAGATGAGACATTAGAGATCATCCAGTCAGTGCATGTATGGATGCAAGATTACTGTGTCAGGATTTGAACTCATATCCTCTGACTCCAAGTCCAGGGCTATTCCCACTACACTGTACCTCTTGATTAAGATGAGATGCAAAAACTGGACACATGACTAGGAACACTTGTAAACGAAGTATGTGAGTGAACTCTGAGCTATAGAGAACTAGCTTTTTTTAAATCTGGTTCTTGCTTTCCTCAAGGTCAAGTTCCCAAGACACTAAAAACAGAGCTATGAGATTATTATCCACAAACAGAATGTAAAACAGCCATTTACTCATAAAAAACAAAAGAGGAAGAAAAGTGAAATCTCCCATGCCAAACAATTAAATGGCATCATTCCTAACAACCCAGTTTGGAAATTAATGAACTGTAGGAATCTGAAGAGTCATCTCGACTTGGTTCAGGCAGAAAGCACTGGTGGAATTCTGCACCGATGTGTCGTATGGCGTTTTAATTGTCCCTTTGAATGGTCTCTAGTTTTAATTCCTATATGATACGTGATTTTAATAAGCTCATACCAAATCTTAGGCAGCTTCTGACAGAAACCAAATGTGAGTGATACTGAAACACAGGGCTGGGGTTGGTGCTTCTAAACAGGAAAAAGTAGCATTGGACTAGGTGATCACTAATGACCAAGTTTCAAACAACTTCCTTATATCTAGTTGATATTTCTCTCTCTGGAAGCATCATGAGCAAAAATGAAACAAAAAAATCTCTATATTATTTAAACTTCTTAGTGTCTTACCCAGATATCCAAGGCATCAGGGGAAGGGTACAGAAATGTCTGATTTTGTGAAGGAGGGTAGTATCACCTCTATATAGCACTTGGACATTTACAAAGCATTTTCCTCATACCAGGCCTGTGAAATGAGCAGGATTGTCACATTCATTCCACAGACAAGAAAAGCTCATGGAGGCTAAGAGAGTCAGAGAGATTAAGCCCATGGTAAGCTTGATATCCAAGTACAGAACATCTAATTCCAAATTCAGTGTTATTTACTATATGTGCCAAATATATTCTTATAGGATCAAAATATTGCTCTGTTGTTCAGTTGTTTCAATCATGTTCAACTCTTTGTGGCCTCATATGGGGTTTTCTTGGCAAAAATACTGGAGCGGTTTGTCATTTCCTTCTCCAGATCATTTTACAGATGAGGAAACAGAGGCAAACAGGGTTAAGTGACTTGTACAGTGTCACACAGTTAATAAGAGACAGTGGTCAGATTTGAACCCAGGGAGATGAGACTTCCTAACTTTGGGCCTGGCTCTTACTCTATCTACTACAGATATTTTGACACTATCATTAGCCAATGGTATATGGATCTTAAAGCATTTTCCCCTTGCTTTCATTTCTATCCATTAGCTGCCACGAACAAAACAGAATTAAATCTAGACTTCTTCAAATTCTCTGAAAATAAAAAACCATCATTAGAGTGTAATATTTTGTTTTCTAATTAAGAAACAAGCAAAGCAGCACCTTGAATAAAGCAGAGGAAATCCCCAAAGCTCCTCTTCCTAAGCTCTCACAGAATTGTTTCTGTATCTTGAATTATTTTAACGGGGAAACGACCTGCTTAATGATGAGAGAACTGAGGGATCCATGCCTGTCATCTCCGAATTGTTCACTGGCCATGGCTTGGCAGAAACATTTCCACAGGGCTGCAGGTACTGACCTTAGCTATATTAAAGTAGAACCAGAAACTTACGGATCTGCCCCACCCATGTTCTCTCTTCTTCCTTTAAAATTATTTTTAATTTATTTTTTTCCAGTTAGTAAGAATTTATTTCCTCTCTTGCCTGTCCCTACTCCCAAGAGAAGAAAAGCCCCAACCTCCTATCACAAATATGCACGGTCAAGCAAAACAGATTCCTGTATTGACCACATCATTGAGGTTACTAGAGATGGGACCAGGTAGTTCTTCAAAACCAGGACTTCAGACAAAACAAGCCCAATAGTGGGGGGCATAGAAGGAGGAAGGTTAGTTCTTGGGGACAGAATTGACTGGCGCAGAGCTGGTATGGAGTGGGGACCATATGTCAGTGCTGACAGGGCTAGAATTGAATGATAAATGTTGTAGTGAGTTTTAGAATGCACATGTTATCACAAAGCCATGCTGTGTGAGACAGTTATTTGGGGGTTACTGTCCCAGGAATTAGTACTTTGATGAATTCTTCTCCCTACTGGCCCCAGTAGATTATAAGCTCCTTCAGGGAGAGGGATGGATAGAATTGGAAAAACAGTTATTAAGTGCTTGCTAAGTCACAAGCATCATGCTAAGAATGGGGATATAAATAAAAAATTGAAACATGTCCCTGGTTTCCAGGAGCTCACGCTCTATTCAGAAGATAAAAGAGGGCTCATGTGCCTGTTTATTTCATGGCACATGGAAAGGTCAAGTAGTACTTGGGCAGGGACAGTAGGAGAGACCAGAGGACCTTGGGGAGCAATGGTAGGGTAGATGGTCTCTGACAAAGAGGCTTGGATATTCACCGGTCAGAGCAGAGTGGGTTTTGGGGACATCTCCAGCACATGGAGGACCTGGCAGATGGCAGGCTGGGGTGATGGAGTGGAAGGTCCCTGACTACTTGCCACAGTGGACTCATATTTCTAGTACTTCATACATGGTAGATACTCAACAAACTTGTGTTGAATAAAATGTATCAGATTACATAAAGTCTCCTCTATATGTTAGAGTGACTTTTAAATCATGTCTTCTACCTAGTCATTTTAATTTGTGCTCCTTAGCCACATGGCAAAATGTCTCAACTATATTGAATTTCACTGTAACTGGAGCCATAACTAGGACAAGGCAACTGGGACTTTGTTCCACAGCCCTGACATGGAGGTGGCAGACCTCCTCACTTTAGAGGTCCTTCATGGTCCTTGGGCAACCCTGTACCTCCTGCAGGATTTGGCTTTCCCACGAAAATATCCTCCCCTTTCCTTCTCAGAGGGTCAGCCATTATAATAAAAACTTAAAGGAAAGTAAAATAGGAAAAGAAAAACCCTCCCCCCCCACCCCAGTCCCAGGAAAACGAAACAATAAATTGGTGAAATCTGACTTTTCCATTTCCTGAGTTTGCTCTCAATAATTTCTCATTATTCATCTTTGATTCTTTCCGTTTGCGAATGAGATCTATTAAGCCTTGTGTAGCCCTAAAGTGCTCTAGAAATGCCAGCTTTTGTCATTATTAATCACCGGCACCCTTATGCCGGCCTTTATGCCCCGTTTTCCCTTTTAGACACTACTCCCGTACCTGCATAGAAGAGCTCCTTTCACAGAGATTTACAGATTAAACCGTCAGAGCCTTAGAACTCAGAGACCTCAGAGGCCATATTGGCAAAGTGCTGCATGTCACAGAACAGGAAGATGTGGCCTAGAGGCAAAGGAACTCAGCCAGCGTCACACGGGGACTCGGCATCAGAGCTAGGTTGTCCCTGATTGCTCCGATATCTGGAGATCTAACGAGAGGGGAACCGGGAGCTGAAGGGGAAGGGACGGAGCATTAATTAAGCACTTACTAGATACCAGGAACCATGCCATCCTCTCATTTGATCTTTATAACTTTGTGAAGTAGGCACCACTCTAGCTCTGTCTTTACAGTTGAGGAAACAGACAGATAGAGACTGAGGCTAGTCCAGGGTCACATAGCTGGTGTCTGAGGCCAAATTCAAACTCAAGTCTTCCTGACTCCAGGCCCAGAGCTCTATCCACTGCACAGTCCAGCTTCAAATTTGAGCGAGGTCAGTCTGATGACCTTTCCTTTAGGTCTGATAACTCTATCCATCCATCCATCTATCTATCCATCCATCTATCTATCCATCTATGTATGTATGTATATATGTATGTATGTATGTATGTTTGTATGTATGTATGCATGTATGTATGTATGTATCTATCTATCCATCCATCCACCCACCCACCCATCCATCCATCCATCCATCTGTCTACCTCTTTAGTTTTCCATTTTTTCTCATTCATTCATTCATTTATTTGTTCTGCTATCTGATTTCCCCCAGTAAATACCCGATTTTCTAAAATTCTCCATAGTGATAGTAGCCTGTCTTCACAGACTCTAAGGTTACAAACATCATTTTCAGTAACTCAAAAAACATAAATACTGATAAGTGGAGTGGTAATTACTGTTTCTGCAGTTCTCATATGCCACAAAGGTTTGCAGCATCCATGAACTCCAAGATTCCTTCCCTGCCTGACCTCACACGAGATGAAAACAAGGTGGATGGTGCTGACCTCCCAATGAAAGCCTAGGCTTCTTTTAGTGAGGCTCCTTGCTTGCAAAGCAGATCTGCTTGAGAAAGCCTCCATACAAAGGAGAGCTAAGGAGATGGTGGGCACCCCTACTCAGCCTGCTATCTGGATCTTTCTGACACCTCTGCCCATACTGCCTGAAAGTGGAGTTTTTGGGGAAATCATTTTATTAACCTTAGGTGATAGAGCGTGTGAGTTTTCATTATGTCTAAGATCAAACTCAGGCAGATTTGATTCAATTGTGGCCTCCTGGGCCAAGCAGGCTAGGGAAATGGAATTGCTCTGGGCTGGCTGAGGGTGTTGATGGGAAAGGAAAGGAGGGGCATATATGAAGTGGGCCTTGTTAGGAGAGATAAATCCCAGTTTTCTCACCTGCCCCAGAGAAGAGGGTTAGAATAACAGATACCAATGTGGAAATGGATCAGGGCAAAGACAGCCTACCTTTCCTACCGATACTAGGGCATAAACAAACTTTCACCCTATCATCCTTTCCTTGCCTTTCCCTTGATCTCCCCAAAATGGAAACCATTTCATAGAATCAAAGTTCTAGAGCCAGAAAGAACCTTAGAGGCAGACCCCCTCATTTTACAGAGGAAGAAGCTGGGGAGCAAAGGGGTGAAGGAATTTGTCCCAAATTACATAGGGAGCAAGTGGCAGCACCATCATTTGAACCCAGCTCCTTTGCCTTTTCAGTAAGGATTCCCTTGGTACAGTGGAAAGTATTCTAGATTTAGAGAACCAAGTTCAGCTTCTGATACTGCTACTTGTTGCCTGTGCTGTGCCATCCAAACACATCATTTCACAAAGGAGGAAACTGAGACCATGAGAGTCAAAGTCGCTCAAGGAGACGCTTCATCTTATTGTGCCTCAGTTTACTCACCTGTAAAATAATGAGGTTGGATCAAATGACTTCAAAAGTGTGAATATTACAGCTGGGGAGGTCAGGGTGGACATCATGGAGTGGGTTGCTCCTGACTTGACACTGGGAGGAAGAGGACGATTTCCACAGGCAGTCATGAGGAAGGAGTGCAGCCCAGTTCTCAAGTCATGACCCTAAGGGGCATTAATAAGAACTCAATTCAAAAGGAGTACAGCTGGGATTGCAGCGCTCTTGTCCACAAGAGGTTAAGGTCACTGCTACCCCATGGAGGTCCTGAGTGAGAGCACATGAGAAGCTATTTCTGAGTCAAGTGCTTCAGGTTACTACTGACTCATTTTGGGGAATACAAAATTCAATGTTGTTTCACTTCTCTGGATCTCACTGACATATCTATAAACATAAAATGGGGGGTATTGGATTACATAGTTACTGAAACTCCTTTTTGTGCTGAGATTCTTTGATTTCATGCAATAATATTAATTCAAATTTGTATAGTGTGTAAAGGTCTGCAAGGTTTTTCCCAAACCTTATCTCATTTCATCCGACTCACTCTAGGAGGCAGATGCTATTAATATCCTTAGATCATATGAGGAAGCTGAGGAAGCTCACAGTGGCTTAGAGACGTGCTTAAGTCAGTCAGGGATGAAATGGATCCTTTATCCCAGGAAGATCCCCTTATTCTATTCTCTTGCATTTATGAAAGCAGGAAGGAGCATGGACACATTACAGAGAGGGGGTAAACACCCTTTATTCCTTTGATCAATCTGCTGTGATTATTCTTTCCAATAATATGGATGCCAGCCCATCTATGCTTTTGCTTCCCAAATAAGAAATGCCAAATCCTCGGTTAGACCTGCCATAGTCAGACCCCTCCACCTTCTGGAAGGTTTCCAGTGTTTTCTCCCTAAACCTTAGTTACTCATAAAATCACTCTAAACCAAACTCTTCTTTCCCTGAGCATCCTGGTTAGCCAAGGTTTTATGGCAGGGTGTTTTGCCGAATTATTGTTTTGAGCCAGTAATTATAATTGCAAAGCATTTAGTAATTGACAATTTAACAACCATTTAGTGACTACTCTGTGCAAAGCTCATGGCACTATGGACTGGGGTTATCAAAAAAAAAAAAGAAAAGAAAAGGAGTCTCTGCTTTCAAGGAGACTTAAAGTCCAATAAATGTTTGTTGAATGAATTTCCATTCTGTGCACCTAAAGCAGTGCTTCTCAGCCCTTTTCTCCCCACACCACAGAATTCTATACTAAGAGAAAGTCAAGCTCACTAAGCATCTCACTTAGTAGCAAAGATGGCTTCCAAGTATTTGGGTCTCGAGACCCATTCAAAACCTGGGCTTTGGGATTAATCTGCCCTTCTTGTTTGCCTCTTTCTTCTTGATTCCTCAGGATTCATGACAGAGAAGGAGGCTTTGTGCCTCCAAGGTAGTGGTCACTTTACTTCCCAAGACTGAACCTGGAAGGGCAGTCAAAAGGCATCTGGGGATGGTAGCTGGGGCATTTCAATGTCTCAGAAAAACTCAGAACTCTTAGCCTTTGACAGTCAGAGTTACATAATGCTCCAATGGAGAATCGAAAACCTGATAATTAAGTTTAGAAATGTAAGGTTCAGTGGAGTAAATGGGAGGATTTTGAGAGCAGATAGCATAATTTTTGTATCCCCAGTGGCTGACACATAGTAGGGACTTACTTAAAGCTTGTTAGATCGCATTGAAGGGATCACCTAATCTACCTGCCTCATAGTAGAAATGAGGGAGCTGAGGTTTAGAGAGGTGAATGACTTACCCAAGGACATACAGCTAGTAAATCAGTTGGTAAATAGATATGGATCATCAAGTTGATTTGAATAGATTAATTAATATGTTTTGCAAACTGGATAAAAACTGAAAGGGGTCAGGGAAGAGCTGATGAGCAATTTCCCATTTCCCACAAGCCACAGGTACACGTTTCAGTCTACTGGAGTTAATTCCCTTGCTCGTTTCTTTTTCTCTCAAAACAGGGCCAGTGAATTCTTGTGGAGAATAATAATAGTTAATTCAACTGCTTCTCAGATTAAGGTTGAATGCCATGTGTCTGGAGCATTCTACCCCCTCGTTTCCTGTTTTCTCATTTGCTGCCTTTGGAAAGTTCAAGTTTATTGAATGACTGACTTCACAGGCTATGTTCTCTGGTTTGTCAAAACCCAGTCAATGCCAAAGTCTGCTTTAAGGAGCCGAATCAATTGTTTGTTGCTGTACATCCTGCGTCAGGAAGGGGAATCTGTTTGTTTGGTAGCTGTAATAATAGAGCTACTGATGACCAATAGACAGTGAAGACAAAATAGAGTCTACCAGTACCATCAGGTCGATCAATCCGTTTAACAAGAGTTAAGCAATAGCCCTGCCTATTTCCTCACAATCATCCCTGGGATTGATTGAAGCCAGGCCCTTGTTTGTCTGCAGAGAACATCTTGAACCACATTTTGGAATGAGTGGCTATCAGCACTGGAATCAAGATGGGAGAAGGGGCCAGAGGAATTGTGACGGCAGTATGGAGGACCTCACATCCAAAGGAAATAGAGCCTGTCTTCACCATATTTTAGAACAAAGAATAGATGGTTCAAAATAGTTCTCATTCTCTGTTTCCACCTGTAAACATTAAGATAATTTTTCTTTTGGATTTATAACAAAAGAATCAACAGGAGACTAACATAAAGCACAAGGATGTGTGTGAAAATGGATTCAGCCTCCGTTCAGATGCTTTGTTTCTACAGCAGCGGTGAACACCTGCGCTCCAATGGAAGATTCCAGTCTTCCTCTGGAGACTTGGAATCAGGCTGCAATAGATATTCTACAGAGGTCACTTCACTGGATTAGGCTCTGATGGCTGCCTAAAGTTTAGAAAAATGGGCTCCTGACTGCAGACCCAACAAAGCAAATTGTACAGGGGGTAATGAAATTTGCTTTGCACTATTAATAGGATTTCCCCACGGATGCATTTTTCTGTCAGAACTAATCCCTGAGATCAACAGCTATGGCTCGAAGCAATACTTTATGATTTCTTTTATTTTCATTTTTTCTAAACTTATTCTTACATATTTTCCAGGGTCTCTTTTAGCATGGTAATTGCTGACATTTCTCTCTCCTCTGCTGAAACCCTCCATATTTTTAGTTAAAGAGCAGAATAATGGAACCTATACTTTTTTTCTTCTTCTAAGGACATTAATAAGATAATAATCCATTAGCAGCATCATGGCACTCTGGAAAGTCCTCTGGAAAGCATGGTTTCAAATTCTGGCTAGATAGATAGATAGATAGATGGATGGACTAATTGATTGATCAATTGATAGATAGATTTGGAATGGAAAGGATTCCTGGAGAAAGGGAGATTTTAGCTATTACTGGAAAGAAGCTAGGGAAGCCTGGAAGCTGAGATGGGGAGGGAGAAAATTTGTGGTAAAGAAAACGTGCTGAATGCAGAGTCAGGAAGACAGGCTGAAATTCTGCCTCTGCAGCTCTTAGCTCTTTAGCTGTGGCCCATGGATAGAGACTTTCAGCCGCAGCTTCCTCATACATAACATGGAGTAAATAAGACCTGTGGTATCTACTCTATTGATCACTGTGGGGGCCAAATGAGGTGATGTAAAAGGAAGTCTTTTGCAGACATAAAAGCATTGTACAAACACCAGTTTTTCCTCCTCTTCTAGTTATGCAGCCTCTACTTAGACTTTCATAGTCACCTTCCCACTCCATCACCACCAACTTCCATTCAGTTGACAAGCCATGTCAGATGGGTCCCTGCAATATCTCTCACATCATTTCCTTCCTAATTCTGTTGTAATTCCTCTGGTTCAAGCCCTCATCACTTTTCAGGTGGACACTTGTAATAACATGCTAATTGTTTTCCTGCCCCCAAGCTATTCTGAAGACTGCTCCTCACATCATCTTCCAAATGAATGGGTCTAGCTCTGGCCTCACACAAAGTTTTAGCATCTCTCCATGTTAACATGATAAAGGAAAACTTCTTTATCTCACATCCAAGGTCCAGTCTGACTCCAAACTACCCTTCTTCAAAAGGTAGAGGAGATGACCACAGGGAAAAAGAGTCCTGGTCTGGGAGTCTCACCTTAGCCTCCAGCTATGTAACTATGGTCCAATCATAACCTCTCAGGTCCTCAGTATCTTCATCTTTTCAAGGGTATCATGATAGTTGAACTACCACACAAGGATGTTGTGAAGAAAGTACTTTGGAAATCTTATGCCCTGTGTAAATCTGAGTCATACAATCATAGACAGAGTCAGAAGAGATCTTAGAAATCATCCTATTTTAGAGATGAGGAATCTGAAATCCAGAGGGGTGAAATCAATTCCCTAGAGTCACACAGCCATAAATGTCAGAGATGGGAGTCAAATATAGCTCTTTTGCCTCAAAAATCACATGTTCTAGCCATTGTACTATGTTGCCCCTTAATATTATTTCCTATTACTCTTTTTCATGTTCTCCACGTTTCAGTCAAATTGGATGATTCAACATTTCTTCCTGCCCTTTCCTCTTCTACCGTGGTACCGTTTCTTTCTTTCTTTCTAAATTTATTTTTTATTTGTTTTCTTGGTTACATTATTCATTTTCATTACATTTTTGAATTACACATTTTCTCCCTGTCTTGCCCCTGCCCCAACCCTAAAACACCAATCCCACTGTAAAGCCCCTCCCCTGCTCTG
>CM053600.1:192386563-192413225 GCA_028646575.1 Pseudocheirus occidentalis
AAGCTCTGTTCCAAATCGCTGGGGTTTTCCCAACTGCCGGAGCTATTAGGGGGGTGTTGCAAGTCCCCCCCCAGCTTTGGATTGCTGAAAGTGCACCCCAGGACCTCCACCCAAGACCACGATCTGGATCCAGGATGCTCAACACAAGAGCACTTGGTCCTGATAAATCAATTCAGCCCCCCTGTGGAGTCCGCATGCCAGGGACTCTGAAGCAGCCTGGTAGGGGCCACCACCTGTTCCAGTAGTTCCCTTCCCCCACTGCTTCCTTGCCCCGGGGGCAGATTGGCCAAACTGCTTTACCACCCCCAAATTAATTTTCAAAGTTTCAGTTTCACTAACTGTCTCTGATGATTTTAAGCTCCCCTCAGGCAAGTGCTTTAGATTTTCTTTTAAGAAGACTCAAGCTGCAGTTTGGGAGGCTCCACTCCTTGTGGCCGCCCTGGGGCCTTGCCTGGCCGGGGCTGCGGTTTTGGGCTGGCCTGGTCTCTGCTCTGCTGCAGTACGCCTCGGCAGATGTGGAGGTACTGGAGGCTGTAGAACCTCTGCAGACTGACTGCGGCTTGGAGGGGCTCAGCTTAGCTCAGCCCAGCCCAGCTCCTTCCCACCACCCCAGGCCTGGCCGTGGTCTCGGCTTCATGCTGTTCCAGTCTCTGCTCCGGACTCTGCAATGAGCCCCTGCTGCCAAGCTGCCTTCAGCGAGAGATGCGTTCTTTGTATTTTGGTGAGTCTGAGAGTCCTAGACTTTATCTGGGCTCATAATTTTATGGGTGTTTAGGGTGGCAGTGTGGGAGCTGCGGGACCTTGCTGCTTCTACGCTGCCATCTTGGCTCCACCCCCTTAAATCCCGGTACCTTTTCTCATGATATAGACCTGCACCCACACTTCCCAATGAGTCCCTGTCCCGTGGTTCCACCTGCTGAAATCCCTCCCTTCCTAAAGGCCCAGCTCAGTTTTCACCTTCTTCCTACTCCTCCTCTGCTGGACACAATGTCTTTCCCCTCACATTTCTCAATGCACTTTGTCCACCCTTCCGTTCTGCACTTTCCCCACAGTCCTTCTCATCTTAGTGATTGATGTATATTTTTGATCTATCCATTAGACTATAAGCTCCCTGGGGACAGGGTCTGTGTCTTATTTCTTCCTCGTATCTCCAGAAGGCATTCAATAAATAATTGCTGAGTTTAATTGGTCCATTGAGTAACTGGTTTGATTGATTTTTTAAAATTGCTGAATGGATGAATTATTTATACACAGATACAATCTGAGTCACATTTAGGTACAAAGGTGGGGGGTGGTTGATGGTTTTTATGGGGGAGAAAAAAGGGAGGGGGATTTCTCTGCTTCTATGTTTTCACCATAGGTAATGTCATCTTGTAGTAGAGTAATTTATCCAGTGGTAGGTGCTGCACCAAGCAAAAGCAAGCCTAGAGAGTCCAACTGTGTGGTCTAAATGGGCTATGAAGGGGAGAATGCTCAGAACATGCAGTGGAGTTTGGCAGACCTGTTATGCCCAGAGGATGTGTAAGTTCATCTGTGGTGATGATGAGGACTAGTATTGTGGGCATTATCCTGCAGGGGTAGTCTCAAGGCTACATGCTGCCCTCTAGGTTCCCAATTGTGGCCTTTTGACTGAATCCACTTGAGGACCTAAGAGGGCCACATGTGGCATTGAGGTCACAGGTTCCCCACCCCTGCTTTAGAACCATTCTAGCCTGCTTGCTTTATCATGGTGGGAGTGAGAAGAGCTTATCTGATAATATTATGGTCTTTAGGTTCACAGAATAAGATTTTTCCCATGATCTAGAGTGTAGTGTAGTGGATGGATTGAAGTGGAGTGTTTAGATTCTAGATATTCCAAGTAATCAGCTCCAGGGGCTTACTCCCTTTTTGGGAGAGCCACACCTCTGGGGACCTTTCTGAGTTTTCCTGCTTATCCTAGCAAAGGGTGAACATTCATCTCCGTTTGAAACACCCAAATATGCAGCAAGGCATCACTGGAAAAATTTATCATGCCCTATGTGCTTCAGGGACCCTGAAACAGCAACCTTTACTCTAAAGCAGCAGTTCTCAACATATGGGTGATGTTCGATTTGTAACAATGAAAATACATGCTGCATATCAGATATTTACATTACAATTCATAACAGCAGCAAAATTATAGTCATGAAGTAGCAACAAAAATAATTTTATGGTTGGGGGTCACCACAACATGAGGAACTGTATTAAAGGGTCACGACATTAGGAAGGTTGAGAACCACTACTCTAAAGCTTTTCAGGGAAAGGTGATCTTTTTGACAGCTTCCTCATACATTCACTCAATAGCAAATGTATATCAGGCACTTACAAAGTGGTCAGAGCCATAGAGGATACAAAGAGGAATAAGGCTCAATCTCTGTCCACATGGACTTTACAGTCTAGAAAGGGAGATAAGATAGAAATAAATGCAAAAGGGCAGAAATGCAGCCTGATGCAATACAAACATTATTGCAGACCTACTGTGTGCAAGGCACCATAGGCTTGCTAAGTCATTTTACAGATAGAAAAGTTGACTTCAAGTTGGGGAAGATATCATGGGAAAATGGCATTGGATGCTATCCTTGAAGCATGAAGGCAGATGCATGCCCTCATAACCCTTGTAATCTAGCAAACAGATGAAATTCCAAGACTGGACTCATCCCTTATGATACAGCAATACACATTCATCAGGAAGTTGAGAAACAAAATCACTATCTGAAAACCAAAGGGAATGGATGGGTACCACCAACCTGGAGGAATCAGGGAACTGTCAGACTGGATGATATTCACAAGAGACAGGCTGATTAACATAACAAAAGACTATAATTTCTATGACAATAGGAATGTGTGGGCTGAAGTTTGTCATAGGAAATTAATATGAATTATATTGTGATATGCTGCAGCAACAAGAAAAAAATGATAAAAAAAAACAAGTCAAGGCTGTCAATTATGAGAGATAACAGATCATAGCTATAAAGTTGAAAGTGACCTTAAGGGTCATCAAATTCAACCCCTTCATTTTATTTACCAATGAAGAGGCTGAAGTGCCAAAAGTTTAGATGACTTGCCCAAGGGAAAGTAACAAGTGTCAGAGCTGGGATTTGAACCCAGGATTACTTGAGGCAGCTGCTGGTCCAGCAGATAGAGAGCTAGACTTGGAGTCAGGAAGACTTGGGCTCAAATCTGGCCACAGACACTTACTATCTGTGTGATCCTGGGCAAGTCATTCAATCTCTCTTTGCCTTAGTTTACCCATCTATAAAATGGGGAAAATAGGAGATAAGTGCCATTATTATCATTTTCTAGAAGAGGAAACGGAGACAGGGGGCCATAAAATGACTTGCCCAGGGCCACACATCTAGAAAGCATCTGAAGTTGGATTTGAACCCAGGTCCTTCTGACTCCAGGCCAGATGCTCTATCCACTGGCCACCTAGCTGCCCCCAAATCACTTTGTATGTAATTTATGTTGACTTCTTGGTGTGCTTGTAGAATGTAGGATGCTTAAGGGTAAGGCCTATTTCATTTTTGTCTTCATATTCTTTGCACCTAGCAAATAATGGGCCCATAAGAAATACTTTTTGAATAACATTGAATTGCCTAGGTTTTTCTTTCCTCTACTTTTCAGCTCAATGATTTGTGAACTGTCCAAAATCCAGCGACAACCAGCTAAACTCTTTTAAAGACATTAAGATATCCTCGTTTGGAAGCTAAAGGATGTTTAAAGAACCAAGGCTGGGCTGATTTAGAACCAAATGATTTAGTCCTTTAAATTCCCATAAGATCATCACTATGACCACTGGTTGGTGTTATGAGCCCTGCACAGCCTGCCTTCCAACTATCTTTCCAGACGTACTGCATGTTATTCTTCCTCACAGACTCTGTCTTTCAAAGTGCCTTTGAGCTAGTCACTGCCCACAAATTCCATCTCCTTTATCTCTTACGTTGCATTCTCCACGGTGCTGGGAATAGTCTTTTTTACTCACCTCTCCCTCAGAATTCCTAGGTATCTTTCAAGACTCTTTGGCCACCACCTTCTATATGCAACCTTTCCTGATCCTCCCAACGGGTAATGCTCTCTCCTCCTTTAAATTATGCAGCATGATTTTGTCTAGACATTGTAATTACTCATCTGTGCACATTATATTCCTCTTGCCTCAAAGGCCAATTGGAGTAGAAGACAGTCTGTCTTGAAGACATAGAAAGCTTTTATATTTTTGTCCTTAGACTTTGCATGTAGAGGGCACTTAAATGTTTGCTGATTGAATTGAATGGACATTGTATTTACTTCAAATAACACAGGTTTCAGGAACATTGTACAAAGCTAAAGTTAATCTTGTTGGAAAACAAGAGGATTTTAATATTATTTCCTGCATTCCTCACTGATTAGTGTTTGGGACCCTTCTGATAACTGGACATGAGAATGAATATTCCAAATATTTTATACCTATAAAAGAGCAATGTTTGCCTGAGAATATTTAGTAAAATCCATCTAGAAGGAGAAATTAGTAGGAGAACTAGTAAGCTATGCTCCTTCAATAAGAAGAATTAATATAATTCGTTTTTTTTCTGATCAGGTCCTACACTGAAGACCTGCACAGGTTCTTTAGGAGTATTTGAACACAGAGCAACATCAACATATTCAACTAAATCTCCATGCTTGGGGTACAATTCTAGTGGCTCTTTGCCTATCTTTTGCCCAAGGACCAGCCTAGCTAGATTTAGAAAGGCTTTTCACAAGGCTGGTAGCAAGGTAATGAATTTTCTAATCAAAGCAACTCCTGAAGCCTACCTACCAAGTTATATAGGAGTTGGCTTTGGTGTTAATGATGAAATCAGAGTTTGTCTGAAATATGCATAATATAATACAAGGTTCCAGCCAAGACTGGAGCACTGCATGAGACCCTCCTAATTGGTAGAAAGAATGTAGATGCAACCCCATGCTGTTAGATGGCCTGATTGTGAGAGGGGTAGTGCTGTGAGGGAGCTTTGGAGAAGAGAACCATTCTTCATTCTTCAGGAGAAAGACATATGTGGTTCTAGACTTTTCAGGGCAAACCCCAAGGAGGAGAAAGTGGCTCTCTCAAAGGCTATTAGAAAAAAACACCCCAAAAACAGACCGAGGTAGCAGAAAGATGAATAATACCAGTTTTAAAATTCGAAGATAATCTGAAGAGATGAAATGTAACAAACTCTCCAGAGCTTAAATCAGCATCAAGGGGATAAAATTGTGTCTGCCCAGTGAAAGGCAGGAGGAATTGGACAGAAGGAAGAGACAAAGCAAAATTGATTAAATTAACCTGGGAGGTTCTGATTGATTGCCACATGTTTAGAGCAAGTAATGAGGTCATATGGTCATTTAATGCACGCATTATAGAAAAAGTTTTATGATCCTCCATGCTGTATATGTCATTATGGTACCTGACAGCCCACATCTATAGAAACCCTGTAGAGCTGGCAACGTGTTTTCTTCTCAAAAGCCTTGTGGGGTAGGGAAAGAAAGTATGATTATATCCCATTTTAGAGCTGAGGACACTGAGGATCTGAGAGGGTAAGAGACTTGTCCACAGTGACAGAGCTAGCAAGGATTTGGGAGCAGGTGTCCTGGGTTTGCCCACTTTTTGCAGTCCTCCTCAGTTCCCTATATGTGATAAGTTTAATGACTTATGGTCAGGGTTAAAATTTTTTTAAATTCTCAACTTAATTTAAAATGTACTCAACTTTTTTGTTAGATGTATACGTTCAATAGTTAAGTTGGTTGGGAAAATGTTGCATGGCGAAGTAAAGTGGGTAATTTTTCCCATACATTGCTTTGGAGTTTATTCCTTACTACATGTACTTATTTTAAAAACCTTATTTCCAAATATTCATTTTAGACAACTCTTTCCTTATCTTCATAAAGGTAAAGATTGGGAAATGATTGAAATGATTATTTCCAGCCATGTTTTACTTCACCAAACTTTATACATTTGTACAAGTCTGGAAAGTCACTTTATAAGCAAAGCAAATTACATTTTGTTAATTCAGAAATACAAATAAAAGGTCTGATAACAATCCCTCAGAGGCTATACAAGAATGCATGTGACACAGATACATCATATGTATGACAACCAACCTTGATAAACTGGACTCTTCTTGGCAACGCACAGTTAAAAGACAACTCTACAAGTCTCAGCATGGAAGGAGATACCTACAGTCAGAGAAAGATCTAGAAAGACCAGAGCTTAAATCGATACTGAAGCAACATATGCTATTGTTCTTTTCCATGTTTGGTTTTGTTTCTTTTGTTTCTTTCTTTTCACATTATTCACTCCATTGGTTATAACGCTTCTACATAACAAGACACATATTGTACAATGTGAAAGTGTTTGCAGATCCCATACATGATTGTACGTCACCATGCGGGGGTGGGGGAGGTGGGAGAAGGGAGGGGAAAAACTCTGAAACTCAAGTGATTCTGTAAATGAATCTTGTAAACCAAAAGCAAATAAACAAGTCAATAAATTAAAAAAAAGAAAGCATGTGACACAGATATCCAGATCCAGTAACCAAAATTAGTAACTTACTGTCCTTCCTGTAATTCTGTTGTCCAGACTAAACGTGTCTAGGACAGTGAGACTAGAGAGGAGTGGCCCAAGGGATAGAATGCTAGACCTTGAGTCAGGAGCACCTGGACCCCAATACAGCTTCAGATGCTTAGTATCTCAGTTTCCTCATCTGCCAAATGGGGATGATAATAGCACTTCCCTTCCAGGGTTGCTGTGAGGCTCAAACGAAATAATATTTGTAAAGAACTTTGCAAACCTTAAAGCATCATGTAAATTCAAGCTGTTATTCTTTAATTATCTATTGGGAATCAAAACGAATTTTCATTTTTCACAAATATATTAAAATTCCATTTATCTTACATTGCATAGCAGGGGTCCAGGTTCACAAACAGTCTCCTATGCCAGCATCTATAATCACTGACCATAAGGGATCACTTAAACTAATAAATAGTTATCATTCACCATAGAAGTATTAAAGAGCCTTGACTAATTAATTTGATAATTATTCTCCTCTCCTGTGGCTACTGGGCAATGTTCAGCCATTAGTGAGAATGCATAAACTTTTTGTTTCAGGAAATATAAAAATTTATTGTGACTCAAAGGAAATATTGACCTTGACTTTGCTTTTGTCAGTATTTTTCCCTGGGGTCAATAAATCTCAATATTTACCTGAACACAAGTGAAGATCTATTTACTATAGACCTAGGATATCTCATTTAATCCTATATTTCTAGAGACATAAATCACCATGTGAATAAAAGTATACCTGCAATTAGATATGCAACATTGAAATGGCCCCCAATTCCCCAACTATTAACCATATTAGCGAGGATCTAGCTAACATAGGCCAAAATAAGTAACTTTTTTACTTTAAAAAACAAACCAAGTCAGATTAGTATTTTTAAAAGGTATTTTTGATTCTGCCATTTATCATTTGATAGGGTCTTTCAGACAACACTCCCTGTTGCCTTAACCGGATATCTCACTATTGTCCAGGTTATTTCCTGGGCTCTGACCAAAGCAGAGAATTTCCCCCCAACTTACCAGAAGAAAGAGAGAGAGAGAGAGAGAGAGAGAGAGAGAGAGAGAGAGAGAGAGAGAGAGAGAGAGAGACCTTAGAAGCCATCGAGATCATCCCCTCATCTATCAGAGGAATAGCCTGAACCTGAGAGAGGTGTAATGGCATTGGCTGGGGTCATACAGCTAGGAAGTGACTGAGATGAGATTTGAATCAGAATCAATTCATGTTGTTGATTCTTGCAGCAACATTGTGAGGTGAGTGCGATGGGTATTATTGTCTCTATGTCCCAGATGAGGAAACTGAAGCACAGAGAGGTTGTGACTCATCCAGGGTCATACAACTTGTAAGTCAGAGCTAGGATTTAAAGCAGGGCTTCCTCGCTTCATCTCCACTACGTACTCCACTGTCTTTTGAAGAGAGCAATTGATTTCAATCTGACGTAACACTTAAGAAATGGACTTCTCGGCTGAAATTCTTCACATTATTTTCAAGTGTATTTTGGAGGCCCATTTGGTTTTTACTTTTTGTGTTTTGAGGCTTTAGGATAAGATAGCTGGTACAGTAAGAAATTGTGATGTGACCTGAGCCAGGGCACCAGGATGCAGCAAAGCAAACAGATGAGTTGGGATAAATGAAAATCAATACACAAAAAAGGGCCTCTTTCATTCAATTGATCCAAGCTCAGTGGGTAATAGCTGAGCAGTATGTGGAATGGTGTTAACGTTGGGCTGGTGCAAATCCCATTCATAGAGAATACAGGCAGTAAAGTGGGGGGAAGGAGCAGGCAAACTTAATGAACCATAATGATCTCTTTCTAGCAAACTTTTAGAATTTTTAAAATATTGGTGATTGTACTATGAGACCATCAGAATCTTCCAAGATCCAAGTTAACCCTTCCCAGGGAGGCAATAATTATTCAAACTGAGGAAATGTCAGGAGCATTTCAGAGGTACCTCAGAGCCACCAAGAGGACTGCAGGTACATAGATTTTTTTTTTATTCTGCTCATTCTGTCATGTTCATGCAGTGTGCCTTCACTATCCCTCTATGGTGGCTCTGGGAGGGGGTTCCTTTGTGGGTAAGGGAACAAGAGAGGCTGCTATAGTTGAGTTTTCCTTAAAACAAGAAACTCTCAGGCAGTAAGTATGCAGGCAGTTGTCAATAGCTGGCCCTAGAATCAACCAAACCTGAGTTCAAATCTTGCCCTTGGCTTTGTGACCCAGAACCAGTCACTTGTATTCTCCCTCTATGTTTGAATTCCACAGAGATGTTGACCTGCTTTAGTACAGGGAGTCACCTTATTGAGAATTCTCATCACCAATGAAATCACACTTACTGACGAGGAAAGAATATACTTCTCATGGTGTTCCCAGCAGGGCTCCATCGACAGTCCCATTCCAACAGAGATGATGATTGAAACATGGAAATGGAGTTTATATTTGTGTATTTATTTTAAATATACTTATACACATACAAATTACCTCCTCTGGTAGGATGTTTGCTTCTTGAGGTCTGGGACTGTTATACTTTTTAAGCAGTAAAACAGGGGTGGGGAACCTGTGCCCTTGAGGACACATGAAGTGAGGACACATCAAGTTCAACCATACAGAGTGAATCCAAACTTCACAGAACAAATCCCCTTCATAAAAGGATTTGTTCTGCAAAACTTGGACTCGGTCAAAAGGCCACAACCAAGGACCTAGAAAGCCACATGTGGCCTCGAGGCTGTATGTTCCCCATCCCTGATAGAACAGAGCTTGCTACATGGTGGATGTCAATCAATGCTCATTGACTGACTGCTTAAGAAATACGTATCAACATCTACTGTATCAGCTATCTTACCCCAACCCATAAATAAATAATATCGATGAGTGATTAATAAATTTAACCATGGGATGAGTTCAGAAAGGGGAGAAGGCTAAGGACAGAGCCTGGAGAACATTTAAGTTAGGTGACAGGAGGACAAGTTGAGGCAGCAAGGTGACATAGTCATGAAGGTGTTGGATTTGGAGTCAGGAAGACCTGCATCTCCTGACACATAGCAGAGACTATATGAACACTTATTCCCTTTCCTTCCCCTTCCGTGTTCAAATCCTGCCTAATACACATGCTAGATGTGTGGTCCTAGACAAGTCACTTAACCTCCCTTGACCCCAGTTTCCTCATCTGTAAGAAAGGATAGCACTCACTTTACAGGATTGGTATGAGAATCAAAGGAGTTAACATATGCAAAGCACTTTATACACCTTGAGGTGTATTATAAATGCTCATTTATTATGACTATAATTAAGGTTATTATTCCCCGGGAATTGTCACTTGAGTCTCCTTTTGGTAGCTAGGGAGCTAAGCAGCTTCCCAGAATCTCTCCACCAAGCTATCAACAGTAAACTACCCCTAGTACTGGCAGAAGAGGGCATGTGACATAGCATGGACCTCCTTCATTAGTCATCACTAATCAGGAGAGGTGGCCCAGCACTTGTACCTGCTGCTTATGGAAGCTCAGATTTCAATGTACAACTGATTAAGTTTTGATCGAGTTTTTTTCAGTATGTTTATTAGCTAAATATACTCAGGATAATAAAAATTTGCAATTTTATCTCACAAGTATAAGTTTACAAATATCGTGAGTTTTATATAATATCATATTTGAACCTATCAACACTAGGTATTCTCATTTCTTTAGGCTTTTTTTTTCTTGGAGGGGGGAAGGCAGGGCAATTGGGGTTAAGTGACTTGCCCTAGGTCACACAAATAGTTTTTGTGTTAAGTGTCTGAGGCCGGATTTGAACTCAGGTTCTCCTGACTCCAGAGCTGCTGCTCTATTCACTGCACCACCTAGACACCTCAAGGTATTCTCATTTTACAGATGAAGAAATCGAGGGTCAGAGAAGTTAAATGACTTTCCTACAGTCAAATGATCATGGATTTCAATCTAGAAAGGATTGTAGAGGCCATCTAGTTCAATGTAGGGAGCTAGATATAACAGCAGTTTGAGAGCTGGACCCAAAGTCAAGAAGATCTTGTTCATATATGCCCTTAGATACTTACTAACTGGGTGACCCTGGGAAAGTCACTTAACCTTTATCTGCCTCAGTTTCCTCATTGGTAAAATTGGGAAAATAATAGGATGTACCTCCCAGGGATGTTGTGACAGTCATATGAGATAATATTTAGAAAATATTTTATAAACCTTCCAGAAATATATAAATGTTATTATGATTTGTTGTTTGTAATTACCCTTATTTTGCAAATGAGGAAACTCAAAATCAGCCATGGTAAGTGACTTTACCTATAGTGACTTATCTATAGCCACACAAATGATAAATATCAGAGATTTAAGCTCAACTCTTTGGGATTTTTATAATTTCATTGCTGACAAGACTAATGACATTTCCACCTTCAGAGCAAATGCCTTGTAAAGCCTCATGTGTAGCTGCTCCTTTGCTTTCCACAAAGAAAGAGCCCACACAATTACAAATTTCTTGCCATTGGCATAAAGGAAAAAATCATAAAACTCCACAAACTCATATCTACCACTCTCCAAACTTGCATTCTATTACTTTTTGATTAGTGATTTCTGATCCATAACCTAAGCTGGTGGCAATGAAATCGCTGAGCTCTGAGACAAGCCTTGTAAAACCTCGGAGGCCCCCTGGGGACTAAGTGCCTAGGACAGCAACGTTTCCAGACAGCTGGCGGATTTTTAAGAGGGTGTAAAGAACACGAAGGAGCAGTAAACATGATTGAACACCTTTTTGTTCTTTCTTATTTATTTATTTA
Organism: Pseudocheirus occidentalis; assembly: GCA_028646575.1. Lineage (NCBI taxonomy): Eukaryota > Metazoa > Chordata > Mammalia > Diprotodontia > Pseudocheiridae > Pseudocheirus > Pseudocheirus occidentalis. The sequence continues at coordinate 192,397,926 of CM053600.1, forward strand.
TTTTTTGCAGAAACAGTGAAAGTGTTCCTATTAAATTGTGGGTAATTTTTAGAAGGAAAAATAGAACTTATAATGATCTTCATTAGAACTTTCAGATACATATCTGCTAGATATAATTGCATAGTATTTCTTTCTAAACTTTTGGGATAATAAGGTACAGTGACATAATTATGGATTTTTTTTACTTGTGCCCAGTCCTATGGTTTTATTGGTAGAGGGAAATCCCAGAAGAGGACCTTCCTTGTTCCAATGCAGATCTGCATCTACTCTGAAAGTTATGGTCTGAGAGCATTGCTAAGAGCAGTGAGAGTACATTGAGTATAGCCAGCACAGGGGGAAGTATTTAAACCCAGGCCATCCTGGCTCAGAGGCTGGCACTCTCCACTACAGCAGACTGCCTTCCACTCTTGAAAATTCTGTAGTACAATATCAGAGAAGGCAGTGTGGTGTAATGAGTAAGTACTGGACTTGAAGGTAGGAAGATCTGAATTCAGATCCTGCCTTTGAAATTTATTGTGTGACCCAGTGTAAGCCACTTAACATCCCTCTGACTCATTTGCCTTATTTGTAGAGTGAGAATAATAATAACCCTTGCCTCACAGGGTTGTGTGAGAGTCACAGTACACTGTAGAAATGGGTTATCATCGGTGGGGTGTCAGGAAAGGCCAGGGCTCAAATTCCAGCTGTCATAACAGTTGGGAGATGGGTACGATCAAATTTAGCTTGCATTTTCCTCATCTCTAAAATGGAAAGAAGAATACTCATGTCACTTACCTTACAATGTTACTGTGAGGAAAGTGTTTTATAAACATTGTGTTTAGCTGGTGCACCAAAGTAGTCACTTTATCATGTTCTGAGCCTACCAGTCAAGGTGGTATAGAGAAAGCAAGTTATTGTAAAATCTATAACCCTATGAGTTTTATAAAAGAGGGGGGGCAAGACTGCAGTACAAAAATATCCAAAGTATATGATCAAGTCCATTAAAGGCGGCAGTTTGGTACAGGGGTAGAGAGCTGGCTATGCAGGCAAGAGCAGCTGAGTTCAAATTTGACCTCAGACACTTACTTGCTGTGTGATACTGGACAAGTCGTAATCTCTCTTAGGCTGTTTTGGTCTCTGTAAAAATGAAAGGATGAACTCAACAGCTTCCAAAGTCCCTTCCAGTTTTAAATATACCCACACACATACATACATACACATACATACATACATATATATATATATGATGGAATCTAAAAGATACATGAAGGCATTATAAACATATAATTAGAATATATGATTCTAAAAAAGAAATAAATGTATATACATTCACATAAAATATATTCTCTTCCCACATATTTAATAAAATAGAGTCATATGTAATGGGTGTGATGTGGGTGGATGGGGTGATGTTGTTGGCCCATGTAGGTTATGTATAAAACCCCAAAACCATAAAAATGAAGAGGAGCCCAAAGACGGTTAGGGCTGCCTGAGACCCCAAAATAACAACATACCGGGTCCTGCAGAAAGAATTCCACTCAAGTCTTCTCAGCCAAGGAAAAAGTAAAGTTTATTGAAAGTTCAAGTTCGCCACGTGGGGTGCTAGGCCATTTAAAGGTGCTCTCACAGAGCAAGTCTCTGCTAAGGCATTCTAAGGCGCTCTCACAGAGCACATCTATGCCAAGCTATTCCATGGCGCTCTCATGGATCTGTCTCAGTGTGGATCAGAATAAACATCCTCTTCCCCTGCCCTTGTCCAAGGGAGACTTTGATTCGTGCCAGGAGGGGAAGCAGGAGGTCATCACTCTACTTTCCTTGTAGAAAGAGGTACTGGGTAAGAATTATATCTATCTGCTCCCTTAAATATTGTTTGTCCAAGAGAAGTAGTCTTCAGGTTAAAGTCAAGTTCCCTATTGCTGCTCATTAACGGGAAAGGGGGAAGAAGTGCCTCCAAACTTTGTATTCAAAGCTTGACCCTTTTCTACCAGATGCCAGTTTCACAATGTACACACATAATCTGTAGCAGAGAAATCAATTTATCAAAGTTGATAACAAAAAATGAAATCAGCGTAGGAGAATATTTATGAGACAGTATAGATTGAATGAACTCTCCCATTGGGAGACAACTTAGATATCACCAAAGAGGGAATACCCTGAAGTTTCTTGTGTAGTGAACTGGGAATGCGTTCATGATTGAATTTCTACATGTCAATTTCTTCCCAATCTTTTTCCCTTCATGGACATGTAGAGAAGTTGGATAGCACATCTTCTCAAAGCTAGGTGCCAGAAGAGCCAGGATCCCTCTTCTCTCCAGGTCTTACCAACTCTACCTCAAGGGGCACTGAGTAATCAATTTCCACTAATGAGAATAATGTTCAATACAATTGGCCCTTTGAGCCAAGGGCTACAGTTGTATGCATTGATCAATAAATTCTAATTATACATTACACATTTATAATATGCATGTTGTTAGAATCATATATGCATATACATACAAATATTTATCTTGATGTATGTATAAGAGAGTAGCAGGGCCTGAGTACAAGTCCAAAATCCGACATACACTGACTTTGTATTCCTGGACAAGTCCCATAACCTCTTAGTGTCTCTTGGAAATTCTCTAAGATTATAAAATACTAAGCAGGTATCCGTAGTAGCAGAGGAGGTTTATCCATCAGGAATTCTTTGTACTAATGAAATTTCCTATTTCAAAAAAGAAAATTAATAGATATATACACCTCCCAATTCTCAGAGCACTCTTGCTTCATTCACACCTGAAAGTACACATTCCTTAGAAAAGACACTGTATTTTCCAGAAAAAAATAACTCCCACAGGATTAATTTTTATTAAATGTAAGAATAAAAGACTAGAATTTCAGCCTCTTTCTCAATTTTCTAGCAGACATGGGTTCAGGGGTAATTCCCCAATGTTATTTCACCAACAATTATTGCCTTAAAAAGTGTCCAATGCCTTAGTCAATTACTTTCACTTGGTTCAATCCCCTAAATGCCTTTACTACCTATTACAAAGAGCTATTATAATCTTCCTAAGTCAATAAAAATGAAAATGGAAAACCAAATCAGCCCACTTATTATGAACCTGAACTCACATGTGACTTGCTATATTTATGGCCATTCTTCTTTTTCCACAGGCTAGCAAGAGTAAGGGACATCGTGGAAAGTCCTTGGGAAAGTCCTTTGTAGCCTGTACCTCTTCTAGAGCATTGTACCTCAAATCTGCCTTCTTTTGGCACTTTCATGATTCTATTTTGGAGAAGAGATCACCAGGTTTCTGAGAGCTGGACATATGACCTCATTGGAAAAGAAGGCAGATCCTGAGAAGAAAGTTACTTTTGTGTGTGTGTGTGTTTTTAGCAAGGAAAACATTGTCCTGTGAGTAGACAACTTGCTTCATGTATGGGAAGGGACAATGACTGGTCAGGGGCAGGTGGACTAGGGGAGTGGAAACAGTGATTGAACATAAAAATGCAGGCAAATAGACCTGACAGTATGGGAACAAAATTGAAGAAACTTGGCATAGCTTCCCCATCCCTCATACCCAGGTCAGATTTATCTGGAAAATGGGTTCAATTCTCTGCATCACTATGCAAACATAATTGAATTAAAGGAATGCACAGTACTTTATGTTTCTTTGGTAAAAATATGCCCAAAGTTGTCTCTAATATATATGTGAATATTCAGGTTTAGTTGATTTTTATTTTTTATTAACTTGTTTATTTGCTTTTAGTTTATAAGATTCAATTCCACAATGCCTTGAGTTTCAAATTTTCTCTCCTCCCCTCCCTATGTTGGCGTGCAATCAGGTATAGGATCTGAGAATACTTTTGCATTGTACAATAGTCTGGTTGTATAGAAGGGTTGTAACCAATGGAGTGAACAATGGGAAAAAAGAAAGAAAACTAAACATGAAAAAGAACGATAGCATGTAGATTGCTTCAGTCTCCATTTAAACTCTGGTCTTTCTAGATATTTCTCTGAATGTAGATATCTTTCCATCCTGAGACTTGTAGAGTTGTCTTATAGCTGTGTGTTGCTGAGAAGAGTCCAGTTTATCAAGGCTGGTCGTCACACAGACGATGTCTGTGCTTGTGTACAAATTTTTCCTTGTTCTGTTCTCACTTAGCATCAATTTGTATAAGCCTCTCCAGGTACATATGAAGTCCATCTCCTCCCCATTTCTTATAGCACAATAGTATTCCAATTACATCCATATACAACAACTTGTTTAGCCATTCCTCAATTGATGGGCATCCCCCAAATTTCCAGTTTTTTACCACCACAAGGAGAGTTGCAATAAATGTTTTTGTACATATGGGTCCTTTTTCCTTAATTGATTTTTTAAAGAAACACAGTTTCCAATTAAATTTTAGAAAATTTTCCCCATCAAATGCTATTTAGAATTCATTTGTTTAGCATGTAGCATAATTACATCTATACTTTCTACCCCTCTTTTTCCATTTAGCTATTATTTTGATGGAATCTGTGATATCATTAGTGCAGGAAACTCCCAGTGTAGAAACTCCCTCTAACAATGAAGATCAGAACTTGCCTTGAAAGCTCGCATTTTCCCAGATAAGTGAATAGTAGTGCTTGGGCAAGATACAACTTTAGACCATTGCTGCTTTAAAAATATCAACTTTGAAATCAAGAGAATGGCTAAGGAAGTTGTCATATATGAATGTAATGGAATACTCTTATGTACTAATAATAAGAAATGAGGAGCAGGCAGACTTCATAATAACCTGGAGAGACTTATATAAACTGATGCTGTGAGAGAAGCAGAACCAGGAGAACATTGTACACAATTACAGACACATCATATTTGTGATGACTAACTTTGATAGACTGGACTCCTCTCAGCAATGCAAGGTTATAAGACAGCTCCAAAAGAATCATGATGGAAAAGGCTATCCACATACAGAGAAAGAATTCTGGAGTCTGAAAGTAGATCAGATCAGACTATTTGCTCTCTCTCTCTCTCTCTCTCTCTCTCTCTCTCTCTCTCTCTGTTTTGTTTCTTCTTCCTTGTCATTGATTCCATTGGATATAATTCTTCTTTACAACATGACTAATACTTAATGTGAAGGTATTTGTAGAACTCATATCAGATTACATGCTGTCATGGGAGGAGAGAGGGGAGGAGAGAGAGAGGGAGAAAATTTGGAACTCAAAAGCTTGTGGAAATGAATGTTGTAAATGAAAAGGAAATTTTAAAAACGTTAAAAATCATTCTTTAATAAAGCATCCCTAGAAATATTTAGCTAGGCAAAAGCATGTGGCTAATACACATGCTTAGAATAGTAATATCATCAACCAAAACAAAATGTTTATTAGACACTGACTATGCACATGTTCAGAATAGAGCTCACACTTTCCCCTGTCCCTGTCATCATGGGCACCATCCATGGTGGTTACTTCTAGTGACCTTCTAGTCACTCAGAGGTGCAAGTTCATATTCATCCTTGACTCTTCACTAACTCTAATTCCACACAACTATTTAGTTGTCAAGTCTTTTTGATTCTACCTCCATAGGAGCTATAGAAGCCACTCCTAGCTCTCCACTCACATAGTTGCCCTTATGACCTCTTGCTTGAATTCTTGCAAATGCCTCCCTATGACTGAACTTTATGCTTCTAGTCTGTTTTCTCTCTATGACATCTACCACATGGCTGGCAAAATGACTTTGTAAGAGAAAAAGTAGGGGCCTTTAGAGACAAACTCTCTGTTTTGCAGATAAGGAACCAAGGCCCACAGTAGTGTCACACAGATAACAAATGACCAAGGGAAGGGCTGGCCATGTCATTCCCCTTCTCAAGGGGCTTCAATGCATTTCTGTTTCCTCTAGGATCAAACATAACCTCTTATTTTAGGCATTTAAATCACATACAAAGCAGTTTCAGTCTATTATTCCAGAGTGATTTCGTATCATTCCTCTGCACACACGTTAGATTCTAGCCAAACTGGCCTATTTGCTGTTTCTTGTAAGTGACAGCCGTCTCTTGCCTTTTCCTAGGCTCTGCCTCATTTCTGGAATTCAGTCCTGACCCTCTCCGCTTTTTGCCATTCTCAGCTTCTATTAAGGCTCAGCTCAGGCGATTCCTCCAAGCTGGACTTTTCCTGATTCCCCCAAATAGTAATACCATCCCACGTTACTCTGCAATCACTTTGTATTGACTTATGGGTTCATGCTGTTCCTTTCCCCCAAACAGAATATAAACTCCTTGAGAGGAGGGATTGTTTGGCTTTTGTCTTTGGATATTTTGAGCCTAGCACAGTGTCTGGCAAAGAGGGAACCTTAAGAATTTCTCTTGGAATGAATGAATAAATGAATGAATGGAATGAATAAATGCATGCACTTGTGCTTGGGATAAAGAGATAAAATTGAAACTTTTCCTTTCTTCAAGGTACTTTTATTTTTCTAGGGGATATTACATTTACACAGACAAGTAAAGACAACATTTATTAATCAACTCCAACCAAGAAAGAGCCCCAACATCTCAGAGTCAGGGCTAGGGGAGATGAAGAAAGGCTCTCATTGGAGGTGGCAGAAAAGCTGCGCCTTGGAGGACATAAGCACGCTAGGAGGTTTCCGCTGCCATTCAGTGGGATGTAATGGCCAAGGGAATACGTTTCTTCTTTATGCAAAACAAAATGGGATGTCCACTATTATCAGAGATCTTCATTTTGGCTGTACTACTTATCCTTAATAGAATTTAAATAGAATGACGCTTGGAACATTTTACATCCTACTTCAATCTCATATAGCTCCCAATAAATGTTTCATGATCTTTATTTCATTAGCATAATCATTTTCCTTTTTACTTTTATTGAATTTCATACATTTTTTAACCATAAATGTTCCCATTTTCATTTCTGAGACTTTTGATTCAAAAGCATAACAATTTTTCCTCATTTATTTTGCAAGTGTAAGTAGAAACAGGGCATCTGGATGGCACAGTGGATAGAATGAAAAGTCCAAGGTCAGAAGACTCATCTTCCTGAATTCAAATGTGGCCTCAGTCGCTTACTAGTTATAAGACCCCGGGGCAAGTCACTTAACCCTGTTTCCCTCAGTTTGCCTACAGTTGGCATCTGTAAAATGGTCTGGAGAAAGAAACAGTAAACCACTCCAGTGTCTTTGCCAAGAAAACTCCAAATGGCATCATAGTCAGGCATGACGGAAATAACTGAGTAACAGTAACAAGTTGAAATCAAAATCATATCTACACAAATAATTATATTTCATAGTTTGACCTAAGATGTTTATGCCTTTTGAGGATAGTGCAGAGTGAAAACTGAGCTTGGGGTGGCCCACTGATAATCCACTGGGAGAATTAAATGAAATCATAATTGTAACATGCTTAGTACCATGCCTGGCACATGGCAGTCACCATATAAATGCTACCCACCAGTAGAAGCCTTCAAAGATGGGCTGGAGCAAAGGCCTTGAGATGCCAAACAGAGGTCCTGTGTTGCTTCTTGAGCATGAGACGGTTATAAGGAAAATGCTCTTTTAGGAATACAAGTCTAGTCATGGTGATGTCTGGTGTGGGTCAGCTCTATCACTCCAGTATGTGCCAAGAGAATCCCAAATGGGGACACAAAGTGTCGAATACAATTGAAGTGAGATCTTGACCTCAGGTTGCCCCGACCCCAAGGCCTGGCCCTCACTCCAGCATGCTGCTTCATAAATACAAAAGTATACACAAAGGAATGCGGAGGGAGCACTGATGACTGTGCGATACAATTGGGACCGAGTAAGATGCATTGGACATGGAATCCAAGTTCACTGGATCTTAGAGTAATCGAATCTCCTTCCTGAGCTAAGAATTCTTCCTATGATACCCTTGATGAGGAGTTACCAAGCTCTAGCCCGAGTATTACTGATGATGGGCAGCTCATTACTTCATAAGATAATCTATATGGATTGGGATCATTGTAAGGAAGCTTTTCTTTATGTTGAATGGAAACTTGTCAACTTGACCCATTGTGCCCTTTCAGGACAAAGAGACCAGTCCAATATTCTCTTTGCCAATCTTTCCAACATTTGAGGAAACTTTTTTGTTGTTTGATATCTTCCTAAGTGGTCAGTTCTTGAGGCTAAAGATTCCCTCTTGATACAGCGATCGCTTCTATCCTGGTTTCTGGTCCCTTCTCTTTCTGGTTATTCTTAGAAATTTTTCTGAACAGACTCCACTCTGTATAAAAATGTGACACCAGAATAAACAGGATACTCTGGGTATGGTCTGATTATTGTTTATTCTGAGTTCAATACCTCTGTTAATGGGATCCAAGTTTATATATATATATGCATATATATAACATGGATGCATTATATATGTATATATATTTATGTATATATACACATATATATCTATATATCCACTTGTGTGTGTGTGTGTGTGTGTGTATAAGCCATGTGCAATGATTGACTCATAGTGAGCTTGCAATTTGGTAAAACTCACAAATGTTTTTTGTATGAACTGCTATCAAGTAATGTTCCACTCCTTGACCCCCTGTTCCTACAACATTCTATATATTGGCAATTGGTTTTTGAAATTAAGTTTAGAATTCTTCATTAATCCCTATTTAACTTTATTTTGTCAAATTTCACTCATTGATCCAGCCTGAAAGATCTTTTTGACTTCCTGAATTTCAGCCAACAGTATTAGTAACAGCTTCACGTTTCATAAGTGTACCATCTTCTATGTACTCACCCAAATTATTGATTGAAATGTTGAACAGAACAATATTTCCAAGTATGGCCAACTTAGGCTTCCCTCTAACCAAGCTGACATCAATTCATTATTCAATATTCCTTAGGGAGAGTTATTTAAGAGAAAGAAATTCAGTTAGTTTTCCTAATATTTAGCCTGTTTTTCTTCATCCTGCCCATAAAAATCCTGGGAGATTTATCAAATGCCCTTTTACCACCCAGTTATATGTATCTAAATCATGTATCTGTCCCACCAGTGCGGTAGCCCTATCACATGCTCGAGCCAGTCCATTTACTAACTTGCTAAATGAATTCTGCATTCCAATTACCCGTGTTCTCTTTTCTCCTTCATTGTTTTATCTGACTTCTCTGGACTTAAACCCTTGCTTGGATAGGGTCAAAATATTTGTCAGATGCCTTTTGTTTAATGATGCTTCCTGTCCTGTGCCCACCTGGTCATTCCTATTCCCTGGAACTCATATTGTGTCACACACACACACACACACACACTATCCATATTCCCTATTAAGTTTCTACTATCACAAAATCTTTAACTGAGCTTGCATTAGGTGAAAAGCACATCAGTCAGGTAATTGCCCTCCCTTGGAAACCAATTCCACTCATTATACTATACAGTTTCAGTGCTGTTAATTGCATCTCATTTCCAGGCAGAGCCAAGATGTTAGAAACTCTTACTAATTTATCTCCCACTGTCAGTAGAAAAACATATCCAAGACAACACTTTAGTTTCCTGTTCCTTTAAAACAAAAAGTCTCTCCTTACAGCCGGCTCTCTGCTCTCCCATCCAAGTCTATAGGAGATACCTCATTTTTAAGCACCTGAATAGGTATGCTCATTAAGAAGGAAAAAACCAAAGCAAGAGGCATGTTTCAGAATAATCTACCATCATTTGATAAGAATGTTCAAGCATGATCCTGACTTCTCAGATTAAATATTAAAAGTGATACCTATAAAGCAAATTACACACTCCAAATCAAAAGGGAGAGAATAAGGTCACTTATGAAACTTTAGAACAGAAAGAAAGTCAAGAGGAATTAGAATCAAGGAGGGCAGGCTTAAAAATTATATGTCAAATTGATTGCATATTTTAAAAGAGAAGCTAATTCTACTTAATATCTCAGTAGAGTAGCATGCAATGGAAATGCTCATTTTATTTGATATTTGCCAAATTCAGAAGTTTTTCCAAAAAAGGAAAAATATATATTGTTAAGAAGATATTATATTACTTTTTCTTTCCTGAATCCATACAAACATTTACTACATGATCAAAGTTTGGAAACTGATGGCAGGTAAAAGTTAGATGGAAATGAATGCTTTCCCCACTTCTGAACTGACAGAAATGTTAACTCTCCACTGGCTCTAGTGCCAGGACCACCAAAGGCAAGCACCAAGTAAGGAGCCAGGCAAAGGAAGGCTAAGGCAAGTCAGGAAGGATGGCATGGGATGAAAGTGGGAAAGAACAAAAAAAGGGGAGAGAGGATCATAGAAGTCAAGGTAGAGCAGGTAATCTGGGGCCATGGCTGCAGTTTGGAGAAGGGAGATGTATTAATACCAGAGGTAAGAATGAAGCAGTAGACTGGAGGAAGAGAGTTGGTCAAAGCAGTTAAAGACTCAGATAGGAAGTAAAGAACAAAATCTAATAGCTCCACACTTACTTGCCTTCTCAGAATACACTTATCCCTTTCACATCATGACTTTCCTCATAGCTATTTCAATATATCATAGACTGGAAGAATTAAGAAATTAAATGGGAATTTTGGGAGAGTTTTGCAGAAGCCAGAGATGACATGCCAAGGCCAGCAGATGATACAGAGCCTATAACTAAATACTTAGCCCAAATTTTACACCCCATAAAAGTAAAAGGAAAAATCCAGACTTCTTGTCTAGTATGGAGGGAGGGCCAAAAAATTTTATGTGGATTTTCCAGGTGGTGGGAGGGTACAACACCCCAACTCCCATGATATTGAAGGGACAACTGTAATCTAAACTTCATTTCAGAGATTTAGAAAAATCCAAGAAAAACCCCAAAATGAACTTGCAAGGCTCACTCAAAGACACTCACAATAGGGTGTGAAGTGGTGTTATCAGACCAGGAACATCAAACGGTTCCATCTTGTTCATGGAAAGCAAATGGAATCCAGGTCAGGATACACTGAGTCCACTTAATGATCTTGGCTTCTCATGCTCACTTAGTAACTCCCACCTTCAACATCACCTTTCATCAGTATCTCATCCATGCCTTTGCTATGGGAGCTTGCTTCCATAATTGGGCCAGAATGGAAGTCACACATCAAAGGGTGGTTAGAGAAGTTCAAGGATCCAGGGAGACAATCTAGTTTACACGCATAAGAAAATGGACAGAAAAGGCTCTGGAAGAGTCAATGCAACAGAGACATGGTCGCAGTGACAAGGATGATCTGAATCCTAAGCCTCTGGCTTACTTACTTTGGCTCAGGTGTTTCCTGGTAGTGCAGGAGCCAATAGTCAAAGTTAGCTTACCTGAGACCAGGAAGTGGAAACGAGTGGGAGTATTAGGCTGGAGACAGGATCCAGTGACTAAAAAAAGCTGCCTCTAACAATGATTGGGTTGATTAGCACAGGGCCTGGTAGACACTAGGTGCTTAATAAGGGATTATTGATTTGTTAATTGTTGATTAATTAGATCTGTCTGCTTTAATGAACACCATTAGCCTATGGTAGGACAGATGCAGCCTTATTGATTCTTTTTTGTTTCTTTTTAATCAAAATGCAAATCAGAATGATGACTTGAGAATGGTTATTGAAGCTGATAGAGGCATAGAGTCTCAGGGCTAGCAGGGACCTTACAAGCCATCCAGCCCAACTCAGACCTGACAAATAATCCATTCTATGATCTACTTGACAAGGGGATGCTCAGACTTTTCTTGAATAACCCTAGAGAGGGGGACCCTTTGAACTCCTGAAGCAACAAGGTCTACGTTTGACTGACTCATTTTTCTTTACATCAGGCCTAAATTTGGTTCCTAGAAACTTGTACCCATTGCTCCCCACTCTGCCCTCCAGAGCCAAGAAGAACAAGTCATATTCTACTCCAGTGACAGTCCTTTAAAATAATCAGAAATGGTCATAGATAACAATGACAGTAATATCAAATTTACATATATTATTTTAAGCTTTGCAAAGTACTTTATGTATTTTTCTTATTTGGTCCTCACACTAACTCCATGAGGCAGGTACTCTTATCATTCCCATATTACGGATAAGGAAACTGAAGCACGGAGGGATCAACGTGTCCGGGGTCGCGGCTATTTCTCTTGCAGAATGTCTGCTTGGTAACGGTCATGGCCAGCACGTGTTTGAGGCGTGCTTCCCTCTCAGGCTTGCCTGACTGACTCAAGAACTCTGTACCACCTCATTTCCTTAGTCTTCTCTTCTCCATGCTAACCCTCTTTAACTGATCCTCATAGGAAATGATCTTGGAACCCTTCCCTGTCCCAGTCGTTCTCCTCTGGAACCTTTCCATATCATGAGTATCCTCTGAAAAATGTGACAGGGTTGCTGTTCTCACAACAATCCCGTGAAGTAGCTAGGGCATGTTTTAGCATCCTAATTTTATAGAAAAGAGCACAAGAACTCTGAGAGATGCCTGACCCACAGAAGGCATTTAATAAATCCTTATTTTTGATTGAGGGAATTTTCCATGATGTAATTGAAAGCACAGAGAGGGTGTAGGTTCAGATCCAAACCATCTCTTGCTACCATGACTGTGGGCAAATCATTGAAGCTCTGGGAGCCTGTTTCCACATTTGGAAAACAAGGCAGCTGGAGCAGGTGCCTCTGACATTCATTCCAACTCTAGTTCTATGGCCTACTGATCACACATCAAGGAGACCTTGAGGTAGGCCTTTAACCCTGGTCTCCTGATCCCATGGCCAGCATTCTGACCATGACACTTTTCTCCTCCAATACTATGTTTCTTCACCTGTATAATGTTCTTTACATGCAACGTGTCATCCTTGGATTTTTTTTAAACTAGGAAATTTTCTTCATGATGATGGAACTAAGAGATGGCAAAAAACCAGTCTTAAATATCTCAAAAAGGAAATTTCTTTCTTTTTTCCTTCTTGGTTACTTGACCTCTAGACCACGCACATGGTGCAATTTCATCCATTATTTTCACGTCTTTCCCTCTGCCCCCATGAGGAGTGAAGAATTGAATGAATTGATTTAGCTATCTGTTGTAGAACAACCAGTCTTTAGGGACAGCTACATGGAGTAGTGGATAGAGTGTCAGGCCTGTAGCCAGGAAGGTTCTTCTTCCTGGGTTCAAATCTGCTTCAGATATTTGTGTGACCCTGGACAAATCACTTCACCCTGTTAGTCTCAATTTCCTCATCTGTAAAATGATCTGGCAAAGGAAACAAAAAACCACACCAGTACCATTGCCAAGAAAATCCCAGATAGGGTCACAAAGAGTTAGATGTGACTGAAATGATGTAACAACAACAGCGAAACAGCACATGGTCTCTATATCCAAATTCTGGAGCCTTGGGTGCTGTCTTCTCCATGAAGGCTCCAGATACAAATCTCTGAGATTGTCTGGGAAATTCCATGGCAGTGATAAAGATCTGGAAAGGACTATGGGATGGAAAAGCATGAGGACAGTAGATAGTAATAAAAGGTTCTTGAAGGAATGCACAGGCAAATGGATGTGAAGTACTGGAGCTATCCATTGACTATATTGTGCTTGAGTAAAACAATATTGATTTAATCTTTCCCAGATTAATAGAACTGGAGTTGTATAATCTAATTAATAATGAAGGTCAATCAAAGTATCAGTCCCTGTCTTTCTAATTGACCAGCTGATTTAACTGAACTTGAAATGGCAAAGAAGACATCCATAAGATGCTCACAAAAGGTCCATCTTCTTAGAATGAGAGAATACGTAGTAATTAATCAAATATGGTTTATTTCCATGGTCCATTTCATTTAGTCTTCTGTTGTATGACTGCAAGGTATAGAAGGCTAAAGTCTAGGAGGAATTATACATGAGGCCAATGGACAAGCACGTGGTGGGTATGAGTCAGATATAAAGTGTTACCAACCAGACATTATGCAAGAGAAATAGTGAAAAGGATGTCATCAAAGAAATATTTAATCAGAAAGAGAAAAGAAATATGGGCTTGTCATTTAGCAAGAGTGTGGGGGGTACAATAGATAGTTTATGTATCACATTCTATGCATGTATGCAATGTCAAGACACTGCTGATATCCTCCCTCACATACTACTTTGTATTAAATGATGTTGTATTCATTTCCTCTTTATGCATTCTGCATAAACTTATATGTGTTCTTGTCTCTCTCATTAGAATGTAGATGCCTTAGGAATAGGGATTGTTTCATTTATTCAATTCATTCTTTGTATTTGTATTGTCAGAACCTAGGACAGTGCCTGGAATGCATTAGGGCTTACTCTCTGTCTCTGCCTCTCTCCTTCCCTCATCTCCACCTCCTGTCTTCTCTAGCTTCCTTCAAATCCCAGTTAAAATCTCACCTTCTACAGGAAACCTTTCTCAATCCCTCTTAATTCCGGTGCCTTCAATTGATTATTCTTTTTTTAAAATCTCATATAAAGCTTATTTGTGCAGAGTTATTTGCATGTCATTTCCCTAATTAGATAGTGAGCTCCTTGAGGGTAGAAATTGTCTTTTGCCCTCTTCATATCCCCACTGCTTTGCAAAGTAGGCACTTAGTAAATGCTTGTTGACTGACTGATTAAGTAAGTGAGAATTAGGCCCCCAGCACCCTGGGCAGAGCCCTTATGTTGAATTTATGGGAGGACATGAAGAGTTTCATAGGATGTATTATGATTTGCATTGCTAGGGGGAATATCCCTACTGTCAAGATCATAGATCCACCAGCATAACACAGTTTGATTCCTATGACAACCAGGATTTTTTAAGGGATTGAGATGAAAATAAAAAAATATTATTGCTATTAAGAGGTTTGTGTAAATACCTATATGGAAATGTTTAAAACCATAGTGAACAGTGTCCATTTTCTCCCTAATCAGAGTATACTTCTCCTAATTATGTATATCTAAACTTTGAGCTGAAAGCCATAGCTGGCTCCAAAATGAATTAACTAAAGTAATTGAACACCTCATACCAATTATAAGAGAATAGATTGTGTAGAGCTAAACATTTTGTGCACTTCCAATAAAATGAGCTTTGTCAATACAGACATGCCTCACCTAATGCCATTAATTTTTTTTGAGAAAACACATTAGGGAATAGTTATATAGAAACAATATCATAGACAGGTAGCTGGCAATGTGGGGGGGCATGAGATCTGAAGCTTATGGCAAAGTTTGGTTGTAACATCAGTAATGTGATTGTGAAAATACCTTCTTTAGGGAAATATTCTGAGGGGAATCATAATGCAAAGAAATTCAGAGTTTATGCAGACATGACAAACAATGCCTTTGTTTATCACCACACCTTCTCTTCATTAGAGCCAAGGCTCCATAGCTCCATGGACCTACAGATTATCACACAGTAAACAGTCTATATTCACAAAGAACA
>CM053600.1:192413725-192437834 GCA_028646575.1 Pseudocheirus occidentalis
AAGGAAGGACAGAAGGAAGGAAGGAAGGAAGGAAGAAAGGAAGGAAGGAAGGAAGAAAGGAAGGAAGGAAGGAAGGAAGGAAGAAAGGAAGGAAGGAAGGAAGGGAGGGAGGGAGGGAGAGAGAGAGGGAGGGAGGGAGTGAGGAAGGAAAGACGGGAGGGAGGAAGGAAGGAAGGAAGGAAGAAAGGAAGGTAGGAAGGAAGGAAGGAAGGAAGGAAAAATATCAAAATCATTTGTTTTTATATCACCTTTATTTTCCAAATACATCCCTTCATCCTCCCTTACCTAAGGAACGCTCCTTTGAAACAAAGAATCAAAGAGAAAAAGGGAGTTAAATTTAGCAAAGCTGGCCTCCATAACAGCTGAATTTGATGTCCACATAGTCCCTGACCTTTGAAAAGTATAGCGAGGCACATTTTCTCATTTCTTCTTTGGTGCCAAGTTAGGCACATTATAAACATGTAACATTTAGTTAATTTTTCCTTTGGTCTTTCTTTTTCCAGTGAATCACCCTGTCTCTTAAGAGCTCCTCTCTAGTGCTTCTCAGTCACAGGGGACATTAGTGTGATGACATCTTCAAGGTATGGACACTTATTTGAAATGTACGTACAGACACTGAAGTCACTGAGACTTTGAGTCAGGAGTTCTAGGTTCAAATTCTGTCTCAGATACTGGTTAGCTTTGTTTCTTGGAGACAGCAATTTTTCTTTTCCTAGCCTCAATTTTCTCACCTGTAAAACAGGAATAAAAACATCTTCCATACCTCTCAAGGTTGTTATGACAATCAAACAAAGGAACACAAAGTATTTTTCAAAGCTTAAAGTGCTGCATAAATGCTATTATTTATAGAATGAACAAAAGATGAGATTACCCCTCATATAACTCAGATAAAATTATTTTAAATTTATTTGAATGTTATTATTAAATAAATTGTCACTCCTAAAACATCCTTAGGAAAAGGGATATTGGTTTAAATTTTAAAATATTATTTTGTTTTTGTAGTGATAGGAGTGAAAATAATACGAACTCATTTTTTATCCCCTAAAGTTTATGAAGTCCCTTTCCAATGGACTCTTCAAGGTAGCTCATCTATCACTACCATTTTTTAGAGATGAAGAAACTGAATCTCGGAGAGGTGGATTGATGTACAGTCACACACTTAATAAATAGCTGGCCATAAATTGGTTCTGTTACATGACATGGTCTTTAAAAATATTTATTTAGTCGGTTTCATGATTTCTCCCTATATTCATACTTTGAAAGTTTTGTGAGTTTGGGGATGGGTGTTCTGACCTGTGGGATAGCTTTTATCCTAAGCACATTTGATGTTGAGCCAGGTCTGGAAGGCTGGAAGAAGAGAGGCATGTGGAGCATGATGGGCAGAGAACTAGTCTTGGAGAGAAGGTAAGGGTTCAATTTCTCCCTCAGACCCATGACCACAGGCAAGTCACTTAACATGCCAGTATCCCTCCCTTCTTGCTAATTTCAAAGACTATAAGTTACATGTGAATTGCTGATCTTCATTGATGGAGACAGTTTTCACTTCAGGGAGTTTCTGACATTGATGCAATCACAAGTCTGGACCCCACCAGCAAAAGGTCAAAAGAAATAACAATGACTAATGGGACAATTTTGGCTGCACTTAGCTGGACTTTGGGATGTCTCGTGTGATCACCTCATTAGACATTTTCAGCCCAAATCCTTTATAGCAATTTCTGATGATCATCAAAACACACCCAGGAAAGACAAAGCTAAATTCAGCTCAAAGTTTTAGGATGAAAACATGAAAAACACATTCAGAATGCTTGAAAACACATTCAGAACGCATGCCATTGCACAGATACAACCTATTTCAATCAAATGAAATGTGTCTTTTAAAACTGAGGCCAACCTTTCCAATAAGAGAGAGAAATTAGGTAACTCATGATTTATAGGTTCCTTCTGTCTTCCAGGTCACTAGGTATCTCCTTAATAACCCCAAAGAGGGAAGGGATCTAACATCTATTCACTTGTGCATCAATTCGTTCAATATACGTTAACTTGATTCACTGCAAAAGTCTTTGTAGCCTCCGTATTCACAAAGTCAGATCCTGAAATCTGTGAACTTGGTGCAAATGCCACAAACCAGATAGACAGCAAAAGACAAGAAAACCATACTAAAGTAAAGTAGTGGGGCAGGAGGCTTCCCCAGAGAGAGGAAAGAGAGATACCAAAACATCAGCATCAGAATGATGCTTTGAAGTAGGGCAGATATTCGCCCCAGCCCACCATGTAATAGCTTTCAATTCTTAATGAATTATTTTGGCTAATTGTTTTCTAAGGACTCTTGTTTCTATTTGATTGAATGACTATAAATGCTATCAGGACTTTTGGGATGTAGTTCCTTGGGACTATATCCCAGGTACCCTGCCCTAGTTACAGCTCTCTCTTTCATAGCTAGAGAAACTAAGGACAGTGCTTCTGGTCTGATGGTAGAAGTGAAACTGTAGGTCTGTGAACCATCAATGTAATTCTAGTTCTTTCATCAATAACCTACTGGATTTTAGCTTAAATGACTTTAGCTCAGTCACTTATCATGAAGGGTGTCTTGAAAAACGCATTAGTTTTTTGGTTGGATTGACTATATGGCAGGGGTGGTTACTCACTTCCAACTTACATTTATTTCTTAATCTGTAATGTAAGAAAAGCAATTTTTGCAAGGCATAGCAAGGAAGAATGAAAAATACTCAAAGCCATGGTGTTATCTAATTGCAAAATAATAAATACCATCTATTTTTTTGGATATTTTTATTCATTCCTGCTCACACCCCTGGGGACACTTGTTAGCTTAAAAAGGGTTTTTAACACTGCCTGACTTCACTAATCTCCACCTCCATGTCTACATTATTTCTAAAGATATAGAATAAAACCACTGAAACCTTACTTACCTAATGTACTTCCCCAGAGCTCTCCTTGATTCCTCCTGTGCCTGCTGCTATTATCACCACCAGGAATTTTGTATTCTTTTTTGTTCATTTTCCATTGTGCCTGACTCTTCATGACCTCATTTGGTATCTCCTGGCAAAGATCCTGGAGGAGTTCGCTATTTCCTTCTCCAGCTCATTTTACAGACAAGGAAACCGAGCCCAGCAGGAGTAAGTAACTTGCTCAAGGTTATACAGCTAGTAAGTGTCAGATTTGAACTCATGAAGAGGAGTCTCCTAATTCCAAGCCAAGAGCACTATCCACTGTACCACCTAGCTGCCCATGTTCTGAGTTTCATTTAACATTCTTGGGTTCAGATTCCAAATCTACACATTGTGGGTTGTTTTTGAACAAACGAAGGCAAAGTTGGTGCACTGGATGAAATACTGGTTCAATGATAAGCTCATTTCCTGTCACATTTTGGTGAAGGAGAAGCATAGGGGGCAGAGGCAAGGCATAGACCAGTGGTGCCAGATTCAAATAGAAATGAATCCCCGCAGCCCCATATTGACTTAACTGCCCCCCACAAATGAGCATTATTTATGCTGTATTATATTCTTAGTTATTTTGTAAAACATTTCCCAATTACATTTTAATCTGTTTCAGGCCCCACTGGGGAGGTCTTGGGCAGCTGGAAGCCTGATAGCTCTGCAAGCAGCCCCTGTAAGCAAACATATTCCTGAATCCACAGAGCAGCCTGCAATTTAATCAAAAGACCCCTAGAAAAAAAATTTGTGCTTGCCCCTTTCCCCTCACTGACAGCTCCTTCCTGAGCTGATTTCCAACTCTTGAAAGACAGCTGGATGTGGGGTCACAAGACCTTACCATGGTCACTTTCTACATGTGCTCAAGTTACTTAACCTCTAAGACAGTAGTACTCAACCTGTGGGTTGCAACCCCTTTGGGGGTCGAACGATCCTTTCACAGGGGTAACAAGGTTCACCTAAGACCACTGGAAAACACATATTTCTGACGGTCATATGAACCAAGATACGGTGCTCCTCTATTCGTCTCTAGCCAGGTCCACCCACAGGCAGATATGCCCACATATGAATATTAAAGGTTCACGGCATTAGGAAAGTTGAGAACCACTGCTCTAGGGTCAGAGAGGCCCATCTACAAAATGAGAGGGTCAGACTTTGTGGTTTGGAATATGCCTTCTGGTTCTAAATTGGTGACCCTCTGATATTGTGAAACGAATAGCAAATGTCAAAGTAAGTATGTTTTTACAGATGAATGTTAATGGGAATCTGAAGATCTTCCCTGCTTCTAGGTCTTTTGATAGACTTAAGTAGCTCTGAGAAACTTCCCTGATTTGAAAATATACTCTGACCCCAATAGGCTGAATGTGGTCACATGGAGCCTGTGGCTGGGAGGCTTGTTCTTCAGTTATGTCCACACCTTATTACTTTGTGATTGGGCAGTGGGTCAAGAGGGCTGTGACATTCTCTGACCCAGGAGTCTATACATACCCTGATGTGAGTTTTTGCTTTGGGGCTCACTTTGGAAAGAGTTGTGTGATTTGGCCAGATGAGGCTCTGGGAAGCTGTTGAGCCCTCCTGGCTTTGAAAAATCCAGATGTTGGTGCTTCCCTCTCTGGTAACTAACTAGGTATGGACGTAATGGTCAGACAGTTGGAAGCCTGTCTGCTGATCTGTTTCTTTGTCTGCTTGTAACTTCTGTTTGCATTCTCTGAAGTTCAGGGTGCTGACTTTCCCCCCTGAACTAGGTAAATGATATACATTTGATTGATTAAAGTAAGATTGTTAACCCTTTTTGAGTTGCTTTCCTTTAGAAAAGCAGATCTAATAACCTGTGCTAGCAGCCACCCTGAGTATGCTAGGGTGCTTGCTGATACAATGAGGAAACTGAGAACAGCAAGGTTAGATGGCTTGTTCAGAACCACAGAGTCAATGTCAGAGGTGGGATTTACAACCAAGTCTCTCCTGCTTCCAAGACCAAGATGTTTTCTACCTCTCTCTGAAAAAAAACCTCCCAAATTGTCTCTGCCTCTGCTCTTCCCTCCTGCAGAATGTGGCTCTATTAACTTTTCAATGCATCATTTTAATTATGCTGCCCATTTACTCAAATTATAATAGTGGTAGGCACCTGACATTTGTGTAGTGTTTTAATTTGTCTATCTTTAATGGCCTCCTATACAATAATATCCAGATTATTCATGTTGGCATTGAAGGCTCTTCACAATCTGCCCTCAACTTACCTTTCCACGTTTTTATCCCACTACTCAACAACATAGGCAGTTAGGTGGTGCAGTGGACAGAGTTTTGGACCTGAAATCAGAAAGACCCATCTTCCTGAATTCCAGTTCAGTTTTAGACACTTACTAGTTGTGTGACCCTAGACAAGTCACTGAACCCTGCTTGCCTCAGATTCCTCATGTGTAAAATGAGCTGGAGAAGGAAATGGCAAACCACCTCAGTATTTTTGCCAAGAAAACTCAACTAGGGTCACAAAGAATCTGATATGACTGAACAGCAGTAAGTCAATGACACAGTCCTTTGTACTGGTTTCCTAATTGTCTGGCTCCTTTTGTTGATAAGATGCATTGAATAGAATGTCCTTCCCTCATTCCTCTAACATCTGCCCAAATCTTCTCTATTCTTCAAAGTCCAGCTGGAAGTCCACCTAAGATGCCCTGATCTACCTGTGCTCTTTTGTCAAGGGCCAAGCCTAATTCCTCTTGTGATCAGTGATGATGAACACTTACATAAAGGCCTTCTGAAAATTAGGTGGGAACATGGGAACAAGGTATATGTAAATGACCCCCCCCCCCCAATCGAATCCATGGCTCTGATCTCATTGGTGAGGCAGATCCTTGGAGAGATTCTATGAAAGATGGACTGAAGGCTGCAACTGACGTACCAATGGTTGTTGATAAGAGATCACTGACACAAATCTGAGTGTGCTATTTACATATAAATTCCATTCTAAGAAAAGCAGAGCATCTTATTAGAGGGGGCAGAGACTCCAGAGGCCTTCTGGTCCAACCCCATAAAATGGCACATGTCACCCTCAGGAAGCAAATAGTATCAGGAGATGGGGAGACCAACAGAGTGTGGCCAAAATTCTGTGACTTCATGGACTGGAATGGCATTATTTAGAGCACAGACCAACTTCCCTCAAATGCAACTATTGCTGTTTATTTGACAGAGAGAGGGCTGGTTACTCTCTATTTGGGAGCAATCAGAAGCATTCTTTAATCACGCTGAGCATCATGTAATGAAATGCACAGCCCAAGAAAGCCTACCTGATCAGAAAGATAAATACTCTTCATAGAAAGGCCATGTTTAGCATGATAAAAAGAGCAATTCACTTTTCCAACTTCCTCTTTTCCCCCTGATCCCATCCTGTCAGACAAAATAGCAGTCACACGTGAAATATTTTTAAACTCAAGCTGGCAGGTTTATGGAAAATTACTCTAAATGTCTTTGAGCTCAGACCAACTCTCCCAGCTCTAGATTATTCATGATAAGCATGAGTTCCAAGTCTTGGCATTGTCAGGTTTTCCTATTAATTGTTAATGTAACAGCAAAGTCTCTCCAGGGTGTATGTTATTTTCTCATTTATAAAATCACAAGCCTTGGGATAATCCCTCATTAGATCAATAATCTCCTCATCAAATAAAGGCAACATGGTCCTAGTGATATGCACAGTAGGTAAAAGCTGCAAAAAAGTGGTATCCCTATTAATGGGTGCATTAATCAATCATGTTAAAAATGAAGTAGACAATTCCCTGGTGGCTCACACCATTCCTTCCCTTGGAATGAATTCCTACTTGTCCTAAGCCCCTGCATGTTCTCTCTCTCTCTCTCTCTCTCTCTCTCTCTCTCTCTCTCTCTCTCTCTCTCTCACTCTCTCTCTCTCTCCCCTTCCTTCCTTCCCTCCCTCCCTCCCTCCCTCCCTTTCTCTCAGCCTCCTCCTAGACTCCTGCTTCTCCTTCAAAGCTTAATTGGATGCCCCCTTTTCCATGAATTTTCCGGGACTTTCCTCTCCCTTGTTGGATCACTCATGGCTCTTTGTTCTAGAACCCACTGCCCTGAAATGTTGCCATGGAAAAGTGATGGGCTGTCCCACCTGGATCCATACTTTATGAATCTCTATGTAAGTCATCTCTCTGCTAGACTGTAAGCTCTCTGAAAGCATAGGCTATTCCTTATTATTAACCCCCCCAGCCTATGTCTTACGCATACATGATGGACACTTAATGTAAGTGACTTTCAGATACGCAGGATATAATTTGGAAGAAATCTCAGGGTCCAACTGGGAGTAATGGGTGAAAGCCGTAAAGAATGATGTAGCCTCATAAGGACGCTAGGTGGTGCCAGAGTGCAAAAAGCCTTGGGCAGGGAGACCTGAATTCAAAAGGGACCTGAGACACCAGTTCTGTGAACCCAGGCAAGTCAGTTAACCTCTGTTTACCTCAGTTTCCTCAATAGTAAAATGAGCATCATAAGAGCACCCACCTCAGACGAGATGCTATGAGGATCAGCAGGTGCTTTAAAAAGGTTTGTTCCATTCTTACTCTTCCCTTCATGATATCTTAGGTTTAGAGCTGGAAGAGACCATTTAATGGCCGTTGGATCAGAGAAAGAAACCAGGTCCCAGACTGTTTAAGTGACATGCCCAGGATTTCAAAGCTGTGAGTCTGAGGTAGAATCATACCTAGAATCTGGAGCTTAATACTCTTTCCATGCTCTCCATCTCTTCGCCTACTCAAGGAATATCGTCCTAACCATCAGAACTATATCAAAGCATGATGGGTACCTTGAGAAGAGGGTCCCTATTACTGGACATATTCGAGAATAGGCTTGAGAAGAGTACTGGCTTTGGAACTCTCCCTATTGCTTCCTGTCTGGACAATATTGAGTAAGTCATTGTACTTTTTTGGGTGACACAGGATGACATCAGAGGAGTTGGCCTATGAGGACCCACCTAGATCTAAATAGGTAATTCTTTGATGTATATATCTTAGACTGTTAATATATTTATATGTTTCGATGTGTTGTATAAATACGACTGTACTGGTAGCTTAGGAATGAAACTCCCTACTCTACAGGGGCATATCTTACTTATTTAATGAACACTGTGGGTGTATGATAAATATTAAGAAGCTTACCATAACACAATGATTGACTACTCAGAACCCCCTCCCATGAAATTTTGTGAAGGTTAGTAAAAGTGAAAAGCACACTAGTCCTCATTTCCTTAAAAAGCTCAAAGGGAAACAAAACCCTTCAGAAAAATGGCCAACCCATTCTCCACGGCTTTTCATTAACAGCCTCTACAACACTGGTTCTCAGCCTGTGGGTTGTGACCTCTTTGGGGGTAGAATGACCCTTTCACAGGGGTTTCCTAAGACCATTGGAAAACCCATATTTCCTATGGTCTTAGTAACGGAGACACTGCTCCTCTATCCATCTCCAGGCAAGTCCGGCCACATGCAATATGAGTATTAAAGGGTTGCGGCACTGGGATGGTTAAGAACCACTGCTCTAAGACTTTAGGAGTCCTGTTCCTCTGCTCTACTTTGGAGAGGCTGACAGTGAGGCCCAAACACATTATTAAGCTTGAGCCTCATGGGCCCATATCCCATTAATATAGTGGAAGGAAGAATGGAATCTGCTGGCTGATTTCTTGCCTTGTTCTGATTCTGTGCTCTTTAATACCAGACTCTTGGTCATTTCTCTCAGTACCAATCTAATCACTCCCCCCATCACATTCTCCTTGGAACTTACCTTGTGAGGTCTCAGATCCATTACCTTTGGTATCAGGGTGGACAGGGGGAGAATTTCTGAGGCAATAACATCCCTCCCTGCCCCCACCCTAATCATGAGTTAAAAAGTGGGATGAGTGAGGAAGTTCTCTTTCGCCCCTGCTTTGAACATGGATGACTTGTTAGAGTACAGGAAAGCAAGCGTTGAGACGGAAGCAGTAGCAGAATTGTTGGATCACTACAATCAATTCATTAACAATATTTGTTGAAAGTTAACTCTGTGATTCGCAGAGAAGTGGGCCCTATGGTGGCGACTAAGAACTCAAGAAGAAGAAATAGATTTCAGGAGGATTATCATCAGCTGAGGGAGAAAACAGAAGCAGTCCATGTGCATATATGCATATACACACATGCGTGTAGACAAGCTTATAGATACACACGCATACACGTATGTGTAAATATATAGAAAATTACATAGACATAGGAGTAGCAACCCAGTGAGTGAATAAAATGATGCTTATCGACTCAAGACAATGGGGTTCAAATTGCATTTCAGTCACTTACTAAGTGCATGATCATGACAAGCTATTAAACCTTTCAAAGCCTCAGTTTTCTCATCTCTAAAATGGGTGATCATTATCTCTTTAGCAACAACTTCACAAGGCTGTCGCAAGAAAATCTCTTTGAAAACTTTAGCACGACATGTAAAGAAGAGCAAAGAGGAAGTGTTTCTGATTTCTCCTACTTGACCTTGTTTGCTCGTGTGTGTGTGCATTTTGTCTGAACTGCCAATTTCGCTGATGTAGGGAATTTTCATTCTGATACCAGTGTAGACAGGGGACAACTGTGCAGCCTAGTCTTAGAGAGTCTCATGGACAACTTAAAGATTAAACAGCTGGCCCAGAGTCACACAGTCAGTATGTTCAAGAGGTAGCCCCCAAATTTCATATTCTGGGGCTGTTTCTCTGTCCACTATGCCATGTCACTTCCCAGTCCCTGTCTCTTTACACAAATACACACACACACACACACACACACACACACACCATAGATACATACAGAGAGATAACCAGCAAGACAAGCAGTCTAAAAGAACAGTAGTTGGAGTTGTTGCTATCATCTAGTCATTTCAGTCATGTCTAATTCTCCATGACCCCATTTGGGGTTTTCTTGGCAAAGGCACTGGAGCGGATTGCCATCTCCTTTTCTAACTCATTTTACAGATGAGGAAACTGAGGCAGCCAGGGTTAAGTGTCTTGCCCAGCATCCATAGCTAGTAAGTGTCTGAGGCTGGATTTGAACACAAGAGGATGAGTCTTCCTGATTCCAAGTCCAGTGCTGTATCCGCTGCTCCAGTAAAATTCCTTTAATTTGGTCTGTTTCTGGTTCTAACTCTCCAGGACACTATCTGAGAGGAAATGTCAATGCTAGATGCCAAGAAGAAATGAACAACTCTGGGTACTCTTGAAAAGTCAAAATTCTGGCCAAAAATCTCTCTCTCAACCAAGCAGATTTTCATTACTGAAGGGGGCATGTGAGCAGTAGCAGTCCACATAATGAATGTGCTATTTGCCCTCACAGTTACCGCTCAGCTCCTATTTAACTTACTTTACTAATGGTTTCCAGGTAGCCTTGAGTACAAAAGTCACTAAAGAAAACCATATTTTGCCTCCTATAATGTCATCTGGATATGCTAGGGACAGTAAGAGTGTCTCTCATAAGTGCAAGTTAATGATAGCCATTTTGATTAGGTTTGCCAAGATTTAATTATTTTAACCATTAATATTAGAAATAAATTTTAAAATGGTCAAGTGTATTTCTCAGGTTGTCTCAACATGATCTGTGATAAGAAAGCTGGAAAAATGTGAAAAATAATCTTTTGTGGGTAAATTCCCTGATATTATGATCTGACTACTAATGCAATAATTTCTACTACTACAGGATTTCTTTGAAATTTTTGTCCAAACCTGTGGTTTTATTGAAATTCAGTCAGTAGCTGTCGTTTGGTCATTTCTCAGTCACATCTGACTCTTTGTAACCCCAGTTGGGGTTTTCTTGGGAAAGATACTGAAGGAGTTTGCCATTTCCTTCTCCAGTCCATTTTATAGATGAGGAAACCAAGGCAGGAAGGGTTAAATGAGTTGCCCAAGGTCACACACTAGTGTCTGAGGCCAAATTCCAACTCAGGGAGTGAAATTTTCCTCACATGCCCCCCATTCCCCCGCTGCCACCCTTAGCACTCTGTGCAGTATGGTACCACCTACTTGGACTTTTATTGAAACTTGGTGAGAAAATGTCTTTAGCTTTAGAGAGATACTAGGGCACTGACAGGTTAAATCACTGGATGTAGATTTAGCTCTGAAAGGATCCTTAGAGGCCATTGAGTCTTTTTTTTTTTTACAGATGAGAAAACTGAAGAGAATTAGTGGGAGCATCATGATGACGTCACCCCAAAGTGAGGAAAGTCCTGCAGTCAGCTGGAGTCATGAATGGCTCCTCCTTGTGTGATTCCTGGCCACTTGTGTTTCCTAAGGATGAGCCCTCTCACATGTACACTCTGCTCATGAATGTTTCCTAAGTATGTACCTCCCACGTGTGTTTCCTAGAACTGTTCATTCTTTTCATTTTTTTGTGTAGGAGGGTATGCCTCAAGTTTATGGAGGTTTTGTTTTTATTACTATGCTATTTCATTAAATGCCTTTGCTGTGAATTAATGGTGTCTTTTGGTTGACTGGTAAAAGTGAAAACATCAGTGGGGGCTCATGAGCTTCATTTTTGTTGTTGTCTACTAGATACAGACTTACTGAGAACTTTGAAATCAGTTTCCTTTTTCTAAGGGTCGCCCCATATGCAAAAGGAAGAGTTCCCAAGATGTTCCACATTTTTAGCAGCTTTCTGTTCGCTCTTATTTTCCACTGAAGCTTTCAGACTTGGCTGTCAGGTCACATCAGTTAAGACACACACTTAGGAGGTGCTTATCATGCAAACACAACTAATCTGCTTTTCTTCTGTTTAGCTTGGCTGCCTGTATAGCCTTCCAAAGCGATAAGATTCAATAAACTTGGCTCTTATAAAAATTGAGTTAGATTATAGAAAATTATTACTTCACCCACCTCAGATATCTCTAAGGATTAGAGCCTCCTGCTAGAGAAACACAAATCTGCTTAACGGAAAGAGATGCTCTTGTTTTGTTCTGAGGCGAAGATGCACATGTTAAGATCGGCCAGCTTTGTGGGAATAGCCAAATGTGAGTGTGAGTTTTCTTATTAGTACATTTTGAATATTTCATTAGATAATGAGATAAAGCCTACATTTACATCCCTAAGGCTTGGAATAATGTACCTTATCTTGGGAATGAACTTTACCTTCTTCAAAACCCAAAGGCAAGCTACTTTATCTGTCTCCCTCAGTTGTCCCTTAAATCTTAAATGATGACCCAAAAATTCCAAGGAAATATAGATGAAATCAAAGGGCACACACATCACAGGAATTCATTGCAAGAGCAAAGATAATCATTCTGCAAGTCTCTATGAGATATTTGTTTGATAAGGAAGCTAAGAATACCAGTTTGGATGGCTATAGCTAATATTTGATTCAATTAGGCAAATATGTGTTTAGGGCATGTTATATGCAGGGCACCATGCTAGGGAAAACTAAGGAGGGCTAGAGATAGTCAGTGGCCTCAAAGAGCATTCTGTCTACTGCAGAAAAAAAGAAAGCAGAGAGAAAAAAAATCTAAATACTGACTTGGTAAGCATGTAATTGAGGTACAAAGAAAAGATAATTGTAGAGTGGGAGTAGTACAAAGGATGAAAGTACAGAACCATAACTAGGATCAGGCAATCATGGCTTTGATCCTGGATGCCACAGTTTTACAGGTGATAAAGGTAGAAAGAACTCACAGGTGCTCCAATCATAGCACCTCATTAACCTGAGTAATTAAAATAAAAGAGAAATAAGCTAAATTAAAACCAAACTAAATAAAAAAAAAGAAAACTCCATTCCTGCAGCCCAGGTAAGCATAACTCCCCCCGCCCCGTATCCTCATCTCCCAACTCAATTTTCGGCAGGGTCTCCACATTAGAGACTATGCCCTAAATTTGTCTTTCCTTAGCAATGACCTCATGGAATTTTGGAATATGTTTTGACAAGCCAACATGCATTTATTCAGTTTTCACTGGCTGCCAAAACTTCTGCTAAGTCCTAGAGAAAACAAAGAAAGCTGTTTTTGGTACAGTGAAACCCTGCCCACCGTAACTCCATCCTTGACTGCTCTGGTACCACCACCAACCCCAAATGTTAGCTTTACTCTTGGAATGTGTTTGTAGGTCACAAAGTAAGGAGATCATTATATCAATATATGAATTATAGTACTTCCCTGAACTACAGTGGTATTCAGAGTTATACAATCTGGATATTCAAAGAATATCTCTGATTTTATGTGGATTTCTGGGTTTACAGAAAACTATACTTGTTGATGGATATCAAAGACTGATACCTATGTAAGTCTACTACATTGATCAAAGGTGTGCTCCTCCTATGATCCTCCCTCCCCACCCTGACCCATAATCATTAGTCAGTCACAGAAGATGTATGAAGGATTCAAGTCTACATGGTTACTGCTGCTATCTTGTTCTGCATAACAAAAACTTCATTGGAAATGTGAAGCAGCTGAGAGGGCATGGAAGTGGTAGAGTTGGACAGTGGAGGCATCAGTGCCCTCCAAAAGTTCTTGAAGTCATATTATTAGGTGAATTTTAATGCCCTAATGAATGACACAGTCCTGATATCTGAACTTTCTGGTGGCAACTTGCTTTCTAGAGAATATCTTTGATTTTACATGGATGCTTTGGTTTCTTAAAAGTAATGTTTTGGGGGAGGGGGTAGTAGCAATTGGATTGGAGTAGTAATAATGGTAGCAGCAAATAGCATCTCTCTTACCTTTATTCCCTTTAACTTGGAGAGATCAAAACCATAAGGGCTAGTGCCCCCCATGGTGCTGTAGCCTTCCCTCATCTTATACTCTCTGGCTCTGTTATTCATCATGATTGAGAAGGTCTGCACCTGGACTCTTTTTGTCAAAGCTTTGCCTTAAGTGTACTTCCTCTGGACACCCATCTTTGCTCAGCCTCAAGGATGCTGGCAGCATCCCCTTGTAAGCACTCCTTCCTTCTCTCCTGGCCCTATGTCCCTTTCCCAGGCAAATAGACCACAAGCACTGATTTTATCCTTTCTTTAAAAAGAGCAGAGGCCAACTAAAGACTAGGTGTTAGATTGAGAGAAAAAAATATTATCAGCCCATAGGAAATTAGTTTAGAGAGATTTTATACCAAAGACTTTTTTTTTGAGAGCACAGAAAAATGTGAAGTCTAATTACTTGGCTGAGCTTGAGCTGCCTTTTCAGCTTGTACTAGACTCTCGCTCAACACAAACTGTGCTTCCCCTTGCATGCAAAATGAGCCTCATTAATTCAGCTTTCCTTCCAAGTCCACTGGGAGAAGGCTGAAGTAAAACTGGGGGACAAAGTCTTCACTTGGCAACCATGTCCATGTAGTAGAGGTGATGCCCTAACCCTGCCTCTCTCTCTGCATGGACAAGGGTTCTTTCTGTTCCTGTTGGGTCACTAGGCCAAGCCTGGAACTAAGGGACCCTCTGTGCCCAGCAGTGTCGTCTACCCTGGGAAATATGTTACATGAGAGAGTGTCTACTAAGAAGAGTCATGCAGAATTCCAAAGCCAATTAAAGGAAGCTGCATGCATTTACATCTCCCCTCCCTTCCTCTGGGGGTTGGGGGCTGGATGATAAAAGCATGCTTGATTCTAGGATCATAACTTTAGAGGCAGTAGGGGTCTCAGAGGCCGTCTAGTCTGCCTGCATTCCTCCCACCCAATTTTCAGATGAAGAAACTAAGACCTAGAAATGTAAAGTTACTCCCTCAATTCCACACAGGCAGCAAGCTTGAGGTATTAATAAATGCTGGGTTTGGTCAATAAAACAAATATTTTTTTTAACTAATGCCAAAGAGTTCTGCCTTAGTTTGTGGAGAAAACACTAGAGGTTTTCTTGATAAACATAGTGCAGTGGAGTGAGTGCTGAGACTTAGGGTGTGACATGATCTGGTTCCACTCCTACCTCTAACACAAGCTGTGTGTCCACAAATAAGTCACTCAACCTCTCTCAGGCTTTGTTCTTTTAATGGGTTTGGCTTTGATTGCTAGAAAAATTCTAGTTTGTATTATAGCAGAGCTGATTAACAAAAAGCCAGAAAACGAAGCAGAGATCAGATATTTGTAATAAAATTGACGATGATGATGATGATGCACTTAGCACAGTGCATGGCACAAAGTAAGTGCTTTGTAAATGCTATTATGAGCTATTATTGATCACATGGTCCATATAGCTTCATCCAGAACAGACCATGGCAACCCAACTTCATTCCCTTTTTGATGCGTTACCTGGGTAGATAAATCCGGGAAATGCTATAGATATGTTTTATCTAGAGTTTAGGAAAATATTTGGCAAAATCTCCTGTGTTATTTTTATGGAAAAAAAAACATTGAGAGCTGCATGCTAGACAATGGTAGAAACACATGGATGCAGAACTGTTTGGATGGTCTAGCTAAAGGGCCAGGGTAGAAGAATAGTCATGAATGAGTCAATGTCAGGAAGTCACCAGTGGAGGGCCCTTGGAAGCTATGGTTGACTCTGTGCTATTTAATATTTATTAATGAATGCTTGGATAAAAGCAGAGATGTAAGACATATCAAATTTGCAAATGAGACAAAGTGTGATCTTTGACACTTTGAGAGAGAATAATAACCATATCTAAGTGGGAGGAGAGGATTTTGTTCTACATTATGGCAGGTGGTGGAACTAAGAACATTGGGTGGGAATGACACAAAAAAGCCCTGATGTAAGGGGAAAAAAAATCAAAGAAATGTCAAGATATGGAAAGGGGTGCCTCAGGAGTTAGTGGATACCTATCTTTGGTGAGGGAGTTAAAAACACCTTAGAGCTTTTGAACAGTTAGTGTTGGACAAACTGTAGAGCAGAGTTGTCCTGTAGAAGTGCACTCCTAAGTGAAGCTGTAACCAGATTAAAAGGTATTTGGGAAATGCTAACAAAATAAATTAAAATGTAATAGAACATGGATAACGTGAATATATGGTTTACTAAGGGACTATGCAGTGGTTCTCAACTTTCCTAACACCACAACCCTTTAATATTCATATGTGAGCATATCTGCATATGGGTGGTCCCACCTGGAGACCAATAGAGGAGCAGTGTCTTGGTTCCTAAGGCCATCGGAAATATGTGCTTTCTGATGGTTTTAGACGACCCCTGTGACCTCTGTGAAAGGGTCATTCAACCCCCAAAGGGGTCGCACCCCACAGGTTGAGAACCACTGCACTGTGCAGTTGATAGAGAACCTTATGCAGGGTTTAGTGGCCCCTCTTGCATTGGAGATGAACATCTCTCTGCTCTGGAGTGCACTGCCTATGCAGCTACTATTTGGATGAGGTGGTCTCTAAGTTCCTTGAGTTACTCTGAGTTTCTATAATTCTGTCAAATCTTGGTTTACTTAAGGAAATTGTAATGTCTAAATTTCTTTTTTTGTCCTAGATGCTTAAACTAAGTATCATTTTTTAAAATTTAAGAGCCTAAGGATCACAGTGTCCCCAATATGCACAAAGAGCTCCTGAAACCACAGGGAGTGAGTCAAATGTGTGGGTCGGGAGCAGAACATAGCCTCAGGAAGAAATCATTCGAGGCCTCTACCATTACGAGTCTGATTACTTTCCTTAACTCTGGTTTCTTATTGCTAATGTAGGTTGTATCTAAAATTAAAATAAATTACTTAATTTTTACATTAAAAATGAACAATTTCCATAATGTCAGTCTTTGTAAAAAAAATTTTAATGAAACTCAAAACAAACCCATAGAAAAGCTTGCCTATGCACTCTGAGGAGGGAGGAGAGAGGGAAGAGATGGGAGGAGAGAGGGAAGAGGGGAAAGGAGAGAAAAGAGAGGAGAATAGGAAGAGGAGAGAATGGAAGGAGGGACAGGGAGAGAGGGAGAGAGAAGAAGAAGAAGAAGAAGAAGAAGAAGAAGAAGAAGAAGAAGAAGAAGAAGAAGAAGAAGAAGAAGAAGAAGAAGAAAGGAAGGAAGGAAGAGAGGGAGAGATGAGGGATAAAGGGGGGACAAGAGAAGGAAGGGAGAGGGAGGGATAAGGAAGCATTTACTAAGCACTTACAATGTGCTGAACAATGTGCTAAACCCTGGAGATACAGACACCAGCCAGCAAGATAACCTCTGCCCCAAAGGAGCTTACATTCTAATGGGAGGAGATAGCACACAAAGGGTGGATGGAAAGGGGGGAATGGGTAACAATCAGGGCACTAGGAACGTAAACCCAAAGCTCACCTATCAGAACTGAAGGACCCAGTGGCAGAGTTCAATTTAAAGATGGAAGGAGGCAAAGGTTCTTATCTGAGTAGGTAAAGAAGAGCATAGAGTAAGCTAGGATGTCTTTACAAGATGATTATTTTCAGAAGCAGATTAGAAGAAATTCATACCAGTACCTAAGGCTTAGAGGCAAGATGGTGTAATGGGTAGGATATTCACTTTCAGTCAAAAAAACCTGTTTTGAATCTGGTTATTGTCACATATTAGGGGAAAGTAGATGAAACAGTGCTGGGTCTGGAGTCAGGAAGACTCTTCTTCCTGAGTTCAAATCTGATCTCAGACACTGACAGGAGTCAGGAAGACTCCTCTTCCTGAGTTCAAATCTGATCTCAGACACTGACAAGCTTGGTAACTCTGAGCAAGTCACTTTACCCTATTTGCCTCAGTTTCCTCATCTGTAAAATGAGCTGGAGAAGGAAATGGCAAACTACTCCAATGTCTTTACCAAGAAAACACAAGATGGGCTCACGAAGAGTCAGACATAACTGATCAAGGATGAAATAACAATTGCCACATATTAATTGCATGACCCTGGCCAAGTCACATAACTTTTTAATTCCCCAAGTAATAACTCCCTAAAAAGATAAGTTGCAGAACAATGGCTAATGTGCATTAGGCATTCATAGAGGGAGTTCCTCTCACCAATGAAAGCATAGGTTTGTCTTCGAAACAAAAACAAATCATGTAATTTAAATAGAACATTAAAGCTAGCAAGATATTTTACCTACAGCACCAAACTTGAGATTTACCAGAACTCTGTAGAGTTAGGTAGTCTAGATGTTACTCCAGCCCCCATTTTACCAATTAAGAAATGAAATCTTGGGACGGTTAGGAATCTTGTCTCTGGTCACACAGCTGCTATACATAGTAAGTGGGACACAGATCTTCTTGACTTCAAGTCTAAAACTCTATACATCTGTTTCTGTTGTTTGGTCATGTCTGACTCTTGATGACCCCATTTGGGATCTTCTTGGCAAAGATACTGGAGTGGTTTGCCATTTCATTCTCCAGTTCATTCTACAGATGAGGAAACCAAGGCAGAGTTAAGTGATTTGCCCAGTGTCACAAAGGTGGTGTCTGAGGTCAGATTTGAAATCGGAAATATAAGCCTTCCTGACTCCAAGCCCAACACTCCATACATTGCACTACCTAGCTGCCCTATCATCAAGATTATAATTCCTCTAAGCCAAGAAGAAATGGCTATCTAGGTGGTGCAGTGGATAGAGCACTGGGCCTGGAGCCAGAAAGATCTGAGTTTGAATTTAATGTCAGATATTTACAAGCTCGGTGACCCTGGGCAAGTCACTTCACCTTGCTTGATTCAGTGTCCTCATCTGTAAAATGAGCTGAAAAAGGAAATGGCAAACAACTCTAGAATTTTCACCAAGAAAAATCCAAATGGAGTCACCAAGTGCTGGACATGATTGAAATGACTGAACAACAATAAATCAAGAGCACATTTAATCACAAGCACATGGAAGGGTAGAAATAATCAACCTAATTTAGTTAGTGATGGTTTCTCTAGGCATTCACAAAGTATGGTATGCTTTCTTGCATTTTAAAGAGTATCATAAATGAAAGGCATCCTGGCACATTGGAAAGGAAACTAGTTTACTCTGGAGGCAGAACATTTGGGTTCAAATTCCACCTCTGATATTTACCTGGGTGATTTTGGGTAAGTCACTTAATTCCCTGAGTCTCAATTTCTCCATCTGTACAATAAGGGATTGGACTAGATGGCTCCTGAAGTTCCTTCCACCTCTAGAGCTAGGATTTCTATAATCTCCAAGATCTCTATGATCAAAGGAGCCTATGACCAGGGTTCAAAGTTCACCCTTGACATTGACTGTCTATCTTGCCTTGGGTATAATACTTCTTTGAAGCTCAGTTTTCAAACTATATATAACCCATGTAAGCACTGAGGTATTTTCATCCTAATTCCCCCTCTCACATATCAGTTGGGTCCCTAGATTCAGCCAGCTTCATCTCCCTCTAGGGAGTCTAGTGGGCACCCTTGAAGGATCAGGATTGATTTTTTCTAATGCCATTTACTTGAGCCTCCATTGGTGCATTTCTCTCTCCTCCAAGATGGTCAGCTGAGAATCATTTCACTTTTCAAAATGGGTATTTACTAAGGTGGCGCAGTAAAACACAATTGGTGTAAACATCACCCCCCCTCCAAAGACTGTAGTACACTCTCCCCAAAGTTCATGGATTGTTCATCCAGTTTCCCTTAAGCATGGTGACCTCTCTTTGATAGACTCTGTTTTGAGTCATGAATCCAGTCTGTCCTTGACTCCCAATGATGCAGACACTATGGTTGATCCAAGGATGCCTTTTAGACACCCAACTGAAGACAGGAGCTCTTGCTGTCCGAGGAGTAGCTACTTCATCCCGGTGGCAGCTGTGATGCTTCTTTCCCCTCCTCCACCTCAGGTGGAACTAGAACACCTTACTTTGCTTCCTCAATTTCCCTCCTTTCTCAATTCAAGTTATAATTGATAACTGGGCCATGGATGGAGATCTTTGGTCTGAATTCTTGCACGATGTCATTATATACTTAAGGTCTTTTCTTACTTTTGATTCATTGATTGATTAAGCAATGTTCTCACCTAGATAAGGTACTAGAACTAAAATGAATTGGGATAATTTCCATTTCACCCCTTTACTGTGCTTCCCAAAAATCTGAATGCACTTTTAAGCTATTAAAACTTGTAACTACACTCAGATTTTTGCAACACCCTGTATATAAAATGAAAGGGTCAGACTAGATGGTATCTGGGGTCTCTTCCAGCCCCTGTGTCATTGATCCTCCAGTACCATCATTTTCTTTTTAGCTTAAAAGAGAACACTTCTGATACTTATTTTATTCATGTTTTCCTCTCTTCTTGTAGGTCTTTGACAACAGCCCTGAAAATCAGGGCATCAGTAGCATTCATAAGCCACGACCAGATCTGTACTTGAGCAAAACAAATGCAGCTCCAAGTCCATCTTTCCCATCTAATGTGACAAAAATTCCTCTGAGGCTTTATTTATGCAACTTGTATCCTCAGTCTTAAAATGTGGTAATTTGATTTCACAAAGGCCTCAGGCAGCTAAGTATTTATTTTATGATTCCAGACCCCATCAAAGAAATGTTCTAACCGATTCTCATGTTGGCCTTTTGGTAAATGAAAGGATGTGAGATAAAAATGCCTCCTGTTTCATAGTGAGGTGAAGGAAGGAGGAGATGGGAAGAATTGGTTAATTGCTGATGATTCATCAGTCAATTTCATTGCTGTTTTAATTATTATTTTCAATTTCTATTGACTTTTCTGTAATTAGAACAATGATCATAGGATCATAGTGATCCTAGGATCATAGATTATGAGTTGGAAGGGACCTTAAAGTTCATTGAGTCTGACTCTCTTTATTTTACAAGTAGGGAAACCGAGGCACAGAAAGATTAAGTGACACCTCCAGGGTAACATACTACATACACACATGCACATACACACCTATACACATACATACATACACACATACATATAACAGATAGTAGAGTGCGCATTGTACTTGAAGCCTTGCCCTTGTACTTAGAGGACCTGGGTTTGAGTCCTAGCACTTCCGTTTGCTTGCTGTCAATGTACTTATCTATGCATGCATTTAAGATCCGTAGGGGTGGGCATTATTTTGTATTTTTACTTTTATCTCACCATAACCTAGCACAGTGCCTTGCATAAAGGTGGTGCTTAATAAATGCTTGTTGAATTAAATTCTAATTGCATGACAGCATCTGGTGATCATATTTCTTGTGCTGTAGCCCCCATTCTAAAATCAATGACCACCCTGGCTAAAAGAGTTGTATTTCTGCTGATGGAGGAAATACTATTAAAATGAGTTTAAAATACACTTGTAAAGAAAATGAGTCTTTATAAAATTTTTAAAAAATAACCATTAAGAACACGTGATCAAAAGAGTTTACAGGCCATTGGGCTAGATGACCTCTAAGGTCCCTTCTGGGTTTCTTCTAAGGCTCTAATTTCTAATATGATCTCTAATATGACACATCCTCTGAATATGTCATGTTCATCCCACCCCATACTTTCTCACATCATTCTCCTCATTAGGAATTCCCTCTGAATTTAAATACTAGCCATAATTCCAGGTTGCTCATATCCTCAAGCCACATTTGAACCTCCTCCCTCCCGGTAGGGATCATACTTATTGTCTGAACTAATCATTTGATATTTAACATAAGAATCCTTGCATTATACTCTTTCTTGAATCACTAATGCCTACCACTGGTGCCTACATAGTTGTTAATCAACAACTTGGATAAAAACATACTTATTAAATTTGTTGATGCCGCAGAGCTAGGAGAGATAGCGGATGTTGTAAATAACAAAATCATGATTTAAAAAACTATCCATTAGCTAGAACATTGGGTCAAATCAAAGCGATATTTATAAAATACATGTCGGACTGTGACAACAATGATAATAATAATATTGATGATGACAGTGCCGATGCTAATGGTGTCAATATCAACAGTGGAGACAATAATAAAGGGTAGAAATGCCCCCAAAAGTCTTCATTCAAAGTATCTGTGATCTGATTGCTGCGGGGAGCTGTGTAATATGTGTCTTCCCATAAATCATTTGAAGTGAATCTCCCCTAAATTCCAGGACCTTCTATAAGGTTTATAAAAGACCTTCTATAAGGTCTTTTGCTATAGATCTTGAACAAAGCCATATCTGATCGGTTCTAGGGCCTCACTTTGGGTATCCACCCATTAGCTCTTGCCCTCACTGCATGACTGGCCTGCCACCTTGCCAACTGTGCATTTCACTGAAAATATCTCTAATATCACTTTTCATATGCATTATGCCATTGTATATCACAACACGGAGACACACGTTGTGGAAAAAGTTCTAAAGTACAGTAAGAAAGTTAATTCCATCATCTTTGCAACTCATTTATCAAATATTCAGGATCATCCTTCACTACTAAAGTGACCAGACACCTACATTCTTGAGTATATCTCTCTATCCAGATGCTCATATGGAAGGAAGATTGGTACTGTGCATATGTCTTGATGAATGAGGGTTTTACATACATATGCACAGGTAGCCTTATCTATCAGGTGTCATTAAATGTGTTTGTCCTATGTAACTATTACTGTAGGTTATGCAATATTTTCTCTTTCCATTCTTCAATTCCTAATATTAGAAATCCAAATTCATTTTGGATTTAGACACTTTATTTTACTGTATAGTGCATACAAATGAAAAAATATGTAATTCAGCCAAGGTGCTGATCCAGCAGTATATATATGCAACAATATACAATAAACTTGAGAAAATTCCTCCCCCTCCAAGCCCACACTGCACCAACACACTCTTTTATTTGGAACAGTCATTAATGACAGCTGGGTGAGAACTACATGGAGTCTCATTGTATTTTCTCATTGTGTTTTCCTTCAGAACATTTATAAGTGGATACATTGGGAAGAGGCACGATGGCTTATAGCTGCTTTTCATTCTCCTTTAGAACCTTTTGTTTGCCAACCCATTGAGAAGAACTACAAGTGGCCAATCCCAATAAGTAAACACTTCCATTTTTTCTTTTTGTCCTTCAGGACCTTCAGTTCTTTTTGTGGGCAGAAACTTTGATAAGAACTGCTCAGTGGGATAGCACAATGGCTAACAGCACCACTGTCTTCTTTTTTAGAACCTTCACAGAATCTTTGGTCAGCTAACAGGTTGAGAAGAACTACCCAGGAGCCAATCACAGTGGTTAACTATCCAGTTATGTTGGATTTTCCTTTAGAACCTTTTCTCAGCAGATGCCTTGAGAAGAACTGCATAGAGGCTAACAGCTACATTTTACAGTCCTCCCAGCTAGTCTTTAATTAGAAATGGAGAAAAAGAATAAAAGGGACCATTGCTCGCCAAAATGGTCTCCTACACTTGTGAAGACAGCACTTTTTTTCCTACATAAAAAGAAAATGTCAGTTTACTGCTCACTATCTCTGAGACAGGTCTATCAGCGTGATATACCTGAGTGCCTAAGCTAAAATATTTAAGAGCATAATCTAAATGGAAATGAGCATTGCTATTTTTTTTTAAAGCCTATGGCTCTTTCCATACACACAAACTAGCTTGAGTCTTCTAATGGGAAAGCTAATTAAAAAAAAAGTAGCAACAAGACTTGACTTTTCTTTTTTCCCAGTTAAGTCAGAACTGTCTATCTAATTTATAGTGTACTATATCTAGAAACAGAAGGTCAATGGTCAAATCCCTATTTTGCTACTTACTAAATGCTAGACATTAGGAAATCACTTTATTTCTCTGGTCCCTATTTTCGTTATCTGTATAACGATGAGTTAGATTAGATGACCTCCAACTCAAAATCTTATGAAAAAATAAAGTATACTGAAATATATTCTATTCTTTGACTTTATTGTTAGATACTAACATTTAGTTTTATAGTAATTTGAAACGATAAACTATTCATGTACATCATGGAATAAAATAGTTCAAAGGAAAGAAAATCATGGGTTATTCTGATCCACCTCTCTGCATTGTCCATTATCCATTGTCCAGGATATTGCCTAGCCCCCCTCCCCTAGGACCAAGTCCTCTTCTCATTGACAATCCTTCAAATATTTGGAGAACATTATCATGCCCCATGTCAATTTTCTCCTTCCTAGGCCAAATATTTCTATTTCCTCTACCAATCTCACATGACATGGTCTGAGAGTTAATTTCACAATCTTGGAGAGCCTTTTCTTGACAACCTCCAATTTATCAGTATCCTATCTAAATATAATGCCCAGAACTGAATGCAATAGTCCATATGTGGGCTGATTAGGTCAGAGCACAGCAGAGCTATCACCTCTCTTGTTTTGGAGCCCTTGACTCCCAGTGGAGCCTTAGATCACAATAGTAGTACTAGTAGTAG
>CM053600.1:192438334-192460584 GCA_028646575.1 Pseudocheirus occidentalis
GGAAGGAGGGAGGAAAGGAAAGAAAAAAGAGAGGAAGGAAGAGAGAAGGAAAAGAAGGGAGTGTTAGGTACTACATTAAGGAGCAGAGTCCAAGGTTCTGGGAGGGAAGGTGATAGCCCAAGTCTACTTAGAATGGAATGGCAAGAACAATGGAATGTGTTATACTGGGAATGTCTGGTCAGGCAGACCTTTCTTGCATGAACTGAAACATACCCATTGCTTAGAAATGCTATGAAATCTACTATTTATTATGAACCGGCACAGACACGGATTTTACCATGCAGTATCAAAGAGATAGCTGATATCTGAAACAACCACTCAGAAGAAAGAGACAAGTACAAACCATGGAAGCAGGTATTTGGAAGGGACTTGCAGTGTTGAGGGTATTTCAAATTGTCTCACTTCACCATTGAGTTGTGTCATGGAAGAATTTATGGGGAAATGACTGGTAGGCAAAGGGTTTTAAGAGGCATCTAGGTGGTATAGTAGCTAGAAGGCCTGAGTTCAAATTCTGCCTCAGACATAAGCTTCAATGATTCATTTGACAGGTGTTGGTTGGATGTCAGAAATATAAGGCACTGTCTGGGATCATAGTTAAACGAATCCTTATTTCTGATTCCCAGACCAAGAGCTGCTGCTGCTATCCCAAGCTTCAGTGTTTTGTTATATCTTGCCTTCTTTATTATCACCTTGTGATTTAGCAACAGAGGAGAAGTTACATTTTGCAAACCTCTCCTAATTTTCTTATTCTGGATTCTAGGTACAGATTGCTTAACCACAGAGGAATGGGCTAAGCCTGCGCTTACTGCTGTGTTGGACTCCCTGGCCAAGGCAGTCCGATGATATGAAGAACACCCAGAATCACTTCTCTTTTTCCTGCCTGTTTCTCCATCTGTAAGATGGGGATAATAAAAGCTTATCTCCTGGGGTCGTTGTTGGGATCAAATGAGACAGCATTTGCCACGTGCTTTGCAAATGTATAGGAATGTCAGTTGTGATCATGGCCATAACAACAATGATGGTGGTGATTCCAGCTCTGATATCACAAGTCCCATAGCATCTCTGGGTCAGTTTCCTCATCTGTAAAATGGGGATAAAAATACCAGTGGTGCCTACCTCACAAGGTTCTTATGGGGTTCAAACAAAGGAATTTTTAAAACGTAAATGCTCCTTAAAGGTAGGCACTATGATGCTTACAGGTCCTACATGCCTGCAATGCACCCACTCTTTACTTGTGCTGAAAAGGGTCCCTGTCTTCCTTCAGAATGCAGCCCAAGCACTACCCTCTACATCAATGGTTCTCAGCCTTCCTAATGCCGTGACCCTTTAATACAGGTCCTCATGTTTGGTGACCCCCACCCAACCAGAAAATTATTTTCATCACTACTTTGTAACTGTGATTTTGCTACTATTATAAATCATAATGTAAATATCTGATATGCAGGATATATTTTCATTGTTACAAATTGAACATAACCCACAGGTTGAGAACCGCTGCTTTAGGTGAAGCCCTTCTCTAGTGTGCTCTCTCCCAAATGAAATTGTGGTGAACTATTTATGCATTTATTTCCTTCACACACACAGTTTATTTATATATATATATAATATATGTGTATGTATACATGTATATATGTACACATGTATATATGTGTATATACATACACACGTATATATACACATATGTGTATGTGAAGGTGTATAAATTATATATATGTGATGGGTATATATATATTATATATGTGTGTGGAGGGTGTACACATATATATACACATATGTTACATATAGATGTGAAAGGTGTGTGTGTGTGTATATGTAGCATATATTTATGTATGTCACTATCTTCCCCATAAAAACGAAAGCTCCCGATAAGGAGGGCTTGTTTCAGTTCTTGTGTCCTTAGTGTCTGACACATGGTAGGCATTTGAATAAGACACAGAAAACACTCTGCGATCTTCAAGGCACTCTGTACTTGGCAGCCATTATCCCAGGTGCTGGAAGGAGTTAACACAGGGACCAGTTACTGGTAATAGAGGCTAGAAAGGTCGTTGTTGTTGTTTCCAGGTGTGCACACAGCACACTTCGTTGCTTCCCCCAGAAGTCTTGCTGGGTCTCCTGATGCATCGATCCTAGAGGATTTTCTTCGTAGAATGCATCATTTTTACACTAAATATTCTCAATAACACCTTTTAGTGTTCTGCACTGAAATAAACACATTCACGCAGCTGCAGTCATGAAATTGAACATTTGCATGAAATCATTTAAAATCCCAAGTTCAATAATATTTGAGAGGAATGGTTTCAAGCAGAGAGAGAAAAAAACAGGCCAGGAGAAGGGGAGCCCTTTAAGAGCTGAATTTTGTTGGCAGAGGAGAGCATGTCCATCCTAATGGGACAATTTAAATGCATAACTGTTAAAACAAACTCTTTAAACTATTCCCTGCATGTTCTGACATTCATCATGTTGACTAGCAAGACATCAATTTTTCATAAAATACTGTGTAACTGAAAAGGAGACATTTAAAGGAAGGGGGGATGGGACTGGCTGATTCAGTTCTGGCTCTGATGATTCCAGTATTTTATATGGTGATTACATGGTGGAAAGAAACACAGGGCCTGCTTCTCATAGGTTTGTAGATTAAGCCCTATCTTCTGGCAGTTTTGTTTATATGTATATATTTTTTCTTTTTTATAACTTGGCTGTTCACAATCTTCTTCCAAGCCCCCTCTCCACCCACCTCCCCACCTAGGGCTGAACTACTATGACTCTTGGGAAAATGCCTCAGCTGCAAGACAATGTTTAAACAATGGGGCATTCGTTTTTGTCCCAGCAAACCCTGGTGCTGCTGATTACAGCTAGGCACAACTCTGTTTGGATGAGATGGAATGCCCACAATGCATTTTTTTTCAACAAAGGGAGAAAAGGTTGTGATGGAAAGAGATGTTTCTAAAAGGCTTCTCCTAAAGTTGCCTCCAAATGATTCACTATCACAGGGGCAGGGATGGGGCCATCAACCATTTTCATACACTGAACAATTTTTTTCTTTTGACTCTACTTAAAGAAACCTGATGGACAGTATTCATGTGCTATGGTCCATGAGGTTACAAAGAGTTATATGTGACTGAACAACAACAAAGAAACTAGGAATTACTCAAAGGATGGGAAGAACATAGTTCTAGAGTTGGAAGTTCTAGAGCCAGAAGGGACACTTAAAATCATCTAGTCCAGATCCTCTCATTTCCTGTGACAGAGAAATTAGGTCCCACAGATTCAGGGAAGATTCACTGAAATATTAAAGGTATGAAGGGGAATCATCACCCAGCTGGTGAGTGGCAAAGCTGAGATTCAAACCCAGATCCCAAACTCCTAGTGGGTGGAATTTTATCAGGAAGGAGATCCATAGGGGTGGGTTTAATCTTGAGGTAAAGCAACACCTTGTAATAATGAGAGTTATTCCAGTGCGGAATGGACTCTGTTGGAATCCCCCCAAACATATGCTGAAGCCAGTTTGATAAATTTTCAGTGTCAGCATGTACATCTCAGAAAACAGCAAACAGCTACAAATCGGGCCTTGATTTGTTGTTCTGCCGATTGTCTAGACCTAGGAAAGTGATGGAGAAAATGTTAATAATGCAGATTAGATTGAAACGTGTGTCCTGCGTGTGTTTGCCTCTGGAGAGGTGGTTGTTAAATATTTACCAGCACACACCCCAATTCCCTTTCATTGGAAGTCTTTGCAAAGCCTGAACAAACCCTTATCCAACACACAATGAAGAAGATGCTTCTTCACTTTTGAGATTGATTAGATGGCTTCATTTCCAGGCTCTTCATTCTATGGTAAGGCCATCTCTCCTCAAATAGACATTAAGTTCCCTAATTACTTTTCCAAGGTTGAAGGGGGCCAGCTCCTGAGGTGGCAAGATGGGTTTCCCTTCACTAGAAGTCTGGAAGGAAATGTCTGATTGTTGGGTTTTGTTTTGTTTTGCTTTTTGTAGGGCAATTGGTGTTAAGTGACTTGCCCAAAAATCACATGGCTAGGAAGTGTGTCAGGTGTCTGAGGCCAGATTTGAACTCAGGTCCTTCTGACTCCAGGGCCTGTGCCTTGGAGTCACATAGCCGCCCCAATGTTTGATTGTTATGGAGGCTTTTTTGGGGGATTATTTTTCAAGAGCACATTGGACATGATGGCCTCTGAGGTTTTCTGAGTCTATTTGTTGCATTCTCCTCAGCCTTGACTAAATGGTAAGTTTTCTGAGGGCAGGGCATATGTGTCTTATTTTTCTCTGTATCTACCTCAGTACTCAGAAGAATACTTTTGACATACTACAATACTAAGGATTAGTAATTTCTTTTGGCTTGCTATTTCTATTGAACAATCCACCAATAAGCATTTATTATGCCCTACTGTGTGTCAGACTCTATGCTAAATGTTGGAGGACACAAAGACAGAAGCGAAGCAATTCTTGCCTTCAAGGAATTCAGATTCTAATGACAAGAAGAGGTTCATGTGGATCCCAATCTGATCCCTCAGAGACTTTGTGACTAGCTTTTTGTGAAGTATTCTGAATAAAATGCTCGTTTTCCTGGTGTCAACCTCACAATGAATACTGAATGCAGAAGGTACTCAGTAAATGTTGAATATTCAACAAATATGGTGAAACACTGTCCTAGTATAAACTTCAACCGGAGTTTTCTGCTACCATTTATTAAAAGAAAACATTGATTAAACTCTTTGCCTGGCACTGCACCCGGCAGTGCTTGGCATTGGGGATACAAGGACAAAAAGAAACAGCACCTAATCTCAGGGAGATGACATCTAGGAAATCCAATGCTCAGCTGATAGAGAATTAACTAAAAGTGGGGAAAATTTCAATTTATAATCCAATTTCAACTGGTTAAGGTCCAAAATTCTGAGCAATTATGAACAAACATCAATTAAGGGCAGTGTGTACTATGTGTCAAGCACCATGCTTAGCCTGGTGTCAATAGGAGAAGAATACTTGTATGACCATCACTATTCCACAATGAAATCCTACCAAAATTATTCTTTGTCCCCAAGTAATTTTTTCTCTCTCTCTCTCCCTCTCTGCGTATCTCTCTCTCTCTCTCTCTCTCTCTCTCTCTCTCTCTCTCTCTCTCTCTCTCTCTCTCCACACACACATACTTTATATAACATATATATATATTTATTTTTTATATCCCATCTTATTTCAAGTTTGTACCTAACATAGTGTTAGGTTCATGATGGTTGTTTAATGTTTTTTTGAAATTTTAATGGAATTAAATTGAAAGTGGAACCATAGCATTTCTCCCTCTACAAAATTATATTCCAATTATATATGGTTGAATCTTGGCAGGAGAAATACCCAACAAATATTCACTTCTGTCTTTGTGAATGTGAGAAACACATTAACTGGTGATGCCTGCTGGAGAATCAGGATCAGAACTATCTTAAATTTTAAGAAAATAG
The DNA here is from genome assembly GCA_028646575.1 of Pseudocheirus occidentalis. NCBI lineage: Eukaryota > Metazoa > Chordata > Mammalia > Diprotodontia > Pseudocheiridae > Pseudocheirus > Pseudocheirus occidentalis. Next base: position 192,443,802 of record CM053600.1, read on the forward strand.
GAGCACTGATGAGCCCATCCATCTTCACACTCATCATCAAATGTGCCCATCCCAAGTTATCCCTGTTAGCTTGTAATTTATCTTTTTTCTTTATTTTTATTAATCCATGACTTGTACAACTGTAAAAAGAAACTGCCCTCCATGATTCGTCTAGCATAAGAACTCCCATAAACCACCTCTAGTAAATTAGGCATTTTCTTGTAAATGTAGTTCATGAGGCCATTAAAATTTACCCACGTGGAAGTGAGACTTATTTGACACCTTTATAGCTTTAGTAGGGGCTCTGATTTCAATTCCTTCTTAAGCTTAGGTACAAAAGGCTGTGGTTGCTGCTACACCAATAAGAGTAGCAGCTCACATTTAAATAGTGCGTCAGGGTTCAGAAAGTGTTTTGGTTACATTATTAGTCTGAGCCATGTATGTCTTGCATGGTTATAATTTGAACTGCCATTCATGCAAAAGCCAGGGGCGTCTTAGGCAGAATGAACTGGAAGCAATTGACTAGATGTCATTTTCACTAGAAAGGAGAGAAAGTTCTGTCTGCCATCATGTTATGGGTGTAGTGGTCTTGGAGCCCACATACAGCTCATGGTTCTGATGAAAAGGGGAGACATAAATTATAAATATGTCAGCCTGAAACATGTCAGAAACATTTTGAAAACTGACAGGGAACAGGGAAACTGGAATCAATTTCCTGATATGATAGCGATATGAAATACATTGGGAGAAAATGAGAAAAGCAGAAGCTCCAGCCCGTGTCTTTGCAGACGCAGGATTTTGTGTTATCAAGTCTTGGTCTATATTTAAGTGTTTCTATCTATGTGAGGGTCGGGCCATCTCTGATTTTAAAAATGAGATAGGCTCTGTGGTCCAGCCCAACTGACCTGGTAGCTGCTTCTCACAGATGATTCTTTGTACTGGTACCCACTAAGCCTAGAATACACACTTACCTCACCTCAGCCTCTTAGAATTCCTCATATTTAAAAAAATCAGCTCAAATGCCAGCCTTTATATAAGTCTTCTTTTGTTCCCCCCAAATATTCCTGTTTTCCCTGACAAAATTATTGTGTTCTGTGCAAAGGGTGCTGGACATGGAGTCCAGAGGACCTGAGTTCAAATCCAGCCGTAGCCACTTGCTAACAGTGTGACCTTGGGCAATATCATAATAGCTGCCTGCCTCAGTTTCCCCATTTGTAAAATGGAAATAATAACAGCACCTCCTTCCAGGAGTTATTGTGAGAATAAAATGAGTTTAATATTTGTAAAGTGCTTCGCAAACTTTAAAGCTGGTAACTGGTAACGGTTCAGTCATGCCTGACACTGCATGACCACATGGACTTTCCTGGCAGAGATATTGGAATGGTTTGCTGTTTCCCTCTCCAGTATGAGCCCATTTTTACAGAGGAACTATGGTATATAGGGGTTAAGGGACTTACCCAGGAAGACGCAGCTAGTAAGGGTCTGAGGCTGGACTAGAACTCAGATCTTTCTGATTCCAGGCTTGGTGCCCTATCCACCGCACCACCTGGCTGCCCTATCATTAATTCTATATGCTTAAAAATGGACATATTTCTTCCCTGATAAAATGTAAGCTTCTTAAGGGAAGGACAATTTGATTCTCTGTATTTGTATGACTAACATCTAGCAAAGGCCCTGGTATATAATAGATAATTAATAATAATTAATAAATGTGGGCTAATAGATTGGCTTCTCAGAGACTTCCAAAACACCTTAGAGACAAGCATTCAGTGCCTAAAGTGACTCAGACCAAAAGTGCACGTCCCAGTGCCTTCTTTCTAATTCTCTCTACTCTGTCTTTGGTTTGTAAAAAGGAAAAACAGAAGGGAAGTTAATTGGGTATCTTTGGAGGTTAGAATTCCAATTCTACATACATTGCCACTGGCTAGTATTCTGAAAAATGGGACTGGAGCTGGGTTTGCCCATAGGAGAAACGGTGCCAGTGTCTGAGCAGATAAAATGATCAGCCCTCTACTTGATACCCCTCATCTATGTAATCTATTCTGTCCACAGAGTGCAGCTCTCAAAGAGTCAGGACATTCATTCAGCAAGCTAAGGTTTGACTCATATGTTATATGTGCCTCACAGCAACCCTGGGTGGCTGAAACTGCTGGTATTACTGTTTCCTTTTAGAGATGAGGCCAGCAAAGGTAGCTGGTTCATTGAGGCTTTCATAGCTGACAAGCATCAAAGGCAGGATTTACAACCATATTTTCTAGACACCAAGCTCAGAATTCTGTCCATCATGAAATACTACATCCTGCCTCTCCAAAGAAATGTGAGGTAACTGTGTACATACAAGGCATGAAATTAAAATATAGTTATAGGCAAAGAATTTCCAAAAGAGTATAAAGATGGAGTGAGGTAATGTCAGGAAAGCTGGTAGGAAATGCTATCAATTCAATTGAATTGTGTGGAATTAAAGATTGTCTTGAAAAGTCTTCAATTCAATTGAAATTAGTTAATTTGATTTTAATATTTATTTAGTGCCTACAACATCCAAGGAATATCAGAATAGAAGCTCCTTGAGAGCAGGGACTGTGTTTCCTTTGTACCCTTAGTGCTTAGCATACTATCTGGAATATTAGTAAGTGCTTAATAAATGTTTACTGATTGATCAGGAGAAGAGGCAATACATAGATAGATACGCCATAAATCCTGTTTGACTGGGAAAGATACACAAATAACTATGACACAAAGGGAGGGGGTCATAGCAAAGAAGACAAGACTATGGCAAGTCCTATGGGAACTTTGAGGAGAGGGGGATTTTACTGAGGAAGCATCTAAGCTTAGATCTGAAGAAAGAGAAGCAAACACTTCAGTGGATGGAGAAGAGTTTGGAGAAGGGGAGAAGGGACTCCATTCTAGCATATGCAGAAGCACAGAAGGGATAGTGTATTCAAGAGCCTGGTGCCAGAAGAAGTCAGGAGAAGTGTGTGGGTTGGAGAATATTCAGTTTGGTTGGAACATAGACCATGTGGGAGTGAATAGGGTGAGATAAAGTAGATCAGAGCCAGACTGTAAAGGGTATTGAATGCCAAGATCAAGAATTTGATATAGATGTAGAGTTGGGAGGGACCTCAAAGGTCCTCTGGTCAAAGTCCTTTATTTTACAAATGAGAAACTGAGGTCTGGAGAGGCATCAAGTAGGCAATAGGGAGCTATGGGAGGTGTTTCAAGAGAGGACACGGACAGACCTGTACCCTAGGAAGGCTATTTGGGCAATTGCATGAAGGATAGATTGAAGAGGGAGGGGAGCACAAAAGCATTTATTAAGTGCCAGGCACCATGCTAAATTAAGTGCTCTATGAACATTAATCTCTTTTGATCCTCACAAAAACTCTGGGAGGTAGTGCTATGATTATCCCCATCTTACAGTTAAGGAAACTGACTTGCTCAGTATTGCAAATTCAGTTAAGTATTTGAGGCTGGATTTGAACTCAGGGCTTTCAGACAAAGCTCTGTCCACTGTACCACCCAGCTATCTCTACAATATAAGACCATGAAATGGATCCTGTAAGACCAGTTAACAGGGTGTTATAATAATCCAGGGAAAGACTAATGGAGGCCTGAAGTGAATAGATTTAAGAGGGTGTGGAAAGAAGGGGACAGATTCATGAAATAGTACTGAAGTGAACTCAGCTGAACCTGGTATCAGATCAGATGTGTGAGAAGAGGAAGAAACAGACAAAGGTACCAGAGGCTGAGTCCGAGTGGCTGGGAAGATGGCGGTCCTGTGTCTAGGTAGTTAGGCATTGTAGGAGGTGAGGGGGAGATGAGCACAGTTAGGAGGCTCCGGGGCGGAGGGGGCAGCGAGGCTGCAAGACTGTGGCCCCTAAGACTTCCTGCTAGTTGGTTTTAGTTGTTATTTAAGTCACAAGGGCGGCTCTTGGTGCTTACACTGTTTAGATCTATTCAGCATTGCCAGGGATACTTTGGGCAAGCCCAAGGCAGCAGATATGGACAGAAGAGAGATTTTCCATCTTTAAAGTATAGCCCAGAGGCAGCATCTTATTTAGCTCAATGCAACCAACAACTCTTTAAGGGCCTACTATGTTTTAGGGGACAGAGACACAAAACAGTCTCTGACCCCTGGGCCTTCCATTCCACCAGTCAGGGATGGCAGTGGAGGGTGCCAGCATCTGTACAGATAAGTAGGATGCAAGTAAATATGAGAAGGGAGAACAAACCTGTAGCTGTGGGGACCAGAGGAGGCTTCGTAGGGGGAGGTGACACCTGAATGAGACAGCTAGGCAGAGCAGAGGATAGGGTGTTAGACTTGGAATCAGGAAAACCTGAGTTCAAATCCTACCTCAGAGACTTACTAGCTATGAGAACATCAGTTTCCCCATCTGCAAAACAGTGACATTAATAGCATCCATCTTATGGGGTTATTGTCAGAATGCAATGAGATTGCATGCAAAATGCTTTGAAAAACTTAAAATTATATATAAATGATGGCTGCTACCAGTGCAATTATTACATAGAGGTATAAATATGTTGGCCGCATAGGTCATGTGTGTCCACATGAGACCACCTAGATGTGGCTGAACATGACAACGATTACATTAAGTCTTAATTAGGCATGGATCCAGCCTGAATTCTTGAATCTTAGATTTAGAACTTGGGACCATGAAACTGAGGTCCAGAAAATATAAATGACTTGTCTAAGGTCACATAACTAATAAGTGTCAGAGCCAGGATAAGAACTCGGGGATTGACTCCAAATCAAGTGCAGTTTCTGATAATACAAATTCACAGAGTTGGGATTCACTTCCAAGTCCAGGGATTGTTGGATAATAGATTTAGGTCTAACAGTTTCATTTTACAGGGAAGGAAAGTTCACATAGGTCCAGTGGAAGTCTACCAGTCCAGTGTGACTGGAACATCAAGTGTGTGAAGACAAGTTATAAGGAAAAAAGCCTACAGAGGGAGGTGGGGACCAAATTGTGGAGCGATTTGATCACTTCTATGTTGGTTTATCAGCTTTAGGGAGACTTGGATTCCCAACTCTCACTCTCCTCTCAATAACCCTGTGACTTAGTGGAGAGACTTATGGATTTTACATCAGAATAATTGAGTTTATCTCCTATCTCTGCTATTTACTACCCGTTGTTTTGAGGAAGTCATTTCTCTCTGGGCTTCAGTTTCCTCACCTATAAAATGAGAGCATTGGACTAGACTTTCTCTAAGGCCCCTTTCAGCTGTATATTCCCTTCTTGTGTTTGACCAGCTTTTGTCTGAAGTAACACATCAGCTGTCAGAGGAATAGTGCCTTCCCTCCTCAGACTGCCTTCTGTCCACTCTACTGATTTATCTTGTATGTGCTCAATCATTTACACCTTTTCTCCACTATTAGAATGTAAGCTCAGTGAAGGCAGGTATGATTTTTCTCTTTCTTTCTATTGCCCAATATGTATCCAAGTACTTAACACCTACAGTTATCCCTTTCACATTATGATGTTCCCCATTGTGGTTTTGATATATCGAGGGTAGGCATAAGAAATTTAAAAGAAATTTCATTGGAGCCACAGATGCAACCAAAGGCCAGAATATGACACAAAGACTACAACCAAATATTTAACCCAAATTTTACAATAACCCATAAAAGAAAAAGAAAAAAAATCAAACTTCTCTGGTAGGAAGGGAGGGACAAAAATTTTTACACGAATTTTCCAGATCATGGGGGTACAGTGCCCCTAATCCCTATGATGTCAAAGGAGTAGCATTTCATGAATGCTCATTAACTGACTCACTGCACCCCCCACCTCAGTCATTAAAGTGACCCTATTTTGGGTCATGGTTATGAGGCAGTAGCCATGTTCTTGTGTTAGGACCTCTTAAGTGAAAACTAGTTTCTAGTTCCTCACACATCCTAGAGGTAATACCACGTGAAAAAGGGGGCCATTGTGGCAATTGCAGTAATAATCAGAAGACAATTCAGATCTTCTAAATCAGATTAAAACCCTAAATATAAATCTGGGGAATTAAAATTAGTTATTTCCAGTAATTACAAATTAAAACACTCAATTTTACACATAGATATTTACAAAGACATGGAGGGCTATAAAATCATTGGCTAATGAAAAGAGCATCCTAATGTTTTTTTTAATTTATTGTTGCTGCTATCAGAGAGGACCAGTCACTATTATGAATGTGTAAACAACCTCCATGAAGGCTTAATGCGTTTTTATCACCCATTTCCGTTGTCTGGATGAAGCTCTGGTGTCTGGCTATGTTGTTTAATTAAGATCCCTTTGCTAGAAAGAGAAACAAAGACAGTTATCAACTAATTTATGAAAAGAACAGGATGGATCTTCCATTACAACTAAGGACAGCTGGAGGAATTCTGGCTTTGGTATTGACATTATTAATTGGTCCTGTGAACGTCGAGGCAGATGCTCAAATACAAAGCACACGTGAGTCCTGGTCTCTAGGTAATGATAACAAATCATGGTGTAAGAAATCCCGTTTTCAAACTAAGTCCACATCACTTGCTTCTTTGACAAAGAGAGTGCAGAGATTTGCTTTTCCTCAATGGCAGCACAAGAATGACAAAGAATATAATAAAACTACCCTGAAAACCAGCTCTGGCTCTCCAGTACAGAGAGCATATGAGTGGTGCCAGCCTACTGAGAAGCAAACAAAAAGTTTAATGGAAATTGACTGGAGACTTTCTCAATTTATTTCCTTTATGTTTTGTCTTCCAGGGAACCTGTGCTTGTGGGAGAAATTTGTGACTGTAGCTACACATCAGCTCCCAAATGACTCATAGACTAAGAGTCTTCGACATGGAAGCAACCAGATAGACCATTTAATTAGGCTTTTCCTCAGAATTAATTTGGTTATGAAACACTCCGGTCTTGGAAAAATTGCTGGAACCTATAAATTACTTTGGAGATCTGGACATATGGGATATTCCCAAGAGCAAAGGGGAATTTTTTGGACCAAGATATTAAGCCTATACTCATTTTGAAAAATTTACACATATATATATATATTCAGATTTAACATTTTAGAGGGAAAGATATCATTAATGTCAACTTTTTCTCATAGTCCACTTTTTTTTCAATTTTTAGCATTTTATTTAAAGTTTTGAGCTCCAAATTCTAGCCCTCCCTCCCTCCATTTCTTCCACTCTCTCTGAGATGGTAAGCAATCCAATATAGGTTATACATGTGAAATTATGCAAAACATTTCCATATCAGACATTTTGTACAAGAAGTCTCAAATAAAAGAGTGAAAAAAATAGCTTGCTTCAGTCTGCATTCAAATAATATTAGTTTTTTCTCTGGAGGGGGATACTGTACTTCATTAGTCCATTGGGATGGTCTTGTATCATTTCTGGGAATAGCTAAGTCATTCACAATTCTTCATCAAATAATATGGCTATTTTGTGTACCATGTTCTGGTTCTGTTCACTACACATCAGTGCACATAAGTCTTTCCAAGTTCTTTTTTTTAAATCAGCTTGTTTGTCATTTTTTATAGCAAAATATTAATCCATTACAATCATATATCACAGCTTGTTTAGCCATTCCCCAATTGATGGGTATCCCTTCAAATTCCCATTCTTAGCCACCATGAAAAGAACTGCTATAAATATGTTTTGTACAAATATCTCCTTTTCCCTTTTTTGATATCTTTGGGATACAGACCTAGCAGTGGTACTGCTGGATCAAAAAGTACACACAGTTTTATAGTTCTTTGTTGATAGTTCTAAACTGATCTCCAGAATGGTTGAATCAGTTCACAACTCTACCAACAGTGTGTTAGCGTCCCAGTTTTCCCAATCCCCTTCAATGTCCAACGTTTTCCTTTTTTTGTCATATGAACCAGTCTGATAGGTGTGAGGTGGTACCTAAGAGTTGTTTCAATGGTGATTTAGAGAATTTTTTCATGTGACTACAGATAGCTTTGATTTATTTGTGTGAAAACTGCTTGTTCATATCTTTTGACCATTTATCAATTGGGGAATGACTTGTATTTTTTGAAATAAATTTGATTTAGTTCTCTATATATTTGAGAAATGAGGTCTTTTTCAGAGTTACTTGCTGCAATTTCCCCTCAGGTTTCTGTTTTTCATATACCACTTTAGTCATATCTGTAGAAATCCATATCATACAACTAGGTTTGGGAAATGTTAATATTTAATCTGATGATTATGAGGCAGCATAGGCCCCAGAGGTCAAGGCCAAATAACCAGTAGGCCAAAGAGCTGGGACATGTGCTTGGACCCTTTGGTGCTATGTACAGAGTTGATTTGTCTGTCTTCCAACCATAGATAATGTTTTAGAAATGACAAAAAAAGCCAAGTGACCTGGTAGCAATTCCAGGAGAAAGTATGATGCTACAGTGGACAGATCCCTGGCTCTAAGATCCCTGGGTTCCAAGTTTAGCTCTGCTACTTATGACCTTCATGACCTTGGCCTTCAATTGTGTCTTCTTTAAAATAAGATGGTTGGATTGGATGATATCTGAGATTTCTCCTAGTTCTACATATATGATCCTATAGATGTCTAAAATATTATCATTGTTAAAAGCATTTAGGATCAGAAGACAATTAACTATGAAAAAAAGCTTTACAATGAATTTCTCTGATAAATGTCCAATATCTCAGATAGATAAGAACTCAATATAAAGATATAAAGAATAAGAATCATTACCCAAAGGATCCAATGGTCAAAAGATAAATAGTCAGTCATTTACTAATCACTTATTATATGCTGGGCTCTCTTCTAAGTAATGGGGCTGCAAAGAATGGTTAAAAAAGCCACATAGCTCTTGTCCTCAAGGAGCGCATAGTCTAATAGAAGAAGGAATGTGCAAAAATCACACATATAAGATATACAAGTATGTAATAATGTACATCAGATATGTGGTGCGTGTATATGTGACATGTGTATACACACGCACCTTTGAATGTATATTGTACAGGTATATGTATATATGTATGGATGCAAATATATATATATATACATATACCCACATATATAGTGTGTGTGTATATTTATTTATATAGGTATTTGTATTTCTCCTCCACACTCAAGAGCTATTGATGACCACCTTCCCTCTGTTGATTCCCTTCTGTTTATCCTTTATATGGATTGTTTACATATATTTGTGTGTATGTTATCTCCCCCACTAAACACTGAACTCCCAGAGAGTAGGGGGCTATCTCTTACCTTTCTTTTATCCCCATTGCTTAGCCCAGTACCTGGCATATAATAAGTGCTTAAAATTGTTATTGAATGACTGAACCACCATGAATCCCTTCATTTGTCATCCAAATTTCATTATAGACTCCCATGAGTCTGACTACACATGGCCCTATGTGCATCTATTATACCTTGAGTGGCTACAATAAACTCTGTACGGAGATCTCCCAAAATAAATTAGCCCAAAGAAAGATACTCATCTTTTAAGGCCACCTCTGAGATCAAACCATGGAGACCCAGAGGTGGTCTGGGGAGGTGAAGTCACAGGTTCCACTTATAAAGAAAGAGTGTGATAGCTCAGTAACTGTAGAAATTAACTCTGAGTTCAGCAACACAGTGGCTTAGAGTCCAAGTCTACACAGTGATTCCTCCATGCAGATAAGAATCTCAGTGTAGTTATTAAAGGCAAGAGTATAATGTTTCTCAGCATTTATAAGGAAGATAATCAAAAGGAAAGGCCTCTTCCTAACATTCTATGAGTTCTCTGGGAAATAAATGGTGAATGAGGAGGATTGTGTTCCATATACGTCATGTATCAAAAGTTTTCAACGTTTCATTCCACGTGGATAGTATGAGTCCAAATGTTATAGGTAAAACATAATTTTCTGAAGGGTAAGACGCATGAAATGATTAATCATTAAGGGTGATTTGAAAAACTAATTTGGCATTTTAATAATCAAAATATTTTATGTCACCGGAGATGAATCCAATGCAGTATGTTGGGAAGTGCTTTGGCTTGATATTAGGATGCTAGGTCCCAATCCCAGCTTTATTATCTGGCTACATGACCCTGGGAATACCTTTCAGACTCCCAGTTTACTTGTCTGTAAAAATGGGTGTCACTCAGGGAACAGGCTATTCTGTTGTACTCTCACTGTAGTGTGGGAGATGTCAGAAGTGAAGAACACTAAAGGACTAAAGTGGAGGGGGAGAAATGGGGGGATGAGCAAGACAAAAGGATCTTCTTGTTCTTAGATATTTCTGTGAGCTATCAGAAAGGGCTTGATGAAGCATGTTCTCTAATATGACCATTCCTTCTGTGGGTGACACCATGAATCGAGGCTTTTTTTCTTACAGAGGGTCCAAAAGAAAGGACTTTCCATAAGGCAATAGCTGTCTGTCAGTCTCATGGTGTTTTTTTCCCCTTCTACAAGAACTCTAAACTACAGAGTGATAATACTGATCCTGGAGAACTATAAAAACCCTATGAACATGAAGGACGCACTAGAACAGGAAGAGAATTGCACTGATTGTTTACATAGACAAAGCCTTTCCTGACCCCCTTAGTGCTTTGCCTTCCCCCTGTTGATTAATTCCTATTTGTCCTGTATGTAGTTTCTTTGAACATATTTGTTTTCTTGTTGTCTCCTGCATTAGATTGTGAGTTCCTTAAGGCAGCGAAAGTCCCTTGCCTTTCCTTTTACCTCCTATTAAATAGTACAATACCTACTGTATTTTTGTTGTTGTTCAGTTGTTTTAGTCATGTCTGACTCTTCATGACCCCATTTGGGATTTTCTTGGGAAAAATACTGGAATGGTTTCCCATTTCCTTCTCTAGTTCATTTAATGATGAGGAAACTGAGGCAAACAGGGTTAAGGGACTTGCCCAGAGTCACACAGCTGGTGTCTGCTAGATTTAAATTTAGGAAGATGATATTTCCTGATTACAATCCCAGTGTTCAATCCACTGTGCCACTGAACTGCCCTACCTGGTACCCAGTAGGTGCTTAATAAATGCATATCGAATGACAGGGCAATCGTGAATATATTTGTTGCCTATGTTTCTTTATGGAATCTCATGAGTCCTTTGTGTTTTCTTTTTTCATTTTGGTTGAATGAAATTACAGCTATCCATTACCCTATATGCATTTATTATACCTTGATTACTTGTATAGGACCCTGTTACCTACATTTGTAGAAACCTAGATGTAGGCTATAGTAAGCTATATGTAAAAATCTTGTAAAATAAATCTGATCCCCAAAAGATAATTATCTTTTCAGGGTCATCCTTGAGATTCAACCTGGCCTATGGAGATCCAGAAGTGAGGGGAACCTGGGGCAATGTGTTTTAGTTATAAAGATGTAATAGCTAGGGAATGTAAGCTTCACAAAGCATCCTGTACCAGACTTACTGTCTGTCCTGTCCTCCCAGGGAGTTCTCGATTATGAGTGAGGCTGAAGGGCCCTCTTCTTGCTGATCTTCTGCGGGAGGTAAAGCCAACTGCACCATCACCTTCCAGATCTCTTGGCTTGTACTTTGCTCAGTTGTACCTTCACTTGATAGAGTTTAAATCTGTCAAACATTTTCTGCACAGCAGATGCTAATGTTACTGATGCTTTGTAAAGGGATGGGCTACCACAAGCTGACTAGGGGCTAAAAATACACAAATTAATTCTGGATTATGTAGTTCCACAAGAAAAAGAAGAAAAGCCATCCAATGGAAATGACTCACAATCCCCAGGAGAGGATTATTTCTTCCAACACATTAAAAACCAACTGCCTCGGTGAGTCACTGACTCTGTCAGTTACCTTTAACAAAAGCACAGTCCCAAGACCCGAGCAATCACCCCAAGGCTAAAGAAATGTGCACATTTGATATGGCATCTGCTTTTTACTTAACTTAAGCTTATCTGTTCATGTAAGCTATGTGTGGGGATTACAAGAAGCCATCTACAAAGGGGCAAATATCAGTACATCTATCCTTGCCTGATAGTAGAAAGGCAAGTTTACTAAATCCTCAGTGTGATGATGGAAATGGCATTTAGTGAGACAGTTCTCCATCAAGCTCTTATGGGGTGGAACAAGTGCTCACAACCAGAAGTTGGCATCCAAATGTCTAGTTTTCTATTAATCGACTAACAAGCAATTATTAAGCATCTCCTGTATGCCAGGGATTTGTCCTACAAAGTCAATCTCAAACTTCCTAACTTGACATTCTAGCCCTCCCATAACCTGATCCCAATCTATCTGTATAACTGCGGCAGGGGCCCTTTCTATCAGTGTTCCCAACTCCCCTCCTCTTTATCCGAGCTGACGTTCTCACCAGCTGAGAAAGAAACACTATTAACTCTTCCTGCTTTTGCTTATCAGGATTCTCTTTTCATAACACTTTAATAGCTCAAACCTACAGTAACACTTTAGGACAGTATATACACACATATATTTATACTTATGCACACTCTATATATCCACATATGTGTATATGTGTATAAATACACACACATACGCACACATATACATATATAGTTTACATTATATGCATGTGTGCATGTTGTTCAGTTATTTCAGTCGTGTCCAAAGTTTTGTGACCCCATTTGGGGTTTTCTTGGCAGACATACCAGAGTGGTTTGGCATTTCCATTTCCAGCTCATTTTACAGATGAGGAAACTGAGGCAAACAGGGTGAAGTGACTTGCCCAGGGTCACACAGCTAGTGCCTGAGGTCAGATTTGAACTCAGGAACATGAGAGTCTTACTGACTCCAGGACTGGTACTCTATCCAATGGGCCACAGAACTACCTGTGTGTGTGTGTGTGTGTCTGTCTATCTATCTATCTATCTATCTATCTATCTATCTATCTATCTATCTATCTATCTATCTGTCTGTCTGTCTACCTATCACTATATACACATATACATGTATATGTATGTACATAAAAGTAGCTCTGTGTGTGTGTGTGTAATCCCATTTGATATTTACATAAATACAACTCTACCAAAAGTACTCTTCCAATCTGTGAAGTGAAAAGAGTTTCAGGAAGTTGTTTGGTGAAAGGCATCAGTGGGAAGCAGTGAGCAGAGACATATTGAAAATATCAGAACAGAATCACTGCCTATAACAAGAAATTCTGTGAAGACTGAGGGTTTGTGGAGTGGAGTACAGATATGAAAGTGCCAGCTTTGACCAGCTAACACAGGAACTCAACTTGAGCTTGACTATCAGGCACTAATCCCAAACAGCTCTTTAGGGGAAAGCATTGTTCACTGTGGAATATTAGTATCTTCCACTGGCTCAGGTATAAGCCCTCTTTACATTAACTTGAAACTTATGTTTAGAGCCTTGTGAATCTCTTTGCTTATAAGGGGAGTGAGTGAAAAGGACACACCAGGAACTGAAATTCTATATCACCTGGGTGGGGACAATCTGCTAAGAGTGAGAAGTCCAAGAATAAGGCTCTTAGTGAAACACTTTGATACAAAGGTTGCATATACAAAAAGAAACATATGTAATATTTAAAATTTACATTTCTCTGCCTTTCCCTAGGATTAGGATATTATGCTATGGAGTCAAAATTCCTTATACTGGACCTACTTACTTGGGCCAATTACTTCAACTCTCTATGCCCAAGTTTTCTCATAGAAACAATATAGCAGGTAGTTACATGATCAAAATATGGACAATAATATTTCTCTGTACTTCACATCTTTTTGTCCACTTAAAATGTAACAAGGTTTTCCATGGCAAAATAACAGTGTTCACCGCATGTTAGGAAAGACATGAGACAATGTCATGGGATGTTTGGTTGAAAGAATTTGGGATGTCTAGCCTGTAAAAGAAAAGATTTGGGGGTAGATGTGATAGTTGTTCAAGTACTTGAAGGTCGGCCTCAGAGAATAAGGTTTAGGCTTGTCTTGCTTGGCCCCAGAGAAAGAACCAAGAAGCAATGGGAGGAAGTTGTGAAAAGGCAAATTTAGACTTGAAGTAAGAGTAAATTTCCTAACAAAGTAGTTGGAAGAAGTGAGTTCCTCATCACTGAAGGTCTTCAACCAAAGCCTGGGTGGCCACTTGTCAGAGGTAGAGGGAATTCTTGGTCAAGTTTGGGTTGGACGAGGTGGCTTTGGAGGGCATTCCAAATACATGAAAGAGCTCTGCCAAATGAAAGCTGCAGATGAGCAGTAAGCATTTGGTAGAGGTACTTAATCGAACTAACACTTCTCTTCCATTTCCAGCTCCCAATCCTTAGGCTTTTGTGAATAGCATTCCCAAGCAGATTCCATTTTTAGCTTTAATTTGGAATTAGAGGTCCTTGCTGTTACTTTCCCAACTCTAATTAACAACGTGGTACACTTGAGAAATGTGGCCGAGCTTATTTTAAGAATGAGGTGATGTGTGTGTTTCCCGTATGAGTGTCCTATTTAATTTGGTCTCTGTCTGAGAAATTAGAGATAACAGCTGTTAATTACTGGAAAAAGGCAAAAAAAGGTTCCTTGTGTATACAGAATCAAGCCATGCATTCAATGACTGTTGTTAAGACTTCTCACTCTAAGGGACTCAGAAGTCATTTTTCCTGTGACCTCATTTAATAGACAAGCCAATGGACAAGGTCTGGAGATTGTGAATAATCTAACAAAGGCCACACATGTAGGAAGGGGTGCAACCAAAAGTCAAACAAGGGTCCTCTGGTTGCCTTTCAGTGCACTGTCCACTGCTCTACCCTGCCTCCATGACATAGTTTTAATAACCCTTTAAAACCATACTTAATTGCGTGGATTGGTTTTTTTTCTCATAAATTTGAACAAAACTATGAGGGAATATAGGGTTGCTAAGTAGTATCACAGTACACAGAGTGCCAGGCTTGGAATCAGGAAGACTCACCTATCTTCTTGAGCTCAAATATGACCTCAGACACTCACTGACTGTGTGACCCTGGGCAAGTCACTTCACCCTGTTTGCCTCAGTTTCCCCATCTGTCAAATGAGGAGAACGAAATGGCAACACCTTCCATTGTGCAGTTGCTGCTGAATCTTAGCTCTAGCTTCACAGCATCTCCCATTTATGCTCCAGTTGCAGTCTACAAACTTATCACTCCTCACAGTGCATCAGCTTTCTCTCCGGCCTCCTTGCCTCAGGTCTCTCCCCACGACTGCTCATCCTCTATTCAGAGGCAAAGGTGGCTTTATTCTAAAGCAGAAGGAAGGGGAAGGGAATCAGCAGGTGCTGGCACTTTGCTAAGCACTTATTTCATTTGATCCCCATCACAAGCCTGAAAGGTATATTTTACCACTGAGGAAACAGAGTAAAATGGAGGTTACATGACTTCTCCAGGGTCACATGGCTCGTAAGGATTTGAATTCAGGTCTTCATTTTGGTTCCAGAACTCTGTCTGCTACCCCACCAAGTTTTATAGGTCTAATTGTGTCGAACCCTGGCTCACTGGAGTTATTGTGGTCCTCTATTACCTCCAGGATCAAACTTCTCTGTCCGGCCTTTAAAGTTCCTCCTAATCCCTCCTCTTCCTGCCTTGTACCCCCCACACTCCATGACCCAGTCCTACCGGTTTCCTTGCTGTACAGGAGACTACCTCTCCTATCTCCAGGCCTTTGCTTTGGCTGTGCCCCATGCCTGGGCTGCTCTGCCTTCTTGTCTCTGCCTATTGGCTTTTCTGACTTCCTTGAAGACAGCTTAAATTCACATTCTGTAGGAGCCCCTTCCCATGCCCAAAACTTGGTGCCTTCTCCGGAGATTAACTTCCATCTATTCTGCACATATTTTTTGTGTACCCAGTTTTCAGCTGCTATTCTGACTGTTCAGTCATGTCTGACTCTTCAGGACCCATTTGGGGTGTTCTGGGCAAAGATCCTGGACTGGTTTGTCATTTCCTTCTCTAATTAATTTTACAGGTGAAGAAACTGAGACAAACTGGGTTCAATGACTTGCTCAGGGTCATACAGCTCATAAGTGTCTAAGGCCAGATTTGAATTCAGGAATATCTCTCCATTTGATGTGAGCTTCCTGAGGGCAGTGGCTGGGTTTTGCCTTTCTTTGTATCTCTAGCACAGTGCTGGGCACAAAATAAACACTTAATAAACACCACTTGACTAACTGATGAAAAGGAGAACAAATTGCCAACCACCCAGTTCTGTTAGCTAGACCTCGAAGATCTCTTTCATTTTTAAATCCCTCACTCTGCCATCTATGAACACCCAAAAGAAATATTTGGAAACACCTAGATATGTGGAATTGTCCAGATCAGACCGGTGGGTGCTGGGCTTAACACAATACATTTCATCTAGATATTCAAATCCTTTTATTAAAGGATTTCCTACTGTGAAGTTTGAACTTGGTCAAAGGTTGCACTTGAGGACCTAGAGGGCCATGTGTGGCCTTGAGGCTGCAGGTTCCCCACCCCTGTAAAGGATGGAGTCATTTAAAATGTAAATACTTATTGTGCTTGAATCAACATACTAAAGTGACTCTGTGTGTAGAGGACATATATTAGAATTATATGAGGGGCAGAGCCAAGATGGCGGCATAGAAGCAGCAAGGTCCCGCAGCTCCCACACCACCACCCTAAACACCCATAAAATATGAGCCCAGACAAATTCTAGGAAAGTCTAGGTCTCTCAGACTCACAAAAATACAGAGAACATAGCCCTCGCTGAAGGCAGCTCGGCAGCAGGGGCTCATCGCAGCAGCCAGACTGGAGGCTGGAACAGCCTAAAGCCGAGACCTCGGCCAGGCCCAGGTGGTGGGAAGGAGCTGAGCCGAGCCCCGCAGCCAGCCTGCAGAGGTTCTACAGCCTCCAGCACCTCCACATCTGCTAAGG
>CM053600.1:192461084-192476652 GCA_028646575.1 Pseudocheirus occidentalis
GGAAGCATTTGTTGTGGGAGTTCTGACTGGGTTGTCTTCCTCCCCTTCCATGCTTTGATCCTTTTTGTCCACAAAAAAGGATTCCAGAGTTTTATTGCTGTTCTTATTTTGTTTCCTTTTCCTCATGTTGGCCAGTCAATTAATTGGTTGATTTTTTTTAGCTCTGTGAAACTCTGCTTCCAGGGGAGGAAGCTCTGTTCCATATTGCTGGGGTTTTCCCAGATGCTGGAGCTATTAGGGGGGTGTTGCAGGTCCCCTCAGCTTTGGCTTGCTGAAAGTACACCCCAGGACCACCACCCAAGACCATGATCCGAATCCAGGCCACTCAACACAAGAGCACTTGGCCCTGATAAATCGATTCAGCCCACCTGCTGAGTCCGCAGGCCACGGGCTCTGAAGCAGCCCGGCGGGGGCTACTGGTTCCAGCAGTTCCCTTCCCCCACTGCTTCCTTGCCCCGGGGGCAGATTGGCTGAACTGCTTTTCCTCCCCCAAATTTAGTTTCAAAGTTTCACTTTCACTAACTGCCTCTGAGCCTGGTTTGTTGGATTTGAAGATCCCCTCAGGCAGGTGTTTTACATCTTCTCTGAAGTAGACTCACTCTGTGGCTTGGGAGGCTCAGCTCCTCCTGGCTGCCCTGGGGCCTGGCCTGGCTGGGGCTGCGATTTGGGGCTGGTCTGGTCTAGACTCTGGCCTGCCTGCCTGCTGGATGAGCCCCTCCTGCCGCTGCTCCTCTCCAATCCCTGTTTTTCATGCCTTGGTAGATGTGGAGGTGCTGGAGGTTGTAGATCTTCTCTCCTGAAGACTGGCTGCTGCACAGTGTGGCTCAGCTCAGCTTGGTTCCTTCCCACCACCCTGGGCCTGGCTGCAGTCTCAGCTTCAGCCTGGGCCTGCCTTGGCTCCTGGCCTGCTGCAATCAGCCCCTGCTGCCGAGCTGCCTTCAGCAAGAGATGTGTTTTCTGTATTTTTGTGAGTCTGAGAGTCCTAGACTTTGTCTGGGGTCATATTTTATGGGTATTTAGGCTGGTGGTGTGGGAGCTGTGAAGCCTTGCTGCTTCTATACTGCCATCTTGGCTCCGCCAGGACTGGATTCTATACTGGATGTTGCAGCCAGGCAAACTGCCAAAACGATTCTAACAGAGGGTGGGAATCAGGTAGAACTTCATCCTGTTCAGAGAGTACAGCTCCAAGTGTTTCAGTGTGTTTTTATTCATTTAGACATTGGCATAGTCAGTCCCCTGATCTCACAAAGATCAGGACTTGGAAGGTTTCTAAGGGTGTCTTAGATGCAATTACACTGCCCTGAGGTCCCAGGGTGCTCTATGCTGCTCAGGCACTGGTCTGTCATGATTCTGTACATTTCAGTCTCATACTTTTGCTGCACTCTTGATAATCCAGTAACAAGATAATCTGATTAACAGGTATCAAACATTTCTGAATATGACAGACACCATGATCCATGACATGAAATGTCTTAAAAGAATTTGGCTTTTGGATGAGACGCCCTATTTATAGACTAACATGTTGCTGGGCTTTCCTGATATAGAGATAGCAAGCTGAAAGCTGTCACTAAGCTCAGCTTCCTCCAAAGCACAAAGGAAATAAGCCCACTGATAAAGGAGGTAGTGGCGCCAAGATTGGCAACCTTAAGCTTCTGATGAAACTAAAGACCTGAAGAGGAGAGTTCAGTCTGGAAAACTGGGACTTGAGACCATTGTTGCTCAGTTCCACTCACATTTTTCATGGGCAATAGTCAAAATCATTGGGTAAAGCAAGAGTTTATTTATTTCATTGAATCAAACCTGTGATTTCATTAGAATGGGGAAATCATGGTAAGAAACTCCCTCCAAATGCAATCAGCACTGCTCTGCTAAACTTATTATTTCAGAACAGGGATTCTTTTCCTTTTTGTGCCCATAAACCACTTTTGCAATTTAGTAAAGTCATTTGACTCCTTCTTGAAATCATTTGTTTATATGCATAAAGTAAAATTACAAAAGAAATCAGTTATATCATAGTTCAGTTATCAAAAATATATGTTTATAAACAAGATTAAGGACCTTGGGTTAAGAACTCCTGGCTCAGAGCACAGAAGGGTCAGACAATTGGCCTGCAGAGACCAGAAATAGGCTGTGATTCTTGTCTTGGCCAAACACAAAGACAGAGCCAGAAATGACTAAAAGCTCTAAACAGCAACCAAATGGAGGTCATGGATAAGCCAGGATGGGCAGTACTGTAGGTCACAAATCACATTGTAATCATATGGCTCAGATCCATGAGTACTGTCACTTTACAAGGGGATAGAATGCCCAGCAAAATCTTGAGAGGAGAGTTTCTGTCACTTCCTGAAACTTTTTTAAAATTCAGTTAGCACTTGTTAAATACCTATTATTGGGGCAGTTAGGTGGCACAGTGAATAGAGCATTGGCCCTGGAGTCAGGAGGACCTGAGTTCAAATCCGGCCTCAGATATTGATACTTAACTAGCTGTGTGACCTTGGACAAGTCATTTAACTCCAAATGCCATGCTTTCCCTCCTCCAAAAGACCAAAAAAATTAAATACCTACTATGTGCTAATTACTATGCAAAGGATTGGAGATATAAAAGCAAACACAAAATAGCCCTTTCCCTCAAGGACTATTGGTGTGACTTGTTCTTGAAATATTTTCAAATGACTAAGACAGCAATTATGAGACATGAGGTTTTGCCACAGTTCCCATCCACATTGTCCAGAGAGGCTAACTGGCTCTTCACTCTGCCTCAAGTCTCTCTTGAAACCAATCCATTCTCCACAAAGCTAGCAAGGTGATTTTTCTAAATCATAAGTCTGACCCCATCACCTCCACTGTTCTGTGAGTTCCAGTTGACTCCTGTTATCTGCAAGCACCAAAATAAAGTCTTCTCATTGGCATTTCAAGCTCTTTACAACATCCTCAATTTCAAGCTTTCTTACACCTTAACTCCCTTCTAAGCTCTCTATGACCCCACTACATGGACCTATTCACAGCTGTTTGAATGCAACATTCCTTGTCCCATCTCCAAATCTCTGCTGTCTGTATGCCCCCTATGCCTGGAATGTTACCTTTACCTCAGTCTCTAGTTCCCCTGGATTCCTCCAAGGCTCAACTCAAAGCCTTCTGTAGAAGCTCTTTCCTGGTCTCCCCAGTTCTGAATACCTCTCCCTTTCAGATTTCCTTCACATCCTCAGTGTATGTATTGTACATATCTAGATTGTTACATGTTATCTGTCATTGGACTATGAGCTCCTTGGAAATAGAGACTGTGATCATTAGCGTGAATGGGTTTTTGATTTTCCTTTTATATCTAGTGCTTAGCTCAGTGCTGACACAGAAACTGGTGCTTAATAAATGCTTTCTGATGACTGATTGTGATTCCTTTCACAGAATAGTTATCCCTTCCACATCATGACCTTCCCCTTTGAGGTTTTGCTATATCATAGGTTGGCATAAGAAATAAATTGGTAATTTTGGGGGAATTATGCAAAAACCACAGACAACACATAAAGACCAGCAGACAACATAGAAAGCTTAAAAACTCAGAGCTGCATTAGGTAAATGTATACACACTTATACATATTTGTATAATATCAATACATATCATTTCTTAATAACATAATCATTCAGACTTCTTCTCAGGTACAAAGAAAGGGCCACAAACATTTTACATGGATTTTTCCGGACCATGGGAATGTATGCCCTTAATCCCTGTGATATAGAAGGGCTGAGTATATTTCATTTTTGCAATGTACCCAATAAGAATGTGATATACTTGACACTGTACTTTCCTTCAGTATACAGCAGACCTGGACCACATTTTCCCAAGTCACTATGGCCCTATTTCATGTTAATTTATTAATCAGAGGAATGTCATTAAGAAACTTTTGCTCTTCTCTTAAATATCTTCCTTGGCTCAATCCAGCAAATAGTATCATAGTAAGACCTCATAATTGAGTAGTTTGACCATATGTCCAAATAAGTAAAGCTTATATTTGAAAAGCTAAATGCTAATATTTACTTGAGAAAAATTATTAGAATTAGTACATTTGCCCTTTGTTTAATTTAGGGCAATTTTTTTCACAGAAAGAACTGAGGGAAATGATGCCCAGAGGCTCCTTCTGAAAGTTTCCGAGTATTTACTTTCATTTCCAAACTGAAATATGTGGGAAAATATCTTTAATAAAGGGTGAGTCCATCAAACACATGCATAAGGAGAACCTACCGAGGGAATAGTGACATGGTTTTTGAACAGGAAAAAATAATAATAATGACTAACTTACAATGTGCTGATATAGCTGCGACAATGTGCCAGGAACTGTGCTAAGCACTTTACGATTCTTTTCTCACTTGATCTTGACAACAATCCGGAGAAGAAGATGCTAGTATCCTCAGGCAGATGAGGAAGCTGAGGCCAGTTATAATCTACTGACTATATCAGAAGCTTTGTGTTCAGCTCCAGGCACCTCATCTTAGCAACATTAATGAGCCAAAGAGCATCCTTTGCAGGGCAACCAGGAGAGGGAAGGACCTTGAGCAAATGCCGTATAAGGACTGTTTGAAGGGGCTTATGAGAAGGATCTTGGGGGGTCACGAGAGCTGCTTCTAAGAATCTGAAAGTCAGTGACAGAGAGATTAGATTTGCTCTGCTTGACCTCCGAGGGCAAACCTAGAAACAATGCATGGAAGTTATAAAGAAAGTTACAAGTGTAGGCTTGAAATTAGTGGGAAGAATCCTCCCTAATAACTGCTGCTCTCCAGAGGTGGAATGTTCACCCTCAGAATATATATTGTCCATCCGCTTACAGGTATACATGCTTCCCTGGGTACACGCACAGTGTCCAGCAAATAGTAAGCACTTAATAAATGCTTCCTCTGAATGAATGTAAGCATCTTGGAGACAAGAACTATTTTGTTTTTGTCTTTATTTTCTCAGCACCAGAGCTTGGCACACACTAGGGGCTTAATAAATACTTCTTTATTGACTCATGTCCTTGTTGCCTTTACTGCAGACAAGTTTATTGTTGTTTTGGTGGTGGTATTGGTTGAATTGGGCTTCTGTAGTCCCTTACAACTCTGACCTGTGACAATCTGTCAATATACCAAAAAGTCCCTGAGATAGTGAATAGCACATTGCCCAGGGGTGGAACCAGAGGTGAACCTAAATGATGCAGCCTTCATTGGGGGCTTCCTAAAGCAAAGGAGGCTAGAATTCCACAGCCACCTTTGAATTTGACCAGTCTCATTTTCCTCACCAGAAATGCAATTAACCAATAGCTTAAGTAGAGGGCTGCAAACATCCCAACAGTGAGGGAAAATTGGAAAAGGAAAAGTCTTAACAGGAGAGAATTTTCAAAAGTCATTTTTACCAGTGAATTTGCTCACTGCTTGTGTAATGAAATAGTCACCAAGGATGTGATGTTTACAAGTTGGAGTTGCCAGCTTGCAAGGTTGAAGCTTGTGATCTTGCTTTGGAAATTTTATGTATTGGTAGTAGACAATGGAGATGGATATCCATAGTTCTAGTTGGATGTCCCAGTGCTTACAGAATTTAAATAGACATCAGTCAATACGACAGTTATGTGGTTCCATGTAAAGGTCTAGGGGCTGACGGGTGGGGGAATGCAACACATTTTGATTTTTTTATACTTTAAAGATTATGAGACTGTAATCAATACTAATCAATTACAAGAGAATTAAAGGGCCATGCATCAGAATTTTCACTACACTATTCATATGTCTACATCTTTGAGAACTGCTTATGAGTCCGTAGTTTTAATGCCAAGAATGAAGCAGTATTGGTTTCAAGACATGTTAGATAGACACAATGCTCTGCAGCTTCAGGGAAAAGAGATGATGCTGCACTGAAAGGATGGTATTTCCGCAATGACATACGTAGAACTGAAATTTTATAACAAATTAATTTCCCAAGGTAAAATGTGGCCAGTTTGCAATATCGAGTGGATTATGTGTAGTTTGAGAAAACAAAGAAAACACTTACTGCTAATCCTCTCTCATGTTCTGCTGTGTATGTGGCATGGCTTTTCTATTCTTATTTTCTATCTGTTTTAATATATACATTTATAATATGTTTCTTTTTCTTTTCTTATTTTGTATTTAAGTTTTAATTTGAAAAAAAGCTTAAAAATAAAGGAAATATCTATTCATCCCAAAACAAATGCTTTGTACCTGTGATTTCATTGGGGGGGAAGGCGGGGGTTCCATCTACCAATTCAGAGGAGCCACTATTCCACACATCTCGGTGTTAGAGAGTTGTTTGAGGGCACAGGCCACTTCATGACACTCCCAAGGTGAGCCAGCCAAATGGGACTTGGACTCAAGTTCTTATTGCAGTCAAGATTTCTGCATGTTATGCTAGCTGTCTCTGAATAGCTATTAATTCAACTGTGAATCAAAGGTGTCAAGGCATTATGGGAAGAGAACTGAATTTAGAGTCAGGAAGGAAAGGAAGGAAGCAATGGAGGAAGGAATGAAGGAAGGAAGGAAGGAAAGAAGGAAAGAAGGAAAGAAGGAAAGAAGGGCGGAGGAAGGAAGGAAGGAGGGAAGGAAGAAAGGAAGGGACACAGAGATTCCAATTAGCTCATGACTCTTTTTTTCTTTTTTACTCCTAGATTTGTGGCTCTAACTATGCTATAAGCATTTCCAGATTCTTTATGGGGCGGAGCTCTTTATTGCCTGTCAGTTTAATGAGTAATGGAGCCCACTGAAAATTAACAAAGTAAAATTTTTAGAAATATGTATATGTATCTGTCACTTTGATAGAAGAATTATAATCCTATAAATCCATAAAGATTCACATTTTTAACTGCAATGGTCTAACTTGAGTACTTATTAAAATCCTGTGATTGCACAAAAGAACCCACAGGATCACCAGGGCTCTGGCCTGGGAAGCCACAGCCCCTCCCACTAGGGCCCTGCTGCGTCACAGGCTCCTGCTCCTGGAAGCCTCTTCACCAGATGCCTTCAAACTCTCCCTGGCAGCCCTTGCTCCCTCTTCTTACTGATGTTGGCATTTAGCCTTTGATCCTGTTCTCTGTGGGCTGTGGGCAGAATTCTTTGTTTTTCAATAATTCAAATCAATGCGATAAATATGTATTACATGCCTACCCTATGCCAGGCACAGGGCTGAGTGCAATCGATGCCTTTTCAAACTATCACTGTCACACAGTCCAGTGACATCCGCCCAATGACAGGACCCACATGAGCCGCGCTCACTCTTCCACACCTCCAATTGACGGCCAAGAGACAGTGGGGAGGTGTCATCATGTCAGGCTCCAGGAGTCACCATGTGACCCGCAGGTGCCCAGGCATCTGAAGCTTCCTGTGGCCATCATGTGAATAGCTTTCCTAGTTCTGCTTACTTTTCTATATGTTCTTTCACACAAATCTTTGCAAATTTCTTAGAATATTCCATATTCATAATTTCTTATGATGCAAAATATTCCATTATATTCATATCCCCAACTTGTTCAGCCAAGACCCACCCACAGGCAGCAATATTCCTTCCAGGTCTTGGCTGCTGTAAAAAGTGCCACTACAACTATTTGTGTGTGTGTATGCACACGCACACGTGTGTATTTCTTTCTCCCCCCCACATATACACATATACATATATACATGTTTTTGTATGCCACTTCATGTACATTGTTTATGCACACAGAGACATGTCTACATATGCATATATGTGTATGTGTGCATATACTACATATATTTGTATATATGTATATATGGGTGTATGAGAGGGAAAGGGAGGGAGGGAAAAAAGAGGAAAGATTGTTAATGATTGGTTATCTCAATGAAAAAAGTCTAGTTATATAAATTATTTAAATAATACAAAATCTTGCTCACCTACCCAAATGAGAAGAATGTGGCTATATTCATAACCTACTTATATCAGTGGTCATCATTCCATAAATGGACACAAAATTTTATAACTGGGGTACATAAGTGAAATGTGTAGAAGTCAGTGTAAAGTCTGGTATCGAATAAGCCTGTTGAATGGGATTGACTAGAATCATATAGCACTTTAAGGTTCCCATGAAAGTCAGTCTAGCAGGGTGTACAGAGAACCACTCTTGGAATGCTGAAGGCCTGGATTCAAGTCCTGACTTCCACACATACTGATGGAACCATCCATCACAAGTCTTGTCTTCTCACTGCTTGGGAATGCTGGAATATAAAGTTCACAAAGAGGTGGTGGTGGTGGTGGTCATTGTTGTTGTGGAGATTAAATGAAGGCCATATGGAGGGAGGAACAGATTTTAAATTCATGTAATAACGAAGAAATTATTTAAAAGGTTTATCCTGACCCCCCCACCTCCATCATAAGAGCTCTTGGCTACCCTGAACCTACTTTGTGTCTATGTTGTACTTTTTCTTTTTACTGATCTGTGTACGTGCTATTTTTTTTCCCAATAGAATGTAAGCTCCTTGCGGGCAGGAACTGATTCATTTGTGTCTGCATCCCCAGCATACAGCTGGCACCACACGCCTAGCCCATGATAGGTGTTTTATGAATGCTTCTTGGATTTAATTGAATTCTTTAGCTTCTCATTTCCCTGATGGATACAAAATGTGATTGTATTTCCTGTAGTTTTTCATCCCTTTGCATAACGCATGACCATAAAAATATAGGATTCGATCTACTGAGTAAAATGTACCAAGAAAAAATTAGCCTGATTCAATAGCAACAGCCATAATGAATGGCAAGTTTATTAGCAAATAGTGGGGGAAAAGAGTTTGGGTCGGGACAAATTTTTGTCCTTTTGTCTATCCCCTTTCATGTTTCTAGGTTCCTTTGATTGCTTGAGTTCCCCCAACTGTTAATGAAGGCATAGATCAGAGGATAAAAGCTGGAGTGGGCAAGGATCTAAGAGGTCACCTAGTCCTACACTTTCATCATATAGAAATTGAGTCCTAGAGACGAAAAGTGACTTATCCAGGGCTGTACATCTAGTAAAGTGACGGGTCCCTGGAACCCGAGACCCTGAATCCAAAGCCAGGGCTTTCTCCAGTGCACCACACTGCTCTTCTCTTCTTGATCAAAAATCGTAGGACCTGAAAGTCATATTAAATTCAAACTTTCTGTCCTAGATTCCCAACTGGCTTCTGACAAAATCTCCTATAGATATCCTTGAAAACCTTTTTCTAAAAAGTAGTTCCTTAATCCACGTCAGTTGACTACCTGCATGGGGTTAGCGGCAGAATTGAGTTTGCACAGCACTCACACCAGTAAGAACCGCAGGACCCTGCCATGTCCTTGCCTCAGTGATCCACAAGACCGTTCATCTCCCTCACAAAGGCAAGACATCTTTGAATTCACTGCATCAAGTGTTAGGTCTCTGTGAGATAGACTTTTTTAAAAATGTAAAGGTTATGTAACCAAGATCTTGATTCAGGTGTACAATATGGATTGCAGTTCCTAAATCTAAATTCCAGATCATGCTTTGGTTTTGGTTAACTCAACATAGTAGCTATACAGTGGTTGTTTAATAAATGCTTGTTGACTTGACCTAACTTATTGACTTGACTTGACATAGCTTTTTTTTTAATTTATTGACTTGTTTATTTACTTTTAGTTTACAAGATTCATGAACAGAATCACTTGAGTTTCAGGTTTTCTCCCCTCCCTTACCCCTCTCCCCAGTGGTGTACACTCATGTATGGGATCTGCAAACACTTTCACATTGTACAGTACTCTTGTTGTATAGAAGCGTTGTAACCAATGCAGCGAATAATGTGAAAAGAAAGAGAAAAAAAAGAAACAAAGTCAAACATGGAAGGGAACAATAGCATGTATTGCTTCAGTCTCCATTTAAACTCTGAGACTGGGAAAGAATATTTACAACCAGTGTCTCTGATAAAGGCCTCATTTCTAAAATATACAGGGAATTAAGTAAAATTTATAAGAATACAAGTCATTCCCCAGTTGATAAATGGGCAAAGGATATGAACAGACAATTTTCAGAGGCAGAAATTAAAGATATCTTTAAGCATATGGAAAAATGCTCTAAATCACTATTGATTCAAGAAATGTAAATCAAAACAACTTTGAGGTACCACATCTCAGCAGTCAGACTGGCTAAGATGACAAAACAGGAAAACGACAACTGCTGGAGAGGATGTGGAAAAACTGGAATTCTAATGCATTGTTGGTGGAGCTGTGAACTGATACAACCATTCTGGAGGGCAATCCAGAACTATGCCCAAAGGGCTATAAATAATAGCATACCTTTTGACCCAGTAATACCACTTTTGGGGTTGTATCCCAAAGAGATCATAGATGTGGCAAAAGGACCCATATGTACAAAAATATTCATTGCAGCATTCTTTGTGGTGGCAAAAAACTAGAAACGTAGGGGATGCCCATCAATTGGGGAATGGTTGAACAAGTTATGGTGTATGAATGTAATGGAATGCTATTGTGCTATAAGAAATGGAAAGGATATGGACTTCATATTTACCCGGAGAGGCTTATATGAATTGATGGTAAGTGAGAAGAGCAGAACCAGGGAAAATTTATATATAGTCACAGATACATCATATGTGTGATGACCAACCTTGATAAATTGGACTCTTCTCAGCAATGCACAAAGACAACTCTACAAGTCTCAGAATGGAAGGAGATACCTACACTCAGAGAAAGATCTAGAAAGGCTTGACATATTTTCTAAGAAGGTTAAACTGCCAGTATCCCAAAACATAATCTCATGATAGAGGAAGGATGGTATGGCTGTAGTATTTCTGTAAGTTTCCTCCACTAAGGAATGTAAGGACAAGATCAAGAGAAGAAGAGAAGAGCAGAACCATATGGTGATAGAAGGGTATGTTGGATATGTGTGTGTGTGTGTGTGTGTATGTGTGTGTGTGTGTGTGTGTGGAATTAAAACTTTGTTTTATCCTGACTCTTTATCTTCTATTCCAATGCTGTTTTTAGAAATTCAGCTCTGATACTCTCCTAATACATCAATGCTTAGAATTACAGGGTCAAAAGAGACCTTAATAAATCCAGCCCTTCTCATAATAATTTTGTCAGACAACTTTGATGGAGCCAAAGGCCCCATCTTTGCCCTAAGAGAGTCTCATCTCAATGAATCTTTGCTTCTGGTAAGGTACCACTGAGGAACATTATAGGAAAAAGATCCATTTATACTCCTGGACAAAAGCACAGCTATTGTCATGTTATAAACATGAATGTGTCAAGGAAACAGCCCCCAAAGCGCTGATGTGGTCTCCCTGTCTTCAAGCATCTTTATATTTACAGAAAGATATAAGGATATTTTTAAAGCACACATAGTAGTTATTTTTATAGATCTGCACATCTGTACTGAGCTAGGAATTTTCCCTGAAGTTTCTGTACTTGCAAGTAACCCTCATTACATCTCTATCGTGTCTTTTATTAAGAGAAATTCAGTGACTACAGTGTTCCGTTGGCCATGTGCTTATAAGACTCTCAGAATTTCCTACGTGGAAAAGTCTCTTTCTGGAGGAGCGTTGGTAGAGTCTGAGAGAGAATTCAGGGAAATAAATTCAAGATAAACGTATTGCTAATGTATTCAACAACCACAAGATGCCTCCTTCATGTAAAGTAGTAAACTACATGCTGCAAGGTTTCAACCTAAGATAAGCCGCTTCTGATTCTCTTAATTTGCCATCATAGGCCCATGTGAAGATGCTTCTGCTCAGCTTTTCTGGACTTCTCTCAAGCTTGCCTTACTTCAGTTCTTTGATGGATTTGTGGTATCACTGATATGGGTATTAGCTTCAACAATACAGACCCCAGTCCATTCATGACCCCTCATCTGGCATTATTCTTGCTCATGACCTTCTGAAGAAGAATTGATATGCCAGAAGCCTTCCTTCAGATCAGAAGGGTCAAAAATGCTGCTCATGGCCCATAATACTCCTGAGTCTAGACCAGTTTAAAACAGAATTGGGAACTAATTAACAAAATAAGAGAAAGACAATAAAATATAGATAATAATACATTTTAAAACTAAGTCAATATGTAACCTGAAGGACTCCTTATCATGGATTGGGGCCCCTTGGTTCTAGTGATGTTTACACTATTAGGTATTTGGTTTCGTATCGATACTAATGGAGCGCACAGATGGTCCATCAGTTTTGCCTTTTGCCAGCCATTAAAAGGAGAGTTACTGAGAGTTTAAGTGATTGGTTTATGACTACACAGTCAGTGTATTTCAGAATTAGGCCCTGAATCCATTTTCCTGACTCCAAGGTCAACTCTGTGCCTATGACTACAGAATAGATCGATTTTTTCCAGCCATACATTTCCACATTGACATTTTGCTTACCACTTTTAATACTCAATTCCCAGAAAATACAGCATCAAAGGACCTTAGGTTTAGTGATTTTGAGTGGGAAGGGTCCTTTGTAGGCAGCAAGCACAACCTCCTCATTTTACAGATGAAGAAGCTGAAGTCTAATGAAGGGACAAAGCCAAGGTCAAGGTCATCTAGGCAACTGGCAGAGATGGGATTTGGATTTAGGTTCCCCAAGGCTAAATTCAGTAATCTTTCTACTCTATCATTGTTCTCCAAGGCAGAAGACTACTTGTAGGCCTGGATAAGAGTAACTAGTGAATCCCTTGAAGCTCTAGCACTGTTTCAGTTTCACACTGCATGTAACCATTGGACTGCAATAAATCATCATATTTTACATAATTATAATTGCAGACAATGTGAATTAAAATACATGGACAACTGCAGCAGGATTCATTATTTGCACTAACTGGGACCTGACTTCACTTCCGTCTTTGTATTCCCAGCACTCAGGATCAGATTTTGCACTTTTAAAATTATTTTCAGACCACATCCTGCAATTTCATTGACATGGGGAACTCCAACTAAGGAAACTCCGCCCTCTGCAATTATGACCAATACCTGCTCTGCAACTTAGAGATTTAGATTTGCCCTGAATCTGAAAGGACTTGCCCAGGGTCACACAGGCATTATGGAGCAGAGACAGGACTTAAACCCAAGTCTTCCTGATTCTGAAACCTCCTTTCTATCCACTATCTCACACTGCCTAGAATAACAAAGGCTTTAGATAAATGTCTGTTAAATTGTATTAAATTCCTCTCTCCCCCTCTATGTGCTTCTTTCTTATTCTTTAGGTGATTCTCAACTTCTTTCTTCAGAGAGTCACACATGAAGCAATCCCAAAATTGAGAATGTCTCATGGAAATTACTAGTTGTCATACAGTGACATAGACCTGCCACTGCCCTTTTCAACCTGTATACTGAAGGGGGGGTGGTTAGGTGGTCACTTATTTATGGGAAAACAAAGCATAGCAAAACAAACCTAAAATCCTCCTACCTAATTACTGATGGGATGCTCTGGATAAATTGAATGGCAAAATCTATCGAAAGATGAATCCATATATAAGAGTTAAGAGGAATGAAGTGGTTATTAGAAGTCTGAAGAATAGAAATTAAAATGTTTAGAAAGTTATTTTAATTAGATAGAATCAGATACAATGGCTATCATAAAATTATAGAATTTCAGAATCAGAAGGGCCTACAGTGCTCATTGAATATAATTCATACTTGAAAAACAATCACCTCCATAACATACCCTAAGATGGTTTGAAGACAGTCAATGAGGTGAAGCCTATTGACTTCTGAAAGCAATACAGCCCACTTGTAGGATGTTCTCATTTGATTTCCCTCTTTGCAACTTTCACCTCCCTTCTAATTCAGCCAGAGACCAAGCAGATCAAATCTAAAGCCTCTTTCTTATAAGAGTTTGTCAAATGCTTGAAGATGCCTATCCTATACTATATCCTCTAATTCTCCTCTACTCTACTCTCAACATGGCATGAAACATTATAGATGCGCTCTTCTGGATACAGTCCAGCTCCCTAAAAGGTTTCTGATCACTATGTTGAGTGCTCAGAAAAGGGCTCAAAGATAGGTTCAGTTGTCTTAGTTAGAATGACCATCTAGACACATAATCTTGAGACCAGGTTCATAATTATCTCATCAGATGCCAATGGTCATTCAAATTAATGTCCAAATAACTATGTCTTAGGTTGTTTAAGGATTGTTAATATAATACAGTTCAAATTTTCAAATGACATGCCATTGTCTCAGAAAACTGCCCACAAACACAGGGAAAGATGTCTGCCAGTAAGTACAGTAGAGTCTTGTTAGAACATGACTCCATACACTGTTTGAAATACCTCACAAACCAAGCAGATAAAGAAGGAAAGGAAATAAACTGTGCTGAGCTCCTTACAAATATTATCTCATCTGAGAAATGCAGGTACTATTATTACACCATTTTACAAGTGAAGAAACTGAGCCAGGCAGAGATGGTGACTTGTCCAAGCTGACACATAGTAAGTTTCCTAAGGCAGATTTGCACTCACTTCTTTGTGACTCTAGGCCCAGTGTCTATTAACTGCACTACATAGCTGCCTGGCCCTGCTCCTCAAAACATACACCCAAGTACACACTAAAGTTGTTTTTAGCATAAGGAGAAAGGACATATCAGCCCTGTCCCTTAAAATCACCAATACAAAGGAGATCCAGTGCATTTTAAATGGTTAATGCCTCTAAAGCTAGAGTTTGGTTTTTATTTTTAAATGAAATGAAATTCAACTTTGTAAATGTTTCTTGAACACATACTAGATGCATGACTCCATACAGGATATTAAAATGTCTTTTATTCTCAATTAATTCTAAGGGATTGTCCTGGGCAAGATTGCTATGTCTGGAAGTACAACTGTCCCCACAGAAGTATGAACTTCATTCTCTAGACAATTAATGTAATTATTTAACTGCATCTTTATGGCAAGAAAACTTGAGGGAGATGAGCATTGGACTGTGATGTTGGGATAAGGCAACATGAGTTTCGAACCAGCATTTACCATTAGAATGCTACTTTTGCAGACTGAAAGGTCATTCCTTTGAGTGAGATATCTGTGGACTTCCATCTGGCTTTTAAAGATTACACAGGGTAATGGAAATGTACATACATATGATTTACTCTTCAATCAAAAGAGTTTGACATGTACTAAATAAATGTCCCAGCTTACCAGGGTACAACTTTTATCCTCAGATGTAGCACATTTAGAATGTTTTTTCCTGGAAAATAAATGTCTCAAGGAACTATCTTTGTAAGCTTAGCCAAGTCACAATGCATCTCTGGCCCTCATTCATAAAATGAAAAGGTTAGGTCCTTAGCTCTCAGCTTCTGGGGTACACTGTGGGTATACTAATTCTATATAGTATTATGTTAATAGTATATAACTAATATTATATGACTATGATAATCTAATGCTCTTGTAACAGCAATCAGTTTAACAGATACTTAGCACTTAGTAACTTACAACTTAAGGCTAAGTATGGAAGGTGTGAGCCCTGCCCACTGTTGAGAGGGCATGAACTCCCCTCATGATGTGGCAGAAGGGAACTGGCTGAGGCAGGAGGCCAGTGTGTGTATATAAAGAAGAATTCCAGAGACAGAGAGACAGAATTGGAATTTTCCTGTTGGAGGAAGCAGGATCTCA
>CM053600.1:192477152-192519956 GCA_028646575.1 Pseudocheirus occidentalis
TCTGCCTCTCTCTGCCTCTCTCTCTCCTCCCCCATTGCCCCCGATCAGCTGGAGGGAAAGGCTCATATCTGCCAGGCACAGATAAAGGAGGGGGTCTGAGTATCTGGGCTTAGAGAAAGCCTATGGTACTCACAGTGGATGGTTAAATGTATTTGGTTTTATTATTTTCTTTCTATTCTATCACTTTTTCTTCCCATTCAATTCACACACACATGTATGTATACAAGACCTGCATATACATACATAATGATAGCTATGTGTATGCATTTGCCTATACAAATAGAAATAAACTATATCCAGATCTTTAATATATGTATATTTGTGTGTGTGCATATAAATACATATATTAAATAATGATATAATGAATATTTATGTGTTTATATATGCATGGGTCTATATGTATATTTACATATATATTTATATACACGTTAAAGAATTGGGTATAATTAGTGACTCTATTTAATGGAAGTCTATATGACTTCCATTAAAATACAACAGAGATGGAAGGGAAATAATTTCTCTAGTAAGATGGGGTGAAGCCAGAGGAAATGCTATTAATAAATCTATATAACTTCTATCCTTTGATCAATGAGATAAATACTGTCATCCACAAATCCAGAAAAAGATGGAGCCACCTTTTTGAGAGCCGGAGAAAGCTTGACATTACCCCTGCCCCCAAGCACCCTCTGGTGGTAGGCACTGGGAATACTCATTATGGATAAGTCCAGAAGTCACTCTGACATCGTTGACCTTCTTTGAAAAGAAACAACAACAAGCCTATAACTGATGACACAACTGTTACTAATAAATAGAATTGGTCACTAGTCCACAGTGCTCCCTGTGATTCAATTGGGAAACTGTATGTTGTTTTCAACTTATATATAATGAATTAGCTGAAAAAAAGTAAACATGTTTACTTACATATTTCTATGCTGTCTGGTGTTCTGGGCCTTTGAGGAGGAAAAATGATCATGTTCTCAGAGATATTGTCAAATAATACATGTTTTCCTTGGGGCCAAAACACAATCTCAGATTTAAAAAAAACCAAATAATCCATTTTTCTATAGCTGAAGTTCTCAGGCAAATCAAACAAGCCTAAATTCTGAATTAACCTAGTACAGGATTTACAGGAAATGTTCCAATCTTTGCTTATTTAATGACCACATTTACAATGCAAGCCACTTCCTAAAACTCCCATTATAGAGAGGCTTATGTTTTGTGTGTGGATCTGAGCAGACAGCAGCCACATTCTCTAAAAATGGCAGCATTTATTGATTAAAAAAAAGTAGCAAATGAATAATGAGTCATTTTTAAAAAATTGTTTTCTCTTCAATCCAATTTCTGCCTGAGTAACTCAATCACTCACCTAATTGCTTTGTATTTAAGTATTAATCTATAGCCTGTGGGAAACGGCATGTTCTATTAAGGGAGAAAACAGGATTCCTCTGTTTTTCCCCTTCCCAGACTGAATAGGATGAAAATAAATATAAAGCATTAAATAAAGGTGAGCCATCCATTAAAGCTACTTATCATTGTGTATGTTGGGGGAGGGGAATCCACGTGGGACTTGGTGACATTTTTGTTGGTGGTTGCAAATTGTGATAATTAGTGGAGATCCCCAAGAATGAAAGTACAGCATAAGAGTGGGAAGGGGGTAGTCAGTGGGAGGTAGGTTTTATAGGAAGCCACAGCACTCATTCTATGTTGATAAGGGATGGCCAATAAATCCAAAATGTCACAAAGGCATGGGTCAGGCTTGCATTTTGCAGTCTGAGGGGGAATCAATAGGACTAGCTTTGCAGGGCAAGTCTACTGCATTATCTATAGATCAAGGTGATCTCTGTTAGAATAAACTGTCAACAGAGAAAACCCATGAAATATTTCACCACTTAATTGGCTAAAATTAAGCCATTATCCAACACTAAGTATAACCTGATAAATAGAGTAAAGAGTAAATTAGATTGTGTGATGGGGGCAAAATTAATTTTGCCATTAATTACATTCAGAAACTAGAAACCAGCAAAGTTCCCAGTCTATTTTCAACTTGAAATGATGTCATGAATGGGCTACCAAGAAATAACAAAACCAAAAGAAGGTAAACTAATGAAATAGTAAATAACACCATTAGGAATTAAAAAATATCAATAATAAAAGTAAATAAGCCAGACCAGGAGCATATAAGGGGTTGGGCTGATTAAACATTGAAAGTCTAACTTGTTTGAATAGTCCATGAGAAGCTCCTTTCATAAATATTTTAATGGAAGCCAAATATGTTCATTGGAGGAATAACAGACTTTTCAGTATTTTTAACCATCCACAAGGGTCAGACACAGTATATGGAAGAAGAGAGATTTTTAGGTGTGAACACACACTAGGTACATGTTGAAAGATAATAGGGTCTAAGGCAAGAAGCCAAGCTATGACTGAAATTATGAGAGACCTGGACTCAAATCCTATGTCTGACACTTACTAGGCATGTGACTAAGGAAGTCTTTGAGCCTCAATTTTGTGTAGTACTGAATTTAACAAAGTCGTTTTGAGGGGCAAAGCATGTTGTGTAGATAAAGGACTTTTCAGGGATGAAATTACTATAGAAATTCCATTTATCATCATCATCATCATCATTAGGTAGAAGCAGGTCATTACAAGTGCTATTCAACAATGAAACACGTCGTTATTATTATACAATTTCATGAAAGATTGAGAGAATATGAGATTTTACTGTGATTATTATTTGTTGATTATAAAAAAGCCTTTGATTTGTTAGAGCAAAATAATGTCCTATAAGCTCTTTTCCAACAAATATCTCCTATTTGTAAATCAATAATAATAGTTAATAATAGTTTACATTTATATAGAGCTTTTTTTACAAAGCATTTTGCAGATATTACCTCATTTGAATATTATGACAATCCTGCAAGGTAGGTTCTGTTACTACCTGCATTTTAATGATAAGGAAACTGAGCCTAATGGCATTTAAGTGAGTTACCCAAGATCACATATCTAGTATCTGAGCATGGATTCAAACTCGGGTCTTCTTACTCCAAGTCTAGCGATCTAACCTTAATTCTTACATTTACCCTAATTCCAAATCTAACAAAAAGTTTTCTCAAAATCAAACTTATTTAAGACTCCTTCAAAGTACTGCAATAGAAATAACCCTATTCAACGATCCTTTAACCAAAAACCCTAGTTTGTCTTCACAAAATTATTATTTTTCAGTGATTTAAGGTCCAAAAT
The DNA here is from genome assembly GCA_028646575.1 of Pseudocheirus occidentalis. Taxonomy (NCBI): domain Eukaryota; kingdom Metazoa; phylum Chordata; class Mammalia; order Diprotodontia; family Pseudocheiridae; genus Pseudocheirus; species Pseudocheirus occidentalis. The sequence goes on from CM053600.1 coordinate 192,480,393, forward strand.
GGCAAGAAAAAGAAGAAAATTTGGAGGAGAGGGTGGGAATCTTTCAGGTAACTTGGTGAGGAAAATCCCCATGTCTAACTCCATCCTGTTACCTGTCATGGACAAGTTGATTGGTTCACCTCTCTTTGTATCCCTAGTACTGAGCACACTTGTCTGGTATGCAATAAACATTTAATAAATGTTTGCTGACCTGTATTCAAATCCAATCTCAAATATTTATTAGCTATATAACCCTAGGCAAGTCACTTAACCACTGTCTGTCTCAGTTTGCTCATCTATGAAATAAGAATACTAGTAGCACCTCCCCTCAAACTTGTTAGAAATTTGAGAATATTTTACAAAAAGCTTTTCGCAGCCTTAAAGTGCTATATAAATTCTAGTGATGATGATGATGATGGAAGTGGTATTTATGCTGGGTTCTGAAGGAAGTTAGGAATACTAAGAGATGATGGTAAAATGTGTATTGTAAACATGAAAGACTACCTGAGCAAACCCTTGGAGGCAAAGGATATAACGCTTTACACAGAGAACAACTCACAGGCCTGTTTAACTACAGTGGTGAGCACATGAAGGAGAGTAACATGAAATGAAACTGGGAAAGGAGGTGCGGGGCCATATTGTGAAGGCTTTCAGGTGACAGGTAGAGGAATTTGAATGTTATTCTGAAGGTATTAGAGAGTCAGTGAAGATTATTGAGTATGGGAATAATAGAGATGTGTTTTCTTAGTAATATCAACTTGTCAGACATGCATGAGATGAATTGGAAAGAGGAGAGCCTCGGATATTGAAAAACATTTCAGAGGCACTCCAGACAAGAGCTCAGTTCAGGTTTCCTAAACCCAGAAAAGGGGTCTTGCATGTGAAGAGAAGGGAACAGATCTGAGATGCTGTGATCTTGACCAAGTCACTATCTTGCAGTCCTCAGTTTCATCATCTGTAAAATCAAACAGTCGAACTAGACGACCTCTCCTACCTCTAACTCTCTTATCCTATGACCTTGCACACAAAGGATAACTAAATGGCATCCTGCTTCTTTTTTTACCACAGTAACCCATTGAACTTAATGATGAATAAATCATAGTTCTATTAAGGGAGCATTAAATACCAGGAGACTTTATTTAAGCTATAACTTCTTTGCTATTCCAATTTCAAAATTTGAGTTTCTCAATAAAAATTCTCCAACAAAAATAATCAGGCTGTAATATAATCATCCTCCTTCCTCTCTGGTAGTGGCATTTGTGTGGAACACAGAGCCAATATCATGGTCCCTGGGCACTGACCATAAAAACAGGAAAATAGAAAGTACCCATGTGGTTTAGGGACACAGAGGAGGATATAAAGTGGCAAAAATGAGCATTAAGAAACCAAACTGCTCTGCCATTCTCCTAAGTCCTTCCTCTACCTGTTATAACATGGTTCAGCAATTGTTCTCATCTCCAATTTTTGAGCTCTTAAATCTTCCCCCATCCTCCTTCCAGTCACCAATAAAGCTGCATCTCCCTTTGTGGCCTAACTCCTTTGAGTTGTTTAAAGATTAGAAGAGCTGCAGTATCTCAATGAAAAGTCTTCACCACCTGTTTGAACTACCGTCAAGAGAACAGGGAAACTCAAATGCAGAGTTTGGGGATATCGTTCAAACACTTAGCATCAGTCACTTCAGATGCAGAGCTCCATGCAAGTGTCTTCAGAAGCAAGAGGAGACAGGCTTCCTACATGCATTATCTGTTTCCTCTCCCACAAAAAACTTTGCCCATAGATATTTCTCTTAATTCAAGAAATGGCAAGACCTAAGACAGAATACTTAACTTTGGAGTCACAAATACAGGGTTCAAATCATTCCTCAGACAACGACAAGATCTGTGACTCTGAGGAAGCCATCTTTTTGAGCCTCAGTTTCCTCATCTGTGAAAGAAGAAAAATTCTAGCACAGCATATAGTGTGGACAGCTCGGTGGCACAGTAGAGAGTTCCAGCCCCAGAATCAGGAAGACCTGAGTTCTAATGTGACCTCAGACACTTCCTAGCTGTGTGGCCCAGGGTAAGTCACTTAACCTTGTTTGCCTTAGGCTCTCATCTATAAAATGAGCTGGAGAAGAAAATGGCAAATCACTGTAATATCTTTGCCTCGAATGGGGTCACAGAGAGTCAGACATGACTGAAATGACTGAATGACAGCGGCTCATAGGGTTATTATGGTGATAAAATAAGACAATGCATGTAGAGGGATTCGCGAACCTCCAAGACTTAAATAAATTCCAGCTATTACTATTATTAGATACTATTATGTATTACAGCATTGTGTTATTATTGCTTTTACAATGTGGAAAGCTTGATGATTGAATTGTGGCTAAGACTCTCCCAATGAGCAAACTCCTCCTGCCGATGCAGAATATTACAGACTCTGTAAGGTATAGCCCTGGAGATACCCAGAGAGCAAAGAGATGAGAGATGTGGGGTTCGTCCAGGATCACACAGCCAGTGTGTGCCAGATGTGGGACTTAAACCCAAAGGGGATTCTCTGTAGCTCCCTCGAATTGCATTTATAATGACCACCACCCCACCATTAGCCATAAGCCAAAGTATTTAAGATGTACTTTGAAATAAAAGTGCTTTCTCTCCAGAAGGGTTTTTTGAAGCTCTTTTCATTTCCATCATAGTCAAAAGACACAAAGAAATTAAAACTGTTCTCTCCTTTCTGCTACAGTTGTCACTTATTTCCTGAATTTTGGTCACTCAATCAAGTACCATTCTGGAAAATGGTTTAAATGAGGATCTTGCATAAAGAATAAATCAGTGGTGAAGGGACTTTGAGAGACCGCTCCCTGCTCTGCAGAAGGGGCTAGTGGTGAACACCATGGGCACATGGAGCAAGGAAAGGTGGGAAGAGAGCTGCATTCAAGGAGGGAGAGAACTGAGTGGGACTGAATCCTGTTGCTCCCACCACTCAGCTCCTTGGAAATGAGATGTAACAGGCATTTATTGAGCACTTACTGTGTACACAACAGGATGCTAGGGTGGAGATAAAAAGACACATGCCAATAGGAATTTTTATCACACTCAGAAAGTATGTGTTTCATGAATCTTTAAACAATATAATACTTCCTCTATTATTACAGCTAGGTCCCAGTTAGTACAAGCAATGAATCCCCTAAAGTAGTCACAAGTTTCTGAATTCTTACATTCTAACTATGTAGAATGTGTGGCTTTTTTTGTTTTTGTGTTTTGCTTCAGCCCATTGGAAATATGCAGTGCAAAGCTGAACAATGTGACAACTTCAGGAGATTCCTTCTTTGTACTACTCAGGACCCCGCTCAGCACCTTACCCCCATTTCTTGAATTAGCTATTGGGTAATTACATGCTAATAATAATTTGCAACAGCATGGTATAAATTAAAAGACTGAATCTAAAATGGCTCTGTTTAGGAGCTATTGACTCAATAATATCAAGATGAGACATTCCCAGAGAAAAGCAATCTCTATTGCAAACCACACGTGGGTAGCCCCAAATCTAAGTCTGTACTAAAGGCTATGCATAAAAATTAATTCTGAGCAAAATTTTCCCATTAAATGGAATTTCAAAGTGATAAGAATTGTCTCCATTGGCAAACTGGGGGTAATTCTTGATTTTCTGGATCATTAAACCCAAATAGATATTTCCCAAATAGACCTTTCTCCACATTCCACCATGGCAGTTAAGAAATCATTTTAGTTGAAGCTATTTTTCCACAACAGGTACTTTGAATAGGGGACTTTTCATTTGTTTGTTTGCTTTGGTTTTTAACAAAAAGAGAACATCAATGGCTATGAAAAAGTGAAGGTTAATTAGAAAGCAATTTTTTCAATAGCTCTTTTCCCCCACTTGATAACCAGTAAGACTTTTTTTTGAGAGAAGAAAGTGGGTGGGAGGGGGTGAATCAAGCTACACACAGCCTTCCCTCCAAGAGCTGGAAAGGACCTTGAAGGAAGATATCCAATACCAGCTTTGTTGTACTTCTCTCAATAGCTTCACCTCCCATTGGCTTAAACGTGGACCACATTTCCATGTCACGTCTTGATGTAGAGTTATCATTGATGTAGAGTTTCAATACGGCGTACCATCTGAGCCCATAACATCAAAGTCTTCCTCACCATTGCTCTAATTTACTGTCACAATGTGGCTAACCTACTCTGTGAATTCATCCCCAAAGATACTGAAATTCCAAGTTATCGCTGGGACCTCTTTGAAGCATGCTCTACCGCATTGAATTTCTGTCCCAAATAGCTGATTGAAGCCCTTGATCTAGTATAGCAGGGGCCCCATTCATTGTGTTATCATTTTATACAGTCTGTCCATAAAAACCCCAAGAGAAGAATGCACTGTCTGTCCATGAAAAATAGCCCACTGTCTATAGCTCATGGAAACTGCAACAGAATTTTAAATACCTGGGAAAAGCCAGGTGGAGCTGGAGAAGTTGGTGTTTTGGTGCTTTGATACCCAGTCCCTGCTCTTCTGGTAGAAAGGAGGCATTCAAATAAAAAAGAATAACACAAAATAACCCAATTAAATATGCTGCCTAAGAAGGGTCCCCAAATTAAGATGTTTTTGTCAGTGTTCAAAACAAAAGCCTCCAAAATTAAAATAACAAAGTAGCCTGACTGCTGGCAAGAAGTAAGGAATGCATTATTAGCCCCAGCAGTAAATGCCAAATATAATATACGACTGCAATAGTCTTCAGTTTGACTGTGGCTGCTTTATTTCTTGTTCTTCCAGGGCTCCTGCTCTTAACTGTTCATCTCCCATCAATTTTCTCCTCATCAGCAGTTGCCCTGGTCAGGCAGAAAGATCGTTGTTGTTTAATTAACTGCCCCAACTAATAAGGCAAAGTTAAGCGGGTCCAGGCATGCCTCAAGCGCCAGGGCTCCCATTTAGGCAGGAGGGCAGTAGTGGTGAGGTGCCCAATAATCCTTGGATTGGCTGATTCTAACAAGAAGAAGGATATTCTGTCCTGAATCACTCCTCTCTACCAAAACCTCCAGGATGCAATATACAGCAAGGTAATTGTTAACTGATTTCCATGAAAGGAATTCAGTCATTGTAACTTCAGAGAAATGATGCGCATGATGAATTTCCCACAAAAGCAAAACAAGGAAACTAAATGTCACTATATGAATGGTAGGGGAGGTTTCATTAAAGATCAAATTTAAGGGAAATATGATCTAAATGTTAAAATGTTTGGAGAAATAGTCTGAAGCATCTGGGATGAAGCATCTTCAAATGAAGCATCTTCAATCACCTGGGAAACGAGGATGACACTCATTTATCTTTATGTAATTGTGTATTTTGTAGGTGTCTTGTATTTACTTAGGATGATAGATTTAGATCCAGAAGAGAAGCTAGAGGTCTTTGAGTCCAAGTCCTCATTGTACAGATGAAGAAACTGAGGCTCAGAGAGGTTAAGTGATTCTAAGTGCCACACAACAAGCAAGTGGCTAAGGTAGGAGTCAAACCAGACCTTCCCACGTTCAAGTCTGGTATGCACTACAGCATGTCCCTTTTCTCTCTGTGTGTATTTCCATATATATACATATACATATATTTCCATACATGTATATATGTATAATATTTATGTGTGTGCATGTATATATTGTGTGTATATGTATATGTGTATGCATATACCTCATAGAATGTAAGCTTCTTGAAGAAAGTCTTAAGAGGCACCTTAATAAACTTGTTGAATTTCACTGTATTGAATAGCAAAGGGAGAAAGGAGAGCAATGAGTTGTATCTTTGAGATGTGTCCGAAGTAAATAGCTCTTCCAAAGTCAGTAAGCCAGGAGTTCCACGAAGTGTGGATGATACAAAAAAAAGCAATGTAACTAATGAATGGGCAACATGTACAATCTGATGGAAATGCTGGCATGGGATTTTACTTCTTTCTAAACAACAACAAAAAAAGATTACTATGAAACATCATCACAGCAGTTAGAAAAACACTGTGCCGTAGTCACCTTTGGACAAAGACAGGTGGTAGTTCTACATCTCATCTGGGCAAACTGTATGTCACTGAGACGAGATGAAATTGATTAGTTCCTGAGAACATTTTAGTAACTTCTGAGTAAAAGTAAGAAAATAAAAAAGTCAGGCCTTCTCCTAAGATTACTACTCTTCAGTGGTAATAATCACAATGCATTTCACTAAATCTGACCAATTCTGGGTAGAAGACAATTTTTAAGTAGTGGATGATCTAAATTACAAACTATGTTTAGTATTGTGTGTATGTATGTATATATATATATGTGTGTGTGTATTATATATGTATATATATTAAATTATATGTATTTATAACATACACATATACATACACACATATGTATGCATGTATATATAAATACATAAATCTTTAAAGCAGAGGTTCTCAACCTGTGGGTTATGTTCAATTTGTAATGATGAAAATACATCCTGAATATCAGATATTTACATTATGATTCATAACAGTAGCAAAATTACAGTTATGAAGTAGAAATGAAAATAATTTTATGGTTGGGGGTCACCGCAACATAAGGAGCTGTATTAAAGAGTCACACAATTAGGAAGGTTGAGAACCACTGCTTTAAAGTATGTCTACTCATTTAAATAAGGGTAACAAAGGAGTCTTCTACAGATCCCTAAGGGATGTACTTTGATGAAAAGAAAAAATTAGAAGTCGCTTGGTGGGGTAGACAGAAAGATGGCCTTGGAGTACAGGAAGTGCTAGGTCTTTGACATATACTGGCTGTGTAAATGTGATTGATGGGGTCATTGATTTAGATCTGGAAGGAATCTTAGAAGCAGTCAACTATAGCCCCCTCATTTTACAGGTGAAAAAAAGTCTACATATTATTATCTGTATAACTTGTAATTATAGTAGTAATAGTGAGATTTGAACCCAAGATCTTTAACCCCTCAGTGCCCTAGACAAGTCTCTCAGACTACAAGATTTGGGGTCATGCTGAATGCATGAACACACACACATGAATGCATGAATGCATGCATGCATGCATGAATGAATGAATAAATAAATGAATGCAATGAACTGTAATTGAAATCAGTAGTTTCATAGAAATAGGCTTTTCTTTAATATTTGAAATATAATTTATAATCTATTGTCTCTATGATCAAAAATAAATTCTTTAGTTCAACAATTAAAACCCTTGACAACCTGCTCCCTTTCCAGTTTCCTAATACACTGTTTCCCTTCCTTGCACTATGTGATTTTTCCTTAGTAACTTTTTTGTTATTCTGCGCACATGAAACTCTATCCCCCATCTCCATGCCTTTCCATCAGCTGAACTCCACACCCAAAATACACTCCCTCCTCACCTTTGAAACCCTGATTCCTTCAAGTCTGGATTCAAGTTTGACATTCTGAATTCAATGTTTTTTGGTTCTTCCCCTACTCTGTACTCTTAAGCCACTCCCTCCCCAAACTAGTCTACATCCAATGCCTCTGTTGTCTCCCCTATAAGAATGCAAGGTTCTCAAGAGAAGAGATTATTTCAGTTTTTCTTTCTATTCCCATCTTTGCAAAATAAGTGTTTAATAAATGTTTGTTGATTGATTGACTTAAGCAAACATTTCCCCAGAAATCTCGCTTTGACACTAGGAAACTCTTCCCCGAGAGTTCAAAGACATCCTTCAACTTAGCCCCTGTTTAAATAATCATACAAATTCTGAAAACCAAACTGGTGATTTTTCATCTGATTCTTTTCTCATACATTTCAATCAGTTCCTGAATTGGAACTAAATGTGCATCAGTGCCCTTTATGCTACAAGAACCACTAGGGATTGGGAGTCTTGTTTGTGTTTTGTATGGGTGTGGCTCACTCCCACAATCCAGGCTCCACAACTAGCAGTCCCTAGCAAATGCTAACAGTAATGGCCACCCTGGGGTTTTTTATGTGCAGCTGCTTTCAGTAGAGCCTGAGCTGATCTTCCTGTGATGGCAAAGGAGCTGTCTTGTCTCTCGTTCCCCAGGTCAATCTGTCTGGCTCTGAAATTTCTCAGCAGTACCAGTACTGTCCCTCTTGAAATAGTGCCTCACTGTGTGAACCCAAAAGGATGTATACAACTTCACTCCATGCCATCATAGATATACATATGCACATAGGCACACACACAATTACAGGAAAGTAAAATAAGCATCATCCTATCAGTTAGGCAAATGCCAAAGTATCTTCCACAAATATCTGGCAAAATTTTAGCCTGCTATTTTGGATCATGAATTTAAGAGCTAGAAGAGATCACAGATATCTAATCCAGAGATTCCTAATCTTTTTGTATCACTGATTCCTTGGGAATTTGGGGGGAGTCTATAGTCCCCTTCTCAGAATCAGCTTTTTTAAACAGTTGGAGGAATGCTAAACTTTCGGTAGAAATTAGTGAAAATGAAGATGAGATTTTGTTTCCATTCAAGTTTATAGATCCCCTTCCTGAAACCTACTCATAGACTCCTCTAGGGCATTGTGGACCTTGAGTAAAAGTCCCTGATCTCGCTCCAACTTTCATTTTGTAGAGGAGAAAACTGAAGCCAGGGAGAAGAAATTTACCCAAAGTAGAGATGTGTCTGGATGTTTATGTCTGGAAATATTGTTTATGGCATTGGAGAGTTGCCTGGAAACTCTAAGACCGTGAGTTGTTGTCTGGGTACCCATAGTTAATGTGTCAGAAAAAGAACTTTACCAAAGTATCCTACTTGAAGATTATCACTCTACCCTAAATGCCAAACAGCTACCAGTGTCACCACCACCGCCACCATCATCATCATCATCATTGTCATCACCATGGCAATAAATATCCATATGCCTAGATGTACAAAAGGTAGGTGGTAATCCATGACTGTCACTCAGAAGAGAGTTCCACTTGGATACATGGAACTGGAAAACATTGACATGGAGAAGGGAGTTGAACCCATGGCGGCTGATGAGACAACCAAGTGAGATAGTATAGAGTGAAAAGAGAAGAGGACATCCTGTGGGATACTCACAGGTATTGTGCTTAACGTTGGCAAAGTAGACAAAGAACAATATGATTGGACTCATAGAAAAGGAGAATCCAAAGAAAGAAACATCAGAAAAATGTGGAGAGGGGTATATCTCCAAAAGGAGAAAATAATTAATACTGTCTATGGTTCCAGAAGGATCTTGAGAAAAATCAGGAAATGCCATTAGATTTGAAAACTAAGAGATCACAGGTAACCTTGCACAGGGCGATTTCCACTGGATGATAAGGTCAGAAGTCAAAGAGTTTAGAGGAGGATTTAGAAGAGAGTTAGGGGTAAGGAAATGAAGTTATCAATTATAGATGGTTTCCTCAAGGCAATTAGTCATTAAGGGAAGGGGAGATAGAGGATGGTCCCTAGTGTGGATGGTTAGATCAAGAGAGGGATTTTTAATGATGACCTTGTGAATAAGGGAAATGTGTGTGTGTGTGTGTGTGTGTGTGTGTGTGTGTGTGACCAAAAGGAAGGGAGATAATAGGTTGGAAGAGATTAAAGATAAGAGGGAATAGGAATGACAATTGGGGTAATGTGCTAGAGATAACAGGAGGAATGGAAACAAGCATGTAAAGGGATTGGCTTTGGCAAGGAGGACCAATAAAGTGGGACGTGAGTTGTCATATGCCCAACCACTGGGGAATGTTATTACAAAATTATGGTATTTGCAAATTCCAATTCTGACATTTAACTATATTTGTGATGTTGGACTTCAGTTTCCTGACTTGCAAAACAATCCTTCCTTCCAGGGTTCTTACAGCAAAAGCTCTTTTTAAAACTTAAAGTCATATATGTGTAAACTGCTGTTATTGTATTGTTATTAATAGCACTGTAAAAATGACAGATATGACAAATGCAAAGAAATATGAGAAACGTGTAACATAATCATGTCCACACTGATTGTAGATGTTACTGAGTCACCATCTTACATAGTAATTTTTGTGACTATGCAAAAATAATAACAGAAGCAAAAATCTAAAAAAGAGACAGAAGAGAGATCAGAAATGGAAGCAGAGATTTCATTCTTTGCTCTCATTTGATTTGCTATTTATTTGTTTATACTTTTAATGGTGGGGAGAATAAAGAAGGAAAGGTTAGATAGGTTTACATAAAAACAAATGTTAGAGAAGTTTGCCTATGAAGGTTCTTTATTTTGTTTATTAGAATATTTATTTTTGTTGGTAGTTTATAAATTAGAAATAGTTGATGGTTATTAATTGGAGAACAATTTTCATATGCATCTGCAGAATTGTTAATATGTACAGGACAAATGAGATCTGACTACCAAGTCTTCAAAGACTTGGGATTTCATCTCCTTTTGTAACGCCAATGCAGGTTGCAGCCAGTTGAGGTCTTTGGGAGTAGCTTGATCAAAAGTTTCATTCATCCTCTCATGGTTGACCTAATGCCACTGACTTTGCTAGGCTGATTCTTGGGTGACAGATCTACAATGTATTATTGGAGATATACTAGAGCCTTTACAAATATTTTAGATCAACCTTTTCATAGATATAATCTTTTAAAAAAAATAGGATTGCCTGTATCCCTGGACCTAAAATAGCTATCACTGCCACTGATATGATCAGTCAGCTTTCTTCCCACCTTGAAAAAAAATCAGCTCTGAACTAACGCCCCTTGGTAGGACAGATGACCCCAGACATGTTGAAGTCCAGCACTTTCCGTTTATCTGGATCTAAAGATTACTCTTCACAGAAATACCCCTGACCAATGGGGACAGGGTTGAAGTGACTTGTCATTTTGACATCATGCACCTAATTTTCTTTCCTACCCATAGCAACCAATATGAAAGCCTAGCAACAGCAGCTGGCACACAAGGACATCATGGTTTAAAATAAGCATTCTTCTCTGTTGGCATTCGCTGGAGTTTTTTTTAATTTCCTTCTTTATGTTCTCCACCATTTAAAATATAAATGTGAGTTCATCTGATGGAAATACAAAACAAATAAAAATGTGTGATAGTGGGGAGGGTACCTGGAAAAAAATCATCTCAAAAGAAAATGTTCAGTGCCAACAGGTATTTATGGTTCTTGCTTGAACTCCCACTTGAAATTCCACTGTGGGATAAATTGGAAGGATGTTCTTAAGGGTTTCTAAAAATTTGAATGTGAAGTCCTCCCTCATTTCCAGTCAAAATTCTTACTCTCCAACAGTGGCCTTGAGGCTGACTGCTGTGTGCGAATTCTGAATCTCAAACAGGCATAGACTCTACCCCATGTACCAGAGTCACAAGTAGAAATTTTTATTTGCAGAAACATAAAAAAGCCCAAAGAAGGCTTCACAAAGTATGTCCAGAGACTTATAGCATGAGACACTGCTAAGGGAAGGCAGGCTAGGGTAGGGGGAAAATCTTACATCAACCTATCATTAAGTAGTTTCCTACTCTGAATAACTACCTATTCTTGCTACCTGTGACAGGTGAAAGATGAAGTGACTAAGGAAACAAAGGTTCAAGCTTCTGAACATATCAGTTTATTAAGGAATGTGCGTCAATTGCCCAATAAAATCAGGACCAGTTCCCTTCCTCAACTTTGGCACTAGATGCCAGATATAGGGGAAGACAGATTTTTTTACACATTAAAAAACAATTAATCAAATAAGGCCAATTAATTAATTAACCAAGATACAAGATGAGGCAATCTGATTTCTACTTGGAAGAAAGAGTAGGGGCTTCTAAAACTGGGAATGGGAGAGCAAACACGTCTAAATTCACTGAATTCAGAAAAAGAGGTGTCCTACTCCCCTCAGCATATTCAATAAAAGGCACATGGAAACAATAACTGACTGACCAGAATAGGGATAGTTTTCAGATAAGACATATAGGTTGCTTGAGCTGTATAATTGTGAGAAAACTCTTGCATTAAACTTTTGGATTTGACCGGCTTGCTGTTCAGAATAACCTGTATCCTTTAGTTAAGGGTCTCTAAGAAGCAAATAGAGGTGGTCCAGCTTTCCAGTCAATCAGGGCTAAGTCCAAACAACACAATAAGGTTTTCTTACATTTCCCACAATTTAGTAAAGTTTTTCATGACAGAAATTGGACTAGACTCATAATTGAATAGGAGAGCTGAGTGAGCTCCAGAATCAAGTCATAAGAGGAGTCAGTAAGTTTTACTTAATGTCCCCCTGCCACTTGCTGTTCTAATACCCTCAATTCCCTCATACCTAAGTGCTTAACTTTATTATTTTTACTTTTCAAATTTTATTATTCAAAGTGCTATCAGTACTCTCTAACTTTGGGATAATTCAAGTTTGGTACTTTAAATTCAAGGTCCTGGTTTCAAGTTTCAGTTGGTTTATCCTGGTTAAGAATCTCTATGCCACTAGCTGAAGAAGTAGAATTTGGGATCTTCCATTTCAGTCCCTCCGCCCCCCATCTGGAGGCAGCCTTAGGAGTTCTAGGGGTAGGGTTAGGGTTACTCTGAGCTAGAATCATATTGGGAATGAACCCCCTCCCCCCCCAAAAAAGTTCCATGAGGAAGGTCTCTGATCTTCCTCAGTGGTATGAAACAAAAACACATTTTTGTATGGAATAGAAATACTGGAGAACCATACAACTTGACCAGGGAGATGGCAGAATGATTTTTTTTCTTTCACATAATCATTAGTTTCTATTTATAAAGTAATATTGGAAAAACACTTTCCAAGAGTTGGAGTGATCTCAAGTAACTGAAACATTTCCTTAAATTTAATTATGATGCGAAGATTCATTACTCATGGAAAATCCTTGTTCTTGAGTCACTTTTTCTTCAAATCTATTCACTTAGTATTTTAATTTCCATTTTCTTCCTGGAGATTATGGTCCTTTGAGCAATTCACTTAGAACTTGTCCCTGGTCTCTATTCAGTTTTGCCATACATGAATATGAAGGCAATTAAGAAACTACTCATGTTAAGAAATATTACAACCACTTCCCAAGAGAATGAGGGGGAAAAACACAAATAGAACAAAATCACAATAATTGAGCCGACTCTTTTGAATTTATGGTTTGGCAAAGATGGTGACTGTATACTTCAATGAATCTGTGATGTCACTGATATGGGCATCCTTGGCAACAGCACAGATTGGACTAGACACATTTATTTTAGTAACAAAATCTTCACATGTGGGGAATGGAAGCCTAATGAATAGGGAGAATTGAAAGGAATTTTAAATGGTGGTGTATGGAGGTGATGGGATACTATTGCACAGTATAAAATTAGGAAATAGATGATTTCAAAGAGATGTGAAAAAACTGGCATAAATTGGTACAGAGTGATATAAGCAGGATAAAAAACCAATTTATACTAGGACATCAATATCATAAAAACAGACAAATTTGAAGACAGAGGTTAGAAATGAAATAAGCAGAATTAAGAAAACAATCTTTACAGTAACAATGACATTGGAAAATCAAACAACTTTGAAAACTATAAGAACTATGATGAATACAACGACAACCCATGATTCCTAGAAAAATAATTCAAACATACAATCTACCACCTGACAGAGATATGGTGGAGTTAACATGTAGAATCAGGCATACATTTTGGTGAAGAGCCAATGAGAAAATGTTTTGCTTGATTAGGTATGTTTATCACAAAGAATTTCTTTTTCTGTTTTAATGAGGTAGGGTGTGGAAAGCAGAGAAAATTGATTTATGTTAATGTGAAAATCACAAAATAGAGAGGGAGCTATGGATGAAGAATGCCGCATGCACTTTTAGATGAGGACATTGTTAGTTTTGACTGCTTGTTTTACTTTGTTATAAGAGCGTTCTCATTGAGTGGAAATAATCTCGAAAGGTTTGTGATTTAAAAACCAGAAGTTTTTTTAAGGGAGTTGTCTAGTATTAGTACTATATCAATTAGTCCATCTACAAGCATTTTAAAAGACATATAATAAACTAGGCACTGTGCTGGGTGCTGTGGAAAAGAAGACAAAAATAAAAGCAATCCTGCCTTCAAGGAGCTTATACTCTATTGGAGAAAACAATAAAGCTATAAATATCAATATGTCTGATATCTGATAATCAAGACCAATACTGAAGCAAACAGAAGTGAATACTAAGGAAACCCAATACCCAAAATAAAACTTATTTGGAGATAATAATAACTATCACTATATGTGTGTATACACACAAACACACATATATATATATACATAGAATATGCACATGCATATACATGTATATATACCTTTTCAGACATATACTTACACATATATACATATATACATATTAGTAAATTAGGAAATTTCCTCATTTCTTACAAATTAGGAAACTGAGTCATAGAGAAGTAAAGTGACTTGAGTTTCCCAGGGTCAGTAGTGAATGTCTAAGACAGGATTTGAACTCAAGACTTCCTGATTCCAGGTCTGGCACTTTATCCAGTACTCTAACTAGTTGCCAAAAAGCTGATCATATCATATTTATATTTTAAAAGTTCTCCTGCATCAATGTGGTAAATGCTTGAAGAAGTTGGGTGCGATTCATTTTTTTAAACCTGCAAAACCATCCTTTCATTCCTCTGTGCCTCACTGTCTTCATCTCTCCAGCAAGAACAATGATCCTCTTCTTCCCAAAACTATGAACCTCAACTAATATTTAGCTTGGGGAAAAAAACCTTTAGAGCAATTTCAGTTAGTCTTATTACAAGCTTCATTTCTTTCTCCCCATTTGGGTCTGCTGGTATCACAGTCAAGACGTCACCACTGTTTCAACCTCTCAAATAGCAGGTGTGTACTGATGGGGAAAGCCTTGGAAATGGAAGAGATTCTCAGGAATGTCTAAAACCCATTTCCTTTGGAAGCACTTTCCCATCCTAGTGCTGAGCTAGTAGCTGACACCAAATAAACAGTAACACTTCTTAATCAAAGTAACAGTGTGAAAAAAAATTACCTGGAACAATAAATAATGAATTCTTTAAAGTGTAGAGACCCAGGAGCAATTGCATGTCTACATTGTAGAAGGAATATGAAGACTTTGCAGATATCAAGGGACCATGGCTAGTCATCAATATACACTGCCCTGAGCTCTTGCAGTAGTAGACCAGGACAATGCATCAAGCGCTGGATTTGGTACCAGAGAACATGAGGGTGAATCCTGACTGTACCATTTACTACCTGTGTGACCTTGTGAAAATCACTTTGCCTCCCTGGGCCTCAGTTTCCTCATCTGGAAAATGAAAGAGTTAACCTCTGAGGTCCTTTTCAGATTGGTCCAAGCTCCTAAGATCCCTTTGTGAAGTTTCTGGATCCCAAGCTGTCCTATTTGTCATTTTCAGGGTAATGAGTAAAGGGGAACCTTTGGTAAAAGCAGATGATTTTTACATTGTGTGTTAGAGTTTACAAAGCACTTTGCATACCTCATCTCATTAAAACCTCTAAACGACCCTCCCAAAGACAAGGAAGCTTAAGTTTAGAAAGATTTAGTGACCGACTCAGGTCAGATACCTAAATTGTATCAGAGACAGTACTCAAACCTTGGTCTCTCTTATTTCCAGATACAAAATCAGCTGTAATATACATCTTTGCCTCTGCTGAATTCCAAATATCTAAGTGTTACCTGCTACTTCACAGAGTCAAGAATTTGTTTGGTTTTCACATTCAGTTCCCTAGCACTGATCATGACCTTTGTAGTCGCATCCTTTGAGAGTTGTGATAACTGGAATAACCCATCCCCCCACAGCCAACATGATGACAGGATATAAACCCTTAAGGGAGTCATCTCAGTGTCTTCTTTGAATCGTCAGTACCTAGCACAGTGTCTAACACATCACAGATATATAATAAATATTTGCTGATTGACTGATGAACCTCTCTAAGTAGGCTTGATTCTCAGGCTACAGACATGCCAATATAGTAACAACCTGTCAGAGTTTGGGTTCTGTTGATTTAATCTTCAAGAATCTTGAGTCACCTTCATTTCATGAGACATCAGAGGAGCAGGTGAGTAGAAGAGTCTTTAGGTCACACAGTCAAATATATTGAAGAAAAATGCATTGACTTAGCTACAAGATAAAATATTTGATTATGTCAGCTATATAGATAAAAGTTGCTTACAATTTTATTTGGAGAGAATTTTTATTTCTTAATATCATAATGTGCTCTTAGGGAGGCAGAATATTGCATGGAAATTCATGCTGAATTTAGATGGAGGGAATTTGTGTTCTAATCCTGGCTCATCAACTTGCCATGTGTGTGATCATGGGAAAGTTCGTTAGTTTCTCTGGGGACCAATATCTTGACCTATAAAATGAGAGGTATGGACTCCATGGGCCTCTGTTGTTGCTCAGTCATGTCCAACTCTGTGACCCTGTGCACCACACTGTCCATGGAGTTTTATTGTTAAAGTTGATGGAGTGGTTTGCCATTTCCTTCTCCCGTGGATTAAGGCAAAAAGAGGTTAAGCAACTTGCTCAGAATCATACAGCTATTGTAATTGTCTGAGACTAGATTTAAACTCAGGTTTCCTGATTCCAGGCCCGGCACTGTATTCACTGAGATGTCTGAAGGCCTCTTCAGTGGCCTCTACAACTCTTCTATTTCTAAATATATGAACTTATCCTCCATTCTTCCATGGTAAATCAATGCATGATCAGAGATCTTGAGTCTGTAAAATAAAACCCAGTTATACAGTGTGGTATCTATAGTGAGTATGCAAGCCCCTGACATTTCTCCACTCCCATGTATCCTGTTGATTACCCTCATGGGAAGTGTTTGACAGCCTTATCCAGTGCCCTGACTTTGTTATAGATATTTACAAAAATGTGACACCTCAAAAACTAGTTAACATCTGTCTAGCGATGAAGAGACAATATATACAAATTCATGGATCTTCATGACAATGAAATCAGAGTCTAAATTCAGAGAAAATAATTCTTATGGAAAGTGGCATTTGAAATTCTCAAAGGGAAAATTAGTTTAACCATTCATTTATGTAAGTAGGAACCCTTTTGGTTTTTGATATTTGTACTATATAATGGCATGAATTTATTAAAAACTGGTCTTCCTGAGATACTTGTGGTTTGCATTTATTAAACCCCTTTAAGGTTCAAAAATGTTTTACACACATTTCATTTAATTCTCACAGCAGTTCTTTTGTGTTGTTGCTATTAGTAAATCCATTTTGGAGGTGAGCAAACTGAGACTCAAAGAATTTAAATGACTTGCTGAGGATCAATCATCCAACAGCTGCGGGAGGATAGAATAGAGATTTTCCTTATTCCAAGTATAACACTCTATCCACTACTTTTGATTAGCCTATATTCCAATTCAAGATTTGTTAGTAAGAAGTAGGCAGGGTAAGGAAGGGAAGAGATGCAGATTTCATAAAATCAGCCTTGGGATTTCCACTCTCACATACCAGCAACATACTCAGCCTCAACCAAGAACTGCCTACCCAACAAAACTGAACATAAACCTTCTGGGGGAAAATGGATATTCAATGAGAAAGAGGACTTTCAAGCATCCTTGATGAAAATACCTGAGTATTAGAGTAGTTAGAATGAGTACATATAGACAGAGGGCACAGGTGTGAGTTGAATGTGAAGGGATGATATCTAAAAATAAAATTAAGGGTTGAGAGAGGAGTGTACTGGGAGAAAGAGGAAGGGATAGGTAGAATGGGGTAAATTATCGCACATAAAAGAGTCAGTGGAGAGGAAGAAAGTGGAGGTAAAGGGGAGCAAATGAACCTGACTCTCATCAGAACTGGCTCATAGGGAATAACACACATGCAACATTGGGTATAGAAATCTATCTTAACCTGCAGGAAAGTAGGAGGCAAAGAGGATAAGAGAAAGGGGGGTGATAAAAGGTACGGCAGATTGAGGGAGGGGGTAGTCAGAAGTTAAGCCCTTTTGAGGGGGGCATTGGGTAAAGGGGAATGGAGGGAAATGTAGTTCTTGTGATTTTTCCCTTTTGTTTTGATGCTTCCTTCGCAACAAGACTAAAGTGGAAATACGTGTAATATGACTGTATATGTACAGCCTATATCAGACTGCATGCTGTCTTGGGGGGAGGAGGAGAGAAAGGGGGAAAAATTCAGAACTCAAAATCTTAGAAAAGTGAATGTTAAAAACTTTCTTTACATGTAATTGGACAAATACAATACTATTAAGGGGAAAATAAAATTCTAGATTTCTCTGGTTACAATTGTGTGTGTGTGTGTACCTGTATGTGCTTTTCTTAAAGATCTACATGAAGAACTTAACATGTTGTAGTTGGAACACTCAGTATCTAGAAAAATAACTAAATGTATTGGGCAGGATTTGTATAATTTTCCAAGTTTTTGCAGCATATGCAGACAATATCCAAATAAAGTTATAAATCATGCTGCGCCACTCGAGAGCGCTGTTGAAAAGAAAAATGTCATCTCAGATCTCCGCCAAAAGGTAGGCTATAAATAAATGCCCATATATTCTCAAGTTATGATCTCTAAAGCTGTTTTACTGCTCAAGGCACAGGGTGGGGAGAAGGCATACATTTTAAAAGTATCTTGTTAGCGGTTCTATCTTTTACAAAACTCATTGTAGATTCACAGGCAAACCCTGGCTGTCCATGGAAGTCATTGGCATTTAATGTTTATTGAAAGATGAAACTCTATAAACATCCCGTTAGTAGTAAAATGAAGATAATCTCCTAATTTTTCAAGTTGTCAAAATAATCCCCCAAATCCAAGTTTGTAATTTTAAGATATCCACTCCTTATTCTAAGATAAGAGAAAATATAATAGCATTTCTAAGTGGTGCCTGGAATGGAATGCTCTTATCCCCCATATATTGAGCTGAGGAGTCAGGCCTTGGGTACCCACTGCCACCTGCTACCGTCCTTAGGATAACCAGGACTTCTTGATGGCCCATACACATACACATATATGTAGTGTATAACATAAATGTCTTTTATAGTATATATGGATGTAGGTATGTGTATAATTGTATACATATATGTAATACACACATACCTGTGTGTTTGTGATATATATAATATATATACTTTATGTTTATATTAATATATACATATACATATATGTATGCATAGTATATATACTTTATGGTGTGATAGTGTGTGTATGTGTGTATGTGTGTGTTTGTGTGGACATATGTGTATATGTATGGGCACACAAACACATATATACATATAATCTGATTCTTGCAACAGTCACACGATAGAGCTTCTATTCTTGTCCTTATGTTCCAGTTAGAAGTAATGAGACTCAGGAAGATTAAATGAATGCACCAGGCTCAGGCAGCTGGCACAAGTTCCTGAGGTGGGATTTGAAGTTACGTTTTCCTGAAGCCAAGTCTAGGCCATCCTGTTGCTTCTCATATAAAGGAGCTGGATGACGTAATGGACAGAACACTGGACTTTGAATCAGGAAGACTTGAGACTAATCCTGCCTCAGATATCTCCATGCTGTGTGACCCTGAACAAGTCACTTAACTATTCTCAGTCTCAATTTCTTCATGTGTATGTCAGGGATAATGATAGCCCCTACCCCACAGGTTCATAGGGAAGATCAAAAGAAACAATATCTGTAAAGTACTTGGAAACTTTCAAATACTATAGCAAAGCTAATTATTATTGTTAAAAGTAATCTTATTTAAATAGAGATGGGAAAGGAAAGGATCCCCTTGGTATCGTGCCAATTCAAACCCCTATCATGAAGAGTCTAGTCCTAAAGCTTTCTCCGGTTTTAGCCTATAAGACAGAGTAGATCAGATTCCACAAACACGTATGGGCACAAAAGATTTAGCTTTGATTATGACTTTGTCAATTTCAGGAAGAATCTGTCTCAGGGATGCCATGGGGAAAAGAACACAGTCTCAGAAATGGGTGTTAGCTATGTAGCGACAGCTGTGCCTGGAGTGTTCTAATCATCCTCGCCCAAACACTCTCCGGGTGCTTGATGTGCCCAGGCCCCCGAGGAGCTTTCCAACATGGACACAGACATAGCACACAACTAAGAAAACCCATATGGGACAAGCTTTCATGACTGTCTTCTTTGGATGCAAGGCCAACCACCAGAGTGCACAGATGGAGAGAGGCATATATGCATATGGGGAAACCAAACCACTGGGGCCCAATGGACTCTCTGGGGTGGCCTTTCTACTCTTTCTCTCACTATCTCATCATCAATCACTCTGCAGCCACACCAGCATGTGCTAGATTTGGAGATGGAAGAGTTTGGCTCACAAATTAGCTCCGATGCTAACTCCATGGGGACATAAGTCACTTAACTTATCTCGATGAGTTCTAATGCCTGTAAAATCTGTAAAAGAACGATCTCAGACTTGATGTCTAGGTTCTTTCGGGCTCTAAATCCATCAGGCAACCATACATTAAGTATTAATTAAGTGCCTACTATATTCCAGGCATTATGCTAGTCACTAGGAATACAAAGTAAGACAAAGGATAATCCTTACTCTCAAGGAGCTCACACTCTGGAAAAATGTGCAAACAACTATGTACAAACAGGAGAAATTGAAGCTAATAAAAGAAGAAAGGAGGAATCTATGGTCCTATGATACTACAACCCTAGCTGGGAAGAAGAGTTCTCTTAAACCAACATTAGTGATATCTCTTCCAGCATAAGAAAATAAGTGCCCTCCCCCCAAAGAGGGACTACATTGGCCCTCTCCTTCCACCTCTGCCTTCTGTGGCAGTCACTCAATACGGGGTTCCTTATTTCAGTACATAGATTTCCAAGGATAGAAAATTCTAGGCAGAGTAGAATAAAGCTCTTGTCTAGGTCAAGGACATGACTCATATGTAGCATAAGACATGCTTCAATTAGCCACAAATAAGGGTAGTTTTGCATGATGAAAAGAGAGATCTCTTCAAAGACATCACAAAGTCTCAATCAGTGGGTAACAAGGAAATCAGGGCTTGATATACATCTTCCATATCAGGAAGGGTGGTCTGCCAGGAATTTGTGCTAGCTTGCTAGCTAGCTAGCTAGATGAGTTTTGTACATACATATATAAATGTATAACCACATGTAGTTATACATAACATAATGCTAGTATATACACCAAGGTACATAAACTATATGTAATTATATAATACATATGTATAATATAAATTATATAACCGTATATAAATATATGACACAAAATTGTATGTAGCATATATGTTAAGTTATATACATAAACTATATGTAGTTAGTATATATATAAAACTAGATATAAATATGACAAAGTCGTAGATACTGCACACGAGTTATATACATAAAACTATGTATACTTATATGCATATGTGTATATATATGGAGAGAGAGGAGGAGGAGGAGGAGGAGGAGGAGGAGGAGGAGGAGAAGATAATTGAAGCATGGTTGATCATAAAACTGAGCCACATCCTTAACCTAAACTATAAATACATACATGTGTATGTGTATGTATATATGTGTTATATAAGTATAGTATTAATATACTTATATATAATATAATATGTGTTATATAAGTATATTCTATACATTATGTGTTATATAAGTATATTATTAATATTATATTAAGTATATTATAACCAAAAACATATATAAGTATGTGTATAAATGCACACAAAGTCGTTGATTAGATGTGTATTTGTATGTGTGTACACATGTACACACATGAACATGTATGCAGTACATATATACACAAATATCCATGTATATTTTTATAACTATGTTTCAAAATAATTAGGTGACTTTTAAATCCTTTTCATTTTACTTTACATATTCAAAATAATTTTTTCCCTGAGAAAAGATCAGTAAGTTTCACCAAGCAATCAAAAGGGTCCACTGCAAGGATGTGTTGGGAAATGTTTAACAAGCAGTTCATTGAAAATATAATTAAGCATGACACATTTCTAAGTTTAATTTTCACTGTTAACATTTTCTCCATCACTTACTCAAATCTAGACAGTCAAGAAAACAATAAATCAAGCCCTAATTTATAGCTGGCCAATATCTGAAGTGTGGAAATTTAACAATTGTCTCCCATTGGTTCAAGCTGGCTCTGACAGGCTCCTAGGTCATGACATGCAAAAAAAGGTTAAGAACTCTTGCTATCTATATATTTTTTAATATAATTTAGTAATCTATTCTCTGCAAGATACGGAAAAACAATTGCTAAAGGTTTTCAAAGACTAATAAAACTTGAGTATAATGTGGCATCTTGCCAACTCTGATTCTATTTGCTATCAGTAAGTAGTATCTGAGTTAGGGAACATACTCTCAAGCCCATTTTTACTTTGTCTCAGTTCCAGGCCATCCAGGTATGGAAAGGAACTCTAGGTCTTAGACTAGCGGTTTTCAGCCTGTGGATTGTGACCCCTTTGAGGTCGAACAACCCTTTCGCAGGGGTCACAGTGGTCACCTACGATCATTGGAAAACACATATTTCCAATGATCTTAGGAACTGAGACACCACTCCTCTATCCATCTCCAGGCGGGTATGCCCACATACAGATACACCCACATACAAGTATTAAAGGGTCACAGGCATTAGGAAGGTTGAGAACTACTGTCTTAGGCTATCCAAGGGAACTCCTGGCTTTGGCTATTCAGGTAGTTCCAGGTCTTAGACTCTCCATTTCCACCCTCTTGTGTGTTTATCCATCCAATTGCATGCCTTACCACGTCCTTCGTCACATAATTCTATTTCTAGTTCTGATAACTAGATCTCAATCTGATCTTTCCCTAACAAACTTTCTGCCTGTTTCATTCTGCCCTCAAAGAACTGAGCCCCTACTATCACCTTTTTGGTTCCTTGACTCTCTCTCCTTAGGTCTCCAAATGAAGAGAATGGCCCTAACAGAAAAAAAAAAAACAAGCAACATTGACAATGTCAATGCTCTTCTGATCATTACTCATCACCCTCTTTCAGGTGCAATAAAATGTATTGAATCTATGAGAACAATGACTGGGCAAGTCACTCACTGCCTCTTGGACTCTTACTCTTGATTTATTATGAATGAATCACATTCTTTTATGAGAATTCTGGAATTCCAGAGGCAGGTTTCAGTGTTTTGTTCTGTTTATTCTCCAAACCTAGATTCCTAAACAGTTTTTGCCCTCCTTTACACTTGTAAACCTTTAAAAACAAATTTTAATCCCAGCTGAAAATCAAATAATCTTACATGATTTCATTGTTCTATCCTCACAAAGGAGAATCCTGATTCCTATGCATGCATACCACCTAAAGCAGCATACATATTTAATATTTTCTAATTACATGGTGCCTATTGCATTGCTGAAGACATGTCCTCAAAGGTGCTAAAAAGAGATTAAGTCTATGAATTCTTCCTCTGGCCCTGAGGCTTCTTAGTTTTTTCAAACCTTACTCTGTCCCCAGATTTACAAAATTCAAATTGTGTCCTTTGTCCATTTCAGTTCCGGTAAAATAAGCACCTGGGTCCAAGTTTCCAGGATTTCTTTCCATCCAAGACAGAATTAAAGAAGAGAATCCTCAAGTGGTTTTGATACATTTGAGATCATGTTGCCATAGTCAAGGAGTCTGCTTGCATCTGTAGCCTTTTGATTTGTGACCATGATGCTACCAGTCTATTTGGCAGCATTTTTCATGAACATACACAATGACAAAGGTAAAAGACATCTTGATGCTTCCCAATATGGACTTCTGGCAACCTGAGAGTTATGTTGAAAGTTACAGGTTTTCTAAGTCTCAAAGTTAATTTACACTTAGGATATCAAAAGGGAAGCGGGAAGGAGGAGTGAGGGAAGAGAGCCATCTTTTATTTGTCTTACATCCCTTTTGCATTAAACACTTCCTATGTTTGATTTATACTATTTCTGGTCTGACTTCTACATGGTATTGTCAACACTGACCTCCCAGAAGAACAGCATGGTTTTAGGCCACAGCTCAGAATAGTCGAAGCTTGGAAGATAGAGAAATGCAGGGGATAAAATTGAGCTCTCTGAACTTCATCCATTTATATAACTCAGGATCCCATCAGGAGTTAGGGAAGTGTTTTAACTGCACAGAGATGTTCAGAAAGACCCCCAAGGCTTCCTGTGTGATGGGGTGGGTAGTCTCCACTAATGAGAGAATTGATACTTTCCTTTCTGATCCATGCCCATCACAAACAAGGAAGTGGAGTTGTGCAAAAGACTGTCTCATTTTCTGTCCTGCAAAAAGCCATGATTGTGGATAACCAAAAAACAAACCTAGAAGCTAGAGTCAGAATGAGGTATAGTGTTTCTAGAAGGTCCCTCCATCTTAAAAAAAACTAAAGCATGATACAAAGGGAGGTTGTGAGGGTTCTGGAATAAAATCCCACTGAGAGGGAGGAGGAGGGGCAGAAAAAGAGTGCAAGAAGGAGGAGAAAGAAACAGAGAGGGGAGGGAAGAGAGAGGAAGGAGAAGGGGAGAAGAAGAGCAAAGGAGGAGGGGAGGAAGAGAGATGGAGGAGGAAGATGAAGGGGGAAGAGGAATGGATAGAGATCATTTGGTAAGCCATGGAAGGGCTATAATCTGCCAATACAGGGACTAAGGGGAAAACTTGAACCTTCAAGTATTAAAGCAGTGAAATAGAAAGCAGAAATCTTCTGGCTGATTCTAACCAGACTCGTTTTTGCATTCACCTCAGACTGGAAATGTCTTCAGAAGTCTGAGACATTTATCTAAGAGATGTTATAAGTCAAGCAACTTGAAATATGAAGGCACTAATGAGAACACAGGAGAGATATAGAACTATTTTAGTCACATCTGCACCAGACTGTGGATTGACATTGCTCCTGCTGTGGCCACCAGGGTGGTGGCAGTGTCAGAGGAGTAAAGAGGGCACATGTAGGAGATGTCATGAAGACATAATTGACAGAACTTGGTGACTGATTGGATGGAGGGGGCAAGAAAGTGAGGAGAGGAGGATGACATCTAGGTTCTGATCCTGGGTGACTGTGAGTATTGGTAGTACCCTCAACAGTAATAGTAAAGTTGATTAGAGGGAAGAGTTTGGACCATGTTGAGTTTGAGATGTCTATAGGACTTCTAGTTTGATATGGATATGCAGAAGCCAGACTGCAGTGAGTCGATAAAAGAGTGAGAGTCGGGTAAATAGAAATACTGATTGGCAAAAGGAAAAAGAGGTACAGGATGGTAGCTGGTAGGAAAATATGAATCAATTGAAAATTTCTTGGGGATAAGGAAAATGTGCATGTGGGAGGTAGTAAGGAGTTGGCCAGTATTGAGAGGAAGATTGAAGGTTGGTGAGAGAGCAGTGATGATAGAGAGAGGGAATCTGCTGGAAAAGAGGAGATAGAATAAGAACACTTGAGTATGCAGAGGGATTTGCCTTGACAAGGGGAAGGGCCACTTCTATGTGTGAGACAGGACTTAAAGTAGTGAAAATGGCAGAAGATGTTTGGGTGGTACAAGATGAGAAGGAGCAAAGAAGAGAGCTCTTAGTAAATGGTCTATTTTTTCAATGAAATATGAGGCAAAGTTCCAAGACTAGAGAGTAGTGAGAAGGGCTTAAGGGAGAGAGGTTAGAAGAGAAATGAAAAGATTTGGAAAAGCCACTGTGGTGAACTGGATAGCAAGGTAATTAGGTAGGTATGAAAGCATTGCTATGTCAGAGAGAGGGCCTACTTGAGATTATATCATTTATTAACATACATTTGAAATGGGTCTATTCAGCATGATTTTATCCAGATTTATTCAGCAGCTCCTGTGTAAGGACACTCAGTAGGTGACTGGAGTAATTCAAGAGAGAAGTTTGTCAGGATAAAATCTTTAATAGAATGAGGGGACAAGAGACTGAATCAAAATCTCTTCCTGGTCCTGTATCCACTTGGTTGCACTGTCTTCTGTATACCTTATTAAGATTCATTTTAGATAAGAAGAAGGTAAAAACATTACCTAATACAAAAATACTAAGAAGCCATACTGTATTATGACTTACCTTCTATAAGTAGAGAGCTAAAGTAGGAGCCAGCATGCCTTTCCCAAAACTCCAAAATTCTAGTAGACTCTAAGATTTGCAAAGGCAAGACCATGCATTTTTATCTTGCTATTTATCCCCAGTGCCAACCACCTCCTTGGACAAGTTGATTTCAATAAATGTTTGTTGAACTGAATTTGCATCTGAAGACACCATGTACTTTGGCCTGTTTTTCCATGGTAGCTTTTTGTTAAAGATTCAGAAATAGCAAGGTATGTCAAGTATGAACATGAAGGACAAGGCAACATTAAGATGTAGGAAAATTCAAAGTACAAATAAAATGGACAGTTTAGGTTTGTTTGCTTAGTTGGTGAATTGATCAGAGTAGGGGGGGGCACTTCAGGTGCCCATAGCAACTCTTGCATTTAGGATATGGAAAAGAGAATTCCTTGGGGGCTCTGAGGAGTTAAAGTTACCCATGGTCACACAGTCAATATATATTAGAGGCAGACTTTGAATGTAGATCTTTCTGACACCCAGGATAGCCCTCTGTTTACAACGTCATGCTGCTTTTATCTTTAGCAATATCAGACTTAAATATACAGAGCTAGTGTGTGCATGAGTGCGAGTGTGCGTTTGAGAGGGAAAGGAGTTGACCTGTGATTTGATTGATACAGAGAACTCCCAAGCTGAACTTTCTCCATCACTATAAATAAACATGTAACCCATTTGTTACTTACAGTCTTAGAGGACTGCTTAAAGAAATAAACAGTTATGTGACTTGCTGAAAATCACAGTGCCAATGTGTTTTAGAGGTGAATTTTTTTAACCCAGGTCTTCAAGAATGTAAGACCAACTTTCTATTCCCTATGCCAAACAGCTAAAGATGGCCCTGTCCAAATGTGGAAAACTCAGAAGGTTGTCGAAACCATTGGTACGTTAGCTTTTGTTTCAAGTAAAATGAATAAATAACTCTCTTGTGACTTTCTAACCCGTATTGCTGCTTTTATCTGTCTTAATAAGCCTATTAAAATGAAGTTGTCAGATTCTTCATGTTTCATTAATTCCTTTATTTATTCTGCTTACAAGAAGTACCCTGGTATTTGCACTACTTCAAGCCCTCTTCCAACCTGTGTTGCCACTTCGGAATGCTTTGAATGGTGGTAAACAGTGCTCTGAGCTCAGGTGATGCCCACATGCCACTTCAGAAACAGGCTGACCTATCTACAAATGGGCATGCCTACCAACAAAAGTAGGGTCTCTTTATACACAATCAGCTTTCCACAATTAGACAAGAGCATCTGTGTTTTTAGTTAGCATTTCATAGGCCTGTTTTATTGGAGTAAGCCAGAGTTGTTATGAGAGGAGGGGAAGTACTAGTCATTATCTGTAGTCCTTGAATTACTTTGCATTTGTTCTATTCTATTTTTCTTTTCATAACTGTGGGATTTTTGAAGGATATAACTGTGGTACAACATCATCCTTTACAATCACCTAATTCTGTCACTGAGGAAGAAAATATTGTGGGTGCTGACAAAGAGAGCTTTGAGCTATTTTGTGCCATGAAAAAAAAGAGACACCACTCCAAAAGGCCTCAAAGCTAAAGTGGAACTGACAAAGTGCCAAAGATCTTCTTGGCATTAAGTTTTCACTCTTTTTTTGTCTTTTGAATTAGCAGTTTGTGAAAATAATGATGCCATAATGCTACCTTATATTCCAAAGACCTCAAAGCATTATCTCATTAAGCTTCTTTCTCAGTATCCCTTTGAGACTGATAAGGAAGCAATGGTAAGGAAAAACAAGCAGGTCAGATGATTTGCTTCAAGTGAATGAGATTCACGAGGTTTGGGGTTAAGGATAAAACTTGAGTTATACTAACTTCTCTCTCTAGTTTTCTCCATACAAAACAACATTAACTTGATTGATGTCAAAGTAACCTTCAGCTATAAGTAAGAATCATACCCAGTAGTTCATATGAGCACTGATTTGGGGTTGGAAGCAATCTTGGAGTGCACATAGTCCAACCCCTTTCTTCTACAGTTGAGGAAAGTGAGTCTCAGAGAACTTATTTGTTTATGGTCACACAGGGATGGGATTGGAGCAGAGATGGATTGGAACCAAGGTTCTCTAAATCCAAATCTAGCGTTGTTTCTATTGTATCATGTGATCTTCATGTCAAGTCCATCATGGGGTATGCAGAGAGTTCATCATTGTTAGAATTTGAATTGACCTAAATTACTTACTTAGAATGGAATGGTTATTTTCTTTATTTTGTCCTGCTATTCTTTTCTCCAAATGAAATAATATTAATTTCCTTAGCCTTTTATCATAGATTCTTTGTTTCTTCTTCACCCTACCACCAGTTTTTAATCATCCCTGTGGCTCCATACCGATCTCTTCTCAGTCCTAAGGATCCAATTCTCTGAAAAATGTTTAGTACTATTGAGTATGAGCATAATTCCCTTAGGATTCTCAATTCTGTGCTCTCTTCTATGCCTCTCTGTAGCCCTTTCATGCATTCTCTTCTCTTTATTAATTCCCTTTCACTCTTTTCCTACTCCTTTTTTCTCTGTCTTTCCCACCTAATCAAAAAGTGATGAGTGGAGGATATGCTCACAGATGGGGGAAATCTCCTGCAACCCTGGGTTTTCTCTTTGTCTTTTTTTAAATCACTCGATCATGTGAACTCAAAGCAACCCAAATGATATCTTTTCCTCTAGTAGTCAACCATGATCTTCAGTAAGTCTGTTGTCCAAGAGTCACCTATCATCTTATCTAGGGTCAACCCACCCAAAATACTCTTCCTGTTTTTATTGCTTGCCTGACCTTGTCCATCTGTAATGTTAATGGGATATAAGATCCTCCCTGCATTAATAGGCCTCATGTGGAGCCCACTAAGGGAACTTCACTTAGGAGAGTCTTGCTTACAGGAAGGCTTTCACACCTTTTGCTAATTTCTAATTAGGCACCGAGTCAAGAGGTTTGTGATGCCTTCTGGCTCTGACAAGTGTATATATACTCTGAGTTGGTATTTTGCTTTGGCACCTCTCTTATGAGAAGGATCTTGTAATTCTCTGGTCAAGATTCTGAGTGGTTGTATGTTTAGAGCTCCTCAACTGCTCAGATGTAAAGGTTCTCTCCATCCAGGGATGTATGTAAAGTGTGTAATTGATTCAGGCTGTCAGAGCCCTCTCTGTTGGTCTTTATTTCTCTGCTTGTATTTTCTCTGAAGTTCAGGGTGCTAACTTTTCTCTTGAACTAGTGAATGTGATTTAAAAAGATCATTGATCCTTTAAACAGCTATCTTTTCTAGTAAGGCAGATCTAAGAACCCGTGCTAGCAGCCATCTTGGGTAGGCCAATGTGGTCACTGCTACACCATCCTTTATCTGAACCACAGAAAACTGGAATCTTGGAAGATAGGAAGGATCTTTCAGGTCATTTAGTCAAGTCACTGGAGAGTGACAAAACAAGACTTCCTTCTGTACTTGGCATACAATCATTCAACTCCTGCTAAAATATTTTCAGAGATTAGGAACTCACTACTTTATAGGCTTATTTCATTTTTAATTTATTTTCAATTCATATAACAAAACAAGTATTTCCATAACACCATACAATAAAAAGGAGTATTGCATGTAGATGTGGGAAGAAGATAAGGTAACAGGATTATGGTAAAAAAAAAAGAGAGGCTGAGAAAATTTGATTATTTCCCTTCTGGACAATTTTAAGGATTAGTGGGTATCTACTAAATTGGAGAATGGCCAAATTGTTATATATAAATGTAATGAGACAAATGTGAATAAATCAGAGAAACCTAAGAAGACATGTGTGAACTGTTGTGTAGTGAAGTAAGGAGACCAAAGGAACAATTTACACAAAAGTTCAATATTGTAAAGTAAAAGAAGATCAAAAGATATCAGAACTCTGGTCAGTGACCTCATCAATTAGGACTTCATCATATATGGCACATGTGTGCATATGTGTATAGATGTATGTATAGATGTGTTTTATTGAAATATTTCATTGTTACAAGGAAAGGTTAAGTTTGATGGCATCATTAGGAAGAAGAAGCAATAGAAGAAAGAATCAATAAATCAAACACACAAAATTAAGTAAAATGAAGAATTTGGAGCAAATTTTACTACATTCTCTTTTTGTTCCAGTCTATGAAAATGTGGCTACGTGATCACTGAACCCCCTCCAGCTCTGATGCTAAGATAATATAATCAGTTTTCTGGAGTTTCTGGATTCTAATGTCTACACACATACAGCACTGACAGACAAGCCTATTATTCACTCAAGTAGAATCAATACATTGCTGCAATATTCCTACCCCTAGATGGCCCAGACTCACCCCTCTTCCAATGACCTAATAACTTTTAGATTTTTCACTAGGCCAATTTTTCTTGGTTATATCCACTGGAACAGCACCTGGTGAGGAGTTTCCTGATGGAAAGTGAAATTTTCAGTTGAGATTGTGTGTGTGTGTGTGTGTGTGTGTGCGCATGCACACAAGAGCCTGTGTAGAAGCTGAAGGGGAGGAGGAAGGGAAATGTTGCTTCAGAAGGACTAGTTCCAAAATCTAAGGAATGGTCTCAGGATCAACATTCTCCTCTTAGAGTTGAATTGTCTGGCAAGAAGGGGTATCAAATTCAATCACAGAATTGTATTTGATTGATAAGTCAGCTCCAGTCATGTTTAGCTATCAAGTACTGGAGCTTATGGGCATGTTTTACGGGCATTTAATGAGGCCCCCAGAGTCTTTAGTTCACATGGGCAACAAAAGCCCTCTGGGGATTTGTGGGCCAAGGAAGAAAGCACAGTGAGAACATTTTTACACTGGCAATTTAAAAATGCCATTCAACTAAACTTAAGAACTTCTACAAACATCTGCTATGGCCAGAATGCTAGAAAGGAGGGAGGTGGGTGGTAGTAGGGAGAAGGATGTTTTTAGCTTCAGAGTCAAGTGGCTGTGAAGTGGACTGAAAGCCAAGCATTTTCTAGCATTCAGGTGGCTTATGTGGTTTCATAGATGACTGAGAGGATATCACAAATGTTTGCAGTTTGCTCTGCAACGATCGTTTCTGATCCAATAAATATGGAGAGAAGCACATCAAAACTGTGTGATACAAGCCAAACAGCTGTGGTTGTAAATCCAGAGGCATTGTCAAAAGGGCAACACAAGTAGAATGTTAACCAAGAGAGAACGAATTACTGAATGAAGGGCAGCTGTCCCAGCCTATCTATAATTAGAGAATAGATTTGAATTATGACACAAATGTTGGATCCAGTTGATCACAGTATCACAGCCTAATGAGCCCGGATGATTTATTCAAACTTCACAGGGAGCATTTGAAAGGACACAGCTCTTCTTAAAAGAACAACCAATATGTAAAATCCCCTGATGCATGCCCCCTTGTGGCACTAAAGGCATATTCACTTACCTATAAAACCAGACTCATTTTAAAAGTTAGAAAGAAAGGAATCTAAAACAGCAGGGATCCTAGACTGCTCCATTATCTTCCTGTGCCATCGACCTATTTTGAGTTACCCACTAAGTAAACATTCAAGTAGTTTCTGAGAGACCAAAGTAATGAAAGTGTACCTGTTGTGTCTGAGAAACGAAATTTAGACTCATTCCCTAAAACTCAATACTCCATACAACATCAATGCACAAATGCCATTTTCAAAAAGTGGCATTCCCAGTTACTTAATCTAACAAACACCAGTAATTCTTTTGGAATAATTTATACCAATAAGGATTATACATAGTTAAGTTGTGGGACTTATAAAAAAATCTGCATTTTACATGACTTTTTTCCCCTTTGAAATGGAAGACAAAAAAAGGAGAGAATAGAATTTCACATAACATATATAAACTAGTTTATAAACTAGTTTTCTTACAATTACTTTTAAAAGAAAAAGTTTAGCATAAAGACATTCCTCTAACTATCCCACAGTAGAGGTTTATTTTAAGAGATGACCAATTTAAAAGTTACATATTTTGACACTTTGGGTTCTATTTATTTAAAGTATATAATTTCACGAACATTATCAATATAGCTGAACTTGCTAACTATCCAAAATTCTTTCTTTTTTAAATTTCTCCCTGTCTCTGCTTTATCTCTGTCTTTTCCCTTACTCCTCTTTCTCTTTGTATTTCCCTCTTTTTCCTTCTTCCTTTCTGATTATAATATCTGGCTTATATTATTAAGGCATTATTAAGGAAATATCAGATGACTCTCTGTGCAGAAATTTCAGAGATGACTCTGAAATCCCTCTTGCACTGATCTCAGAGCTTTTCATAAATTCATAAATATTGGAGATTTAAGGTACATTTGGAATTATATTCATGACTTTCTCAGTGTTTACATTTCTTTATCATAAGAAGGGGAAGGAACTAGAATTTATTAGGCACTTAATATGACCAATAAGTGTAATTCCCAAACCAACAATTAACCTTGGGCAAATTACTCAATTTGACAGAAAATAAAATTTCCAAAATTAGTGATCAATAATTTTCATAGCAATATAGTATCATAAGGAAGTCATGCAAAATATTTCCAATTTATCTATATAAAAATATTAAATTATTTGGGGAGTAAAGGGAAGAACAAGCATACTACAATTACCTTCAACATGAACTCATATAGAGTATGGCCTTATATTTTTTTCAGTAGCATGTAAAATTATGTTTCCTGAAAGATGAAAAATATTTTGGAGCACTTACATTGTCAGATTTTTTGTCCTGGCCAGACTCCCATAAGATTTGTTGCTGTCCAGAGCTCTCCATGGTGCTGACAAGAGTGAACCTTGCCCATTTGAAAGGAAAGAATTGTCTATTTGGATTGCAGGAGAGAGAAGTCCATGAAGTATCGTGCTAGAAAGTAAACTTATCTGAAGTATATCTCTAACATACACTACAAAGAAAGTGCTGCTTCCCTTCGGTTATCCAGCACAGCTCTTAAGTATTCCAAAGTGAGACCGTACAGCAGAATTCTTCAAACACCAACCGAAAAAGTGGTGAGCTCTTTGGAAGCTGGATTTAGACTGAAATTTCTCAATTCTCTTCAAACTGAAACACACACAACAGTGAAGCCAGGATTCCAGATAACTACTTGATCCTAATGCAGAGCCCAGACTCCCTTCAGTCCAAAGCTGTTAATGCTTTTCATCCTGTCAAATGCTTTTACTTCTAAAATAAATAAATAAACAGAATGAGATATACGATCCCATAGCTGCAATGCACAAACTCCCCTTACTTAGGGCTGCTGCACCCCTGCCATTGCTGTCATTGCCTCTGCTTGCTGAGACTTAGCATAGGCAGAAATGAGGCACTGGTGGCTTTCACAGATTATCTCTTTCTGAGACTGAACTGTTAAGGAGCCACATGACACCCAATGATGTCATCTCTAAAACAGGTCACAGTGGCTGCTGTATGGAGATGAAGCCTTTCTAGTGAAGTGTTTGGCATTATGATTTCCTTGAAAACCCAGTGGAACTAAAGGGCTTGGTCCTTTGCTAACACACTTAACTCTGAAGGAAAATCAGAGTTATATATACTCATATACCCATCAGAATCCCTGTGCAAGCCATGAGCAGCTTTTTATTCTGATCAGGAAAGGAATTTGAATGCACAGTTGCTCCAATTTTAAGAAAGGGGTTTCCTTTCCCCACTTAGGAAGAACAGTTGCAACAACTGTGGGAAGAAATCAAATGTGCTTTTAAAACACCTTCTTGGTTTTGCCAGATGTTTTCTTTATAGTCAGTTACAGTTTTTAACAGCTTCTGAAAATTACAAGATAAAAATGAGTTGATTTAGATTTAGGATCTAACTAAATATATCTTAAAGGAATAGAATAAACTTCCTGTATAAGGCAGAAGCTTATGAGAATCTGTTTGGTGGTGTTGTTTATTTCAGGAAGTGTCTTCTCATGCATAGATTTTTCTAGTCTAGAAAATCATGAACTCTTCAGTCTTTAGTTCATGTGGTTTTAATTAGTCGGGGTATACAATTGGTAATAGATATTATATGTAGATATTGCCTTTAATGAATCATTCATGTAGATTAGGAAGTAAAAGATTCCATTTTGTGTAATTTATAGCTTTAATGCTAGCCAGAATATTTAGTCATACTCTAGATTGCATGATTTTCTGGTTATAATTGGCATTCCCTCTTGCTAATACATAAAACATCTCATATCCCTTTATATTCACTAAATAACTCAGACTTAAAAATAAAGACCACCTGTAAACTAATTTGTTCAATTTTTTAAACAGCAATCATTAACACAGTGATATTCTCATTTGAGTGTGATCTCATTTTGTGTGACTTGGGCAAGTCATTTAGAGCCATATGCTTCAGTTTCCTCAAATGTACAGTGGGGATTATAATAGTACCTACCTCAAAGGGTTATTGTGAGGGTCAAATTTTATATTATTTATAAATCACTTGGCACATATTAAGTGCCTAATAAATTCTAGTTCCTTCCCCTTCTTATGATAAAGAAATGTAAACACTGAGAAAATCATGAATATAATTCCAAATGTACCTTAAATCTCCAATATTTAAGAATTTATGAAAAGTTCTGAGATCAGTGCAAGAGGCCAACTTTTCTTCCTGACATCTCTGTATCTCTAGTATTCAGCACATAACAGGCATAATAAATGCTTATTAAAGTAAATATTTCACCATACACCAATTCACAAATAAATTACCAAAGTATATTTACCCCTTTGTTAAACCAGCTGGATGAAAAAAAAACTCAGCTAATCAGACAAATTTTGGTTGTTGAAGAAATAGTCATTCATTAATTGCTTAGGATATTCTAAAACCCAGCTTAAATCCCATTTCCTCCCAGAACCTTCCCAACGGTCTGTTTTGCTCCTCTCTAATGCATTTATATGTAATACTCTGGATTACAGCTGTTAATGTTGGAACCTCACCCTCAATTAAATCTAAGTCCTGTGATGGCCAGGACTGTCTTCTCTAAAACTTTGTGTCTTCCTCAGCATGAGAAACAATTTTCTATAAACAATATGGACTTAATAAATGTTAGCTGAATGCTAATTCTGGCTTGAAAGCTAATTAATGGAAAAGCTATTTTTCTGTTTCCTCATCTGTTTAAATTAGGCACTTGGATTAGAATAGGAGTTCTTTTTTAATTAATGTATTTATTTTTAGTTTTCAACATTCACTTCCGTAAGATATGAGTTTTCAATTTTCTCTCCCACACTCTCCTCCCCCTTCCCCAAGACAGCATGCAATCTGATATAGGCTTTACATGTGCATTCATATTAAACATATTTTCATATTAGTCATGATGTAAATAAGAATTAGAACCGATGATTGGAACCACAAGAAAGAAGAAGTAAAATGAAACAGCACTGGAAAAGGGGAGCAAATAGTCTGCTTCCATCCACATTCTGACTCCATGGTTTTTTCTCTGAATGTGGATGGCATTTTCCATTGTGAGTCTTTTGTAACTGTCTTAGATCCTTGCATTTCTGAGAAGAGCTAAGTTTGTCAAAGCCAGTCATCACACAATGTGGCTGTTACTGTGCACAATGTTCTCTTGTTTCTGCTCATTTCATAGAGTAGGAGTTGTTAACATTTCTTTCTGTCCTGAAGTCCTTTGACAGTCTGGGGAAGTCATAAACTTCTCCTTAGAATGACATTTTAATGCATAAAATAAATTACATAGAATTATAAAGGACACCAATTATATTGAAATACATACAAATGTATATTTTATTAAAAAAAATAAGTTCATTGACCTCATGTTAAGAGCTCACAGACTAGATGAAGTCTGATCTATAATCCCATGATCTTCAACTAACCTAAGTGGAAGACAAATGTATAGAGTCTGATGATGATGATAGCAATTCAAAGTTTGCAAAGCACTTCATACGTTCAATTCAACTCAATAAATATTTATCAAGTACCTACTATATGTCTGGCATTGCGCTAAGTGCTGGGGTAAGAGGCAAAAGACAGTCATTGTCTTCAAGGAGTTTATACTCTATGGGGGAGACAACATGCAAACAAAAATATACAAAGCCAACAATATATAGGATAAATAAGAAATAATTAACAGAGGGTACTGGAATTAAAACAGATTAGAGAAGGCTTCCTGAAGGAGGTGAGATTTTAGTTTGGACTTAGAGGGAGCTAGGGAGGTCAGTGGTCAAAGTGGAAGAGGGAGAGCATTCTAGTCATGGGGGAGAGCTAGAGAGACTGCCATGATCTCCCGTCCCCCCAAAATGGAGAGTTTTGTTAATGGAACAGCCAGACAGCCAGAGTTATAGGTTCAACAAGTGAGGGAAGTAAGGTGTAAGAAGTTTGGGGAAAAAAACAAGTTTTGAAAGGTAAGAGGGGGATAGGTTTTGAAGGTCCTAAATGGCAAATAGAGCACTCTGTATTTGAACCTGAAGGCAACAGGGAAACAATGGAGTTTATGGTGGGAGGGAGCAGGGTGACAGGATCGAATTTGTGTTTTAGAAAAGTTACTCTAAGTGACTGAATGGAGAATGGACTGGTGTGGGGAGAGACTTGAGGCAAACAGACCCAGAAACAGCTATTATTTCCATCCAGGTATGAGATGAGGCTCTGGACCAGGTGGTGGCAGTGTTAGAGGAGAAGTAGGCAGATTCAGGAGATGTTTCAAAGGTGAAATCAGCAGGCTGTGGCCAACCAGTTTGGATGAGCTCATCTGGGCTATTACCAGCCCCATTTTACAAATGAGGGTAAGCCTCTCAAACCAAGAGAGGTTAATGACTTCCCCAGGATAGCACAGTCAGAGAAGATCTGAGGCAGATCTTTCTGATCTTCCTGATTTCAATTCCGGCACTGTCCACTGAACTTCTATATGGTAATTGAATAATATCATAAAGTATTCACAAATATCATAAAGTATTCACAAAAAACCTAAGAGTTCTAAATACAGTCTCTAACTACTGCATTTTCTCTCAAAATAATCTATTAAAGTATCAATTGTAACTAAATCTGTAATTCAAATATAACAATTATGACAATTTCACCTTAATATGAGAATAACAATAGAATTATTCCCTGTTAACATCCAATAGTAATGTTTTGATGTTTCATTTCTACCTGGATTATCTATTAAGTGAATAACACTATGCAACTAATATTGCCAGTCCCCTGTTGTGATCTAGCATTAGAAAAAATCTGTAACTTAGCTTCTTTCAAATTGTGGCTGTGAGGACCAAATGAGAAATTATATATAAAGTGTTTTATTAATTTTAAAGTACTATATGAATGTTAGGTATTTTTAATCTCTATTCTTGACACAAGTCTCAGGGGCCTGAAGGTAATGCCAGCTGATAGGAGAGATGCTATTATCTTTCAATGGGCTGGCAGTAGAGTAGAACATTTCCCTGGGAGTTAGACCTTCCAAGTGTTCTAATCTAGCTATACCCATATTTAGAATGATAATTCCAGTAACACTGTAAATATCTACTGGGAGCAGGGAAGGTAGCTCTTTCTTCAAGAGAGAGTGGAAAATTACTCTCTTCTAATTATACATAGTCTTTCAGTAAAGTGGTTCCTTTCCCTAAAGAAAAGTTATAATAACTGCCGAGGCAACCATGAAGTGGAGAGAACAGACCAATGCCTTGAATTTGCATTGAAGTAGAAAGGTATCTTGAACTAGAAAAAAGGAAGAAATTCTGGAGGAACTTTGATACCAAGTACAGCAACTGAGCCCCAGAGCTATGTCCACAAGGTAGAAGGGATTTGAAAATAACATTAAGAGAAACAAGGAGAGTTATAAAAGAAAATCCTTATCAAGATCTGTAATGGGCCATGGGTGGGGTGGGGTGGGGTGGGGGGTTATGGAGAGAGGACTGCATTTGAAACCAGAAGAAATAAGTTCGAAACCTACCTCTGCCACTTACTAACATGTGTCGCTACTGTGGGCAAGTCACCTGCTCCGTCCTGTTTCTTCCTCTGTAAAATGAGGGTGAGCTCCAGGATCTCTTCTAACTTTAAATCTTATGATCTTACAAAGATTACTGTCTTTTTTTGTTATTCTCAGTCATATCTTCCTCTTTGTGATCTCATTTAGGGTTTTCTTGACAAGGATCCTTGAGTGGTTCATCATTTCCTTCTCCTGCTCATTTTTCAGATGAGGACACTTAGGCAAACAGGGTGAAGTGACTTGCTCAGGGTCACACAGCTGGTAAGTGGCCGAGATCAGATTTGAACTTAGGTTTTCTTGACTTCAAGCCTGGCACTCTACCCACTATGGCACTTAACTGCCCATACAAATGAGATTAACAACTGATTAAAATGATATCTTCGGTGAGAAAGATAAATGCTGCCTAAACAGGGCTACTGTGTTTTTGTTTTTGTTGTTCTGGACTAGATCAGTGATTTCATTGACAGAAGGATTTCTCAGTGGAAAAATGTCTTCTACCAATGCAGACTGGTGTCTTCCACAACTCATAGCGTAAGAGACCTGCCTGGAGCGCTGGGAACTCGAGACTTACAGAACCAGCTTGTATCCGGCATTGAACTTGAACCTTTTTGACTCAAGGCTGGCTCTCTAACCATTATGGAACACTGTCTCCTAAACTAACCTAGTTTTTAAAAACTGGTTGCTATGACCATATATTAAACTATTAGTTTTATCTTTTAAATACTGACATCTGTTATAAAGTGTGAGAATAAGGAGGAAAACTGTATCTATTCCAATCACGTGCAATGGATCCAGCCTTCTGGCATCACCAAGTCACCATGACTAAAACACCACAATCACCTGGAGGCAGTTCACCCCTTGGCACATGTTCACTTTTTTCAAAGACAAATGTCTCTTTATAGCTGATACTGAAAACCCAGTAAGTAAAGTAATGAGAACAAAATCAGGGCAACACTTCATTCATTCATTCCCTCTTCCCAAAATGACTGGACATTTCATCATTGCAAAAAAAACGAAAAAGGAAAAGCACTTCCCACGATATGCTGTTTTTCTTTTTGAACCAACACAATGAAAAGCCAAACCCTCATTATTTGGATTTCTTTTACATAGCCTCAGCATCTAAAAGAGCATTCCCCAATTTGATTTTTTTTTATTCATGAAAACATTAAAAACTAACTTTACCTGTAGCATTCAATGAAAATTTATGAAGCACCTACTAATCATGGGGTGAAAAGCAGAATGGTGTGGTGGATCCTGAGCTGGACTAGGAGTTAACAAGACCTGGGTTCAAGTCTACCCCATCCCCTGTCTTCCACATCCTGGCTGTTTGACCCATATCTCAGAGCCCTCTGGTAACTCTACAAAGGCCCTTAACATGGGATTTCTGGACTTGCTTTGGAAAAATATTTTGATGACTCTTTTCAAATATAATTTGCTTGCTTTGTAATCCTACTTGTTATATGCATCTAAAAACATTATTCTGAGAGAGAAGTCCATGGGTTTCTGTAATGGTAATTAATTTGTTTGATCTGATGTTAAGTAGATCCTAGTAACCTAGTGTTAAGTATAGAACTCTGTCCATTGGTGAAAAGGTGTGAATTCCCAGAACTCTGTCCATTGGTGAAAAGGTGTGAATTCCCCTGTGACTTGGAAGAATGCTATTGGCTGAGACACTCCCCTGAACCATGTTGACTTGGGAGAAGGCCAGTGTTTATAAGCAGGAGAATTAC
>CM053600.1:192530085-192542484 GCA_028646575.1 Pseudocheirus occidentalis
TGAGTGCAAGGACTGTCTTTTACCTCTTTTAGTATTCCCAGTGATTAGCACAGTTCCTGGTACATAATAGGTAGCTAGTAAATGATTATTGAATCTTATTACTGAATTGAATTGAACCTCTGGCACACATTGGCTGTTTGATCCCAACCCAAGAGGTCACTTAATCTCCCAATGTCCTAAGCCAGTGGTATCCAATTCATATATAAGGATCCCTTGGACCATACACTGTCTTAGAAAACTACACATTGTCTATTTATGGCTTTTATATTCACACATAAACACAATAAAATCAGATGCTGCTTCTATTGCTCAATTACTTTAGTTTGTTGACTCTCCATACCCCATTTGAGGTTTTCTTAGCAAAGATCCTGGAGTGCTTTACCATTTCCTTCTCCAGCTCATTTAACACATGAGGAAACTGAGGCAAAGAGTGTTAAGTGACTTACCCAGGGTCACACAGCTAGTAAATGCCTGAGGCCAAATTTGAACTCCAGTCTTTCTGACACCAGACCTGGCACTCTATCTACTGCACCACCCAGCTGCCCCTTAAAATCAGAAAAGACCTACCCTTCTGTTCTAGGCAATGCTTTAAGATTCTAAGTTCTAGACAAGGTACTGACCTGAATTGGTAGAAGACATTTTCTTGTCCAGATGTTTTCCACATCACTAAGATAACAGGAGTAGTCACTGTCCCTTGACTTAAATACTTTTGAGAGCTGATATTTTACTAAGTAGTTACCCATCTCGCTGATGCTCCCAACTCTTCCACTTATGCCTTTGTAAGTTACTACATCCAATATAATTAATCAACTAGCCTGATAATGATACACATTTTGGCTGGTCCTCGGATGGCAGACACTTAGTCCATTTCCCAGCCCCACCTAAAAGCCATCCGTGTGGGTAGAATGAACCACAGCTCATGCTCCACTGGCACGGCCTTGGGGGCCCCACGGCCATTTCTCTATTGGGATGGGGCAAAAGAATAGGACTCCAATGCAGAAAATATGATGCTGAGTTTTTTGAAAAACAGGAATGAAACTGAGAATATGCAAGGCAGAGACTTTTAAATGATTGTATGTGGAAAAACATTTCAGCCCCTTTTGACTTTTCACAAGATATGATTTTAAAATAGAGGCAAGACGTTCATGTGGCTTGTAAAATCAGTTTTCTTACTTGACAGTCAGCCCTCTGTGCAGGAAAATGCCCACCTTTCATTTTTATTCATCTTTCTGCCAACAGTTGTTTAGTTTTCTGGCTATTGGGAGTACAATAGTCTCTTCTTTACACTCCTGGGCTGAAAGCCATCAATTTCCCCCCTCTTATGATTTCTCTTTCCTTCACTAAATTTTGTGACTTGTGAGGCTTGAATTTACTTATTCTTCAGAAAACCCAGCTTCCTTGGCTCCAAATAACTGCTTTCTAAAGGAAGCGCACTCTTCATTCTCTAGGCTTTTTTCAATTGTGTCCTTTGAACTTTCAAGTTGAAAACCTCCAATTACCTCTTAATATTTGCAGCCCTATTCCAGGCTCCTTCTGCACCACCATTTCAGCATGCTTTTAAATTCCATTAGCAATCTATCTTTCTGTTTATAGATTTTTAAAAAATATTCAAAGTCATTTCATATATAATGCTGAACACTCATCATCATAATATTGTCTGGATTTACTCCTACCAATAGCTCATACTCTTCTAAGGGCAACTTGTTTGTAGTTCAAGTACTCTTTCCTCTTCTGGGCTGGGAGGGAACATGAGATGACCAGAATAACCATTTCACTGGTATAGGGAACTCTTGGGATACATTTTTTCTTCTCCTATAGATATTGGTGATTCATCTGTAATATGGATCACTCAATTAACAAGCATTTACTAATTATCTGTTGCCGGGTACTGTGCTAGGCTTAGAGTATACACAGTATGCCCTCCAAGAGTTTATACTCTAATGATGGAGTTAGCATGACCATAAGCTGGTATGAGATACAAAGTAACTTTTAATCTTAGAAATTTGCCTTGGGCACTGAGTAGTTAAGTGACTATTCATGGTCACCTAACTAACATCAGAGGCTAGAACTGAACCCAAGAGAATAAATCTTCCTGACTCCAAGGCGGACCATATACCATTATGCCACAGAAAACTTTTCCTCCCTCTTCATAGAATCATATAATCTGTTAAGATAGAAGGAAATTTATAAATCACCTCGTTCAACAGCCTCTGTTTACAAGTGAAACAATGGTGGGGGAGAGAGGGCAAGAGAGAGAGAGACAGACAGACAGACAGAATGACTCTATTTCAGTATCTGAATTATCATTTTTTGTACAAATTCCTATAGTCTTGCCCTCTAATTTATCATTCTAATTCTTAAGGAGGTAGGGTTACATAGAAGATAGGGTTCTAGACTGGGAATAGGTGAACCTAGATTCAAATACCACATCTGGAACTTAGTTTTGTGTCTACGGGCAAGTTACAAACATCTGGGCAATCTCAGGCAACCACGGCAAAAGTATATTACCCATGGAAAAAAATGAAAAAATAGTTATTCACTAATAGCTCAGTTTCTTCCATCTATGAAATGGGTATAGCAATACTTCTAGTACCTACCTCATGTGACCAGTGAGATGTAAGAAAAGCGCTTTGCAAATGTTAAAGTATTATGTAATTAAGAGGCAATATACTTATTCATTTTAGAATTATTCATTTCCAAACTTGAGGTTAGCTCTCTTCTCATTACACCAGGCTGCTTCTCACAAAGGCTTTTATATTACAAGATGACAAATAATAATGGTCTATCAGGCACATGCTTCAAATAGACCTCTTACTCTGAGGCTCACTCCCTGCTTGCAGAAAATGTTTCATAACATTCCTTTTTCTGTGACTTTGCCACAGTCCTCCTAGCAGCAAACCAAACTGATTATGGTGCTGGATTGTATTCTGTCCTGAGAGGTGACATCATGTGCTAGTCTGGAGTGGGTGTGTCTCCAGACCATGTCATCAGCTGCCCTTGTATGTAGGCTTTCTGTTCGTATATTGTATATAGTCTCTTTGTCTCCTCTGTTCTCAATTTTGAGGACTATTCTCTCTCCACTATACTAGGCTCCCACTCACAAAGGTAAGTAATACAAGGATTATCGTCCCTGCTTTATAGATGAGGAAACATAAATTCATGAAGATGGAATAACTTGATTGATGCTAGTCAGCTAAGAGACAGAAGAGTTGTCTTGAATCTAAATTTCTAGAATCCAAGAATCAAAGCATCTCAGGAGCAGAGATCCAGAGCTGGAAGTGACATCAGGACGCATCTAGGCCAATGCTTTCATTTCACAGATAAGGAATCTGAGACACACAGAAGTTAAATGACTTACTCAGAGTCACACAGCTGGCAAATGTGTGAGATGAGACTGAGACTCATGTACTATTTATTCTAAGTTCATGCCCTACTTACCATGTCCCTCTTCAAATTATTCTTGGTAGAGGGGAGGGAGACATGGAAGGAGGGCTGGAGGGGGAAGAAGGGGGGAAAGAGGGAGAGGGAGAGAGTAAGAGGGAGGGAGGGAGAGAGAAGCATGGATTCCAGGTAGGATGAAGGTAGGTATTGGGCTGGTAAGTGGTCCCTGACCACAACCTACTTTTAAGTGGAGCTTGACTATGGTCCCATCCCACCTGGCAGCTACTCTGGAGGAGGAATGTTTCTCTTGTTGCAGATCTCATGAAGATGGGGAATTTCAAGGGTCTTATGACAAGTTCTGTCTGGGAAGACAGGGTATCTTAGAAGACCAAACCCTCTAGGGACAAGAGTATCTGTCAAACACCTCCATTCCAAGAAGTTTGGCATAGCCTTTAAATGGTCATTGTGGTAGGAGCCAGTCCCTTGCACCAAGATCTTTGGCCTCTGACATCCCCAGAGAGTACCATCTATAATCCATTATTTCTAGCTCCAACCTAACTACAACATCTCAGACCATAAATAACTCCCAAGGACCCAGCAGGAACAGAATACAAGTAGCTCTCCTACCCCATTCCTATTGCTTTCTCCTGACTGGATGCTGCCCCTCCCATACTCAGCACACCCCTAGAAGTAACTTAGAATCCTCCTCTAGTCTTACTATCCC
Source organism: Pseudocheirus occidentalis (assembly GCA_028646575.1). Lineage (NCBI taxonomy): Eukaryota > Metazoa > Chordata > Mammalia > Diprotodontia > Pseudocheiridae > Pseudocheirus > Pseudocheirus occidentalis. The sequence goes on from CM053600.1 coordinate 192,534,191, forward strand.
AATAATGACTTTCTTGAAAGAATTCATTGGGGAGGTACATGGTCATTCATACCTCTTGGTTGAGCAGGGATTTATCAACTATAATAATTCTGGTAAGATGGTGAATCTATGGGCATTGTCAACCTAGATGCTATACTCTCTGGACTCTACACAGTGATCATTCCATGTTACAATGCAACCGAAGGGTTCCTGGGCTTCCCCTTGTCATTATAGCTGGAGGACCCTTGGGTTATGCCATCTGGCCTGAAACTGACTCCTCTATGTATTATCTCCCCTAATTAGAGTGAGATCCTTGTGACTTTCTTTTGTTTGTGTCCTCATCAATTAACACAATTCTTGGCACATAGTAAGTGTTTAATGAATTCTTTTTCCAACCTATTCATACTCTTCAACTTATTTGGGGCCAGGAAATGGAATTCTTAGTTATAGTTCCATCTGTCAAGATTAGACCAGGAGATAAGGGGAAAGCGAGAAGGGAGAAAGAAAGAAGAGAGCAATTTTCTAAGAGCAATAAGGAAAGATTTGGAAGAGGAGGAGGTTCAATAGTTATCATGTGAAGGAGATTCAGGAAGCAAATGCTTGGGCAGAAATTAACAAAAGAAAGAAGGAAAAGATAGAAGGACAGCATATCCAAGTTCCCTCAGAATAGGAGGTAGAAAAATTAAGTTGGTTCAGAAAGTTCTCCTATTAGCCACTAGGTGGCACCATCAGCTAAGGACAGCTTGGTGAGAGGTACGGCTATTAGGCAACACAGAGAAGAGTGGAGTGTAGGCCCTATGGAATTAGATGGTCATGTATACAGAACGATCATAAAGTCACTGTTTGTAACGCAGGCAGTGCTTGTAACAAGAAAAATCCAACCCAAACCACCACAAATTCTGAAGTGTAGCACTAGTATCACAAAGGACATTTTGAAATCACTTACATTTTCACTTTTGATTCCAAGGGCTGAAGATTGAGGTGGTATTTTTCAATATTATTCTCCATATCCATGGCAATCTGGTGACTGGAAGAAGAATTAATGTTTTAGTGTTTATATAAGTATATGTATTCATTTTCAAGGCTAATTTATATTCATTTTACAGAGTCACCATAAAATTACCTTTGTTTGCTTTATATATGAACAGATTATTAGGATTTATTAATGATACATCCACCATGTAGAAATAAACAAATATGGTAGAAGAAAAATGCAATTTCAGCATTTACCTTCTCCTTCTTTTTTGTATGTAATTTTAATTTAAGGACAAAAAAGTCCTATATCGTGATAGAAGAACAAAGGAACTGAGATTTGCAAAGTGCTTTGCATAATTAACTATTTTGGTCCTCACCATAATCTCGTCATGTAATTAGCACAGATACTATTATATCCATTATATGGATGAGAGAGCTAAGGCTCAGAGGGCTGAAGTAATTCATCCATAGCTGTATGGTTAGTAAACATTAGAGGTGGTATTCAAATCCAGCTTTCTTTGATTCTACTAGTGTTCCTCCCGCGGAACTAAACAAAATGTGAGAAACGACTTATTAGGAAATCCTTTGGAACTCTTCGACATTTACCAATTGGAAAGTTTTAAAGAGTTTATAGATGAATTTATAGAAACATTGTTGTCATTGGCTCATTGTTCAGGCAAGTTAAACAGTTTGCAGAATGAGCCACTAGATTGTACCATAAGTCAAGGACAGCTTTGTTACTAATCAGTAAAAAAAAAAAAAAAAAAAAAAAAAGAAGAGAAACAGAAGGGTAAGGGAGAAAGCTCTGAGAATGATGTAATGGCTTCTGCAGAGGAAGGAAGAAAATAAGCATCTTTTGAGCCCCTACTACATGTCAGGCTTTATGCTAAGTTATTCACCAGTAAATCCTCACAATAACTCTAGTTAATTAGTACCATTATGACCTTCATTTGTCTCCAACCAAAAAAAATGGCTGTACAAAGAATTTATGAAGCAACATGGAGCTTTGGGCACCCCAAAAACATGGTAGTTAGCCCTCTTGCCATTGGTCTTGAAAACTCAGGCAGATAGAGGTTAAGTTACTTGCCCAGAGTCACAGGTCTTCCTTCCTCTAGGCTGCTTCTTGCTGCCTCGAGATTAAGAGAAGAAATTTAAAAGCAGTCAAATACTGTAGAAATGTTTCATCATATTCTAATGGGCATTCTGGAGAGATCTATACTCTTACTCCTTGTATGCAACCTTAGATAGCCATGATGAGAATCTATATTGGCCATTCATAAGCAACAATAAATAAATATTTATTGAGTACCTATGGTAGAAGAGACATTCTAGTCAGCACAATGTAGCAAACATTTACTAAGTAAATGCAAGGCACTGTGCTAGAAACCAGGGATATGAAGACAAAAGAATCAAAACATCCTTGTCCTCAAGAAGTTTAGAGCATACTATTAGGATTCAAAATAAGAATATTTGTTAATATTTATGTTCATAATATTTATAGAATTTAAAAATAGGTATATTTGTGTTTCTAAAGTACAAATTTATATTTTTATGAAAAGAAAAATATAAATATATTTAAATATCAATCATTAATAATATTGATTATAAATTTTAAATATATTTATGTTATATAATTAATAACAATTCTTGAAAGCAATAATAACATTTGTATTGCAAACACAGTGTTTGCTCTGTGCCAGGCCCTGTTCTAAGAGCCTTGCAATTGTCTCCTCTGATTCTCACAACACTTGGAAGTAGCTGCTATCATTATCCCCATTTGGTAGATGAGAAAACAGAGGCAAACAGTGGTTGAATGACTAGCCTGAGGCCATGGATAGCAAATGTCTGAGGACAGATTTGAGCCAGATCTTCTGACTTCAAGCCCAGTGCTCAATCCATTGAGCCATCTGGCTGCTACTGCAGTAGACAAGTACAACTACAAGGCAAATTGAAGGAGAGAGAACTAATAAAGGCTCCCTCTAGGAGATGATCCTTTAAGCCTTAAAGAAAAGTATGGATTCTTAGAGACAAAGATAGAATGTATTACAGTCATGTATAACAGCCTGAGGAAAGACACTGAGCTGGAAGACAAACTCAATGTCCAATTTAGCAAACAACTGGTAGGCCAGTTTGGCTGGTGTGTAACCCGGGTTCATGTCTCTCCTCTGATGGGGGATAATATGGAAACCTTAGCCCTAAGTTTTCCCTCCTTTGCCTTTCTCTCTGCCCTGCTCCCTTTCTTTCTTAGTCTCTTTTTCCTTCTCGCCTTCAGCTAAGACAAAATGATGTGATGAGTGCCCCTACAAGGGGCCTGGAGTTAAACAGGGCAATAACCCACCCTACAGAACTGCATGGTAAGTGCATCAGAGAGTTAAAAAGAAAGACTGGGTGTGAAAACACACAAGAAAGGTTATTGAGAATCAGGGAGATCAGGAAGAGATAGTATGTGGAAAGGAGTGAGGGAGACCCCCTACTAATAGAACATCCCTGTGAGACAGCACGGCTGGAAGTGTCCCAACCACGTCCATACACAACACGCTTTGGGTGTAGTTTATTACAGTACTGGGGTCAATTAGCATGAGCATACACACATGCAAACACATGCACACACATAAAGCACTGTTCAAGGTTCATTTCCTAGTTTTAAATTAATAATGAGCACCAAGAGAGGAAAGTTATATGGAAAGTATATTGAGTCATGATTGGAAAGTCATTGTCCTGGGGAATTATCCATCACCAGGCCATCACTGTCTGAAAATGAATCCCTGCACAATTCCACTACAATACCAATCTCCATATGAGTCTGTGTATGTGTATGTGTGTGTGTGAGACAGAGACAGAGTGACAGAGAGAGAAAGAGATAGACACAGAGAGATACAGAGAGACAGAGACAGAGAGACAGAGAGAGAAAGACAGAGAGAGACAGAGAGAAAGACAGAGACAGAGAGGGAGAGAGAGAGAGAGAGAGAGAGAGAGAGAGAGAGAGAGAGAGAGAGAGAATGAGAATGAGAATGAATGGGGGAGATAACACACAGGTGTGTAAAAGCTATAAAGGAAGATTCCCTAATCCGGTAGCAGTGTGCAGGATGGATGGGAGAAGCCTAAGGGCAAGGAGGATGCACCAAGACTTTGATTATAAAGAAATTTTTTTAGGAATCTCCCAAGTCATTCCCATATTTCCCTTCTAAAGCAACTAGAAGTTGAGATTTGTGCTGGCCTTTCCTGTTTGGATGGCATTTGGATGTTTTTATAGGAGAAAGGGAGAGGAGCAAAATAAGCTCAATAGTTTGGGCATCATAGTAAAATATACGTCCAATGGTCAGGGAGATTAAAAAAATTAAATGTATATATATAAGACACAGTGTAAATATACAATACATATCTGTGTAAACATATTTGTTAAGTATATATTAAATTTTAAATTAAGGGAGATAAAAAGCAGTAGGGTTATTGCCAGGCAGTCAACCCCCACCCCAGAAATAGCAGCAGCCGCAACAGCTAACAAGAGTAATGATGATGAGGTGGCGGCACAGGTGGCACCAGGGGTGGCAGCCACTCTGGAATAAGGAAGACCTGAATTCAGATCTGCCTCACATACTAATGAGCTTTGTGACTCTGGGCAAGTCGCTTAACTTCTGTTTGCCTCAGTTTCTTCATCTAGAAAATAGAGATAATAATAACATCTCTCTTCCAGATTTCTTGTGACGATCCAATGAGATATTTGTAAAGCTCTTGGTAAAGTGCCTGGCACATAGTAGGATCTATATAAATGGTAATTATCATCATCATCATCATCATCATCATCATCATTATCATCATCATCATCTTCATCATCATCATCATCATCATCACCACTTTATATTGTGCTTCAAAACTGATCAATCTATATAGATACATGGATAGATATATATACTCCTACATATCTATTTATGCATGTGTGTATACACATGCACATATATGTATACATACACACACATACACAAACACACAAAATATCCACTATGGGCCAGGCACTGTACTAAGCCTGGGGATACAAAGGAACTCCCCAAACAGTCCGTCCTCTCCAGGAGCTTCCATTTTGCTCCAACAATTCTGGGAAAGAGAATTCACTCCACAGAGAATCATTTCACCATTTGGTAGCTCTGTTAGCACCTTCTCAAAATCGGGGCCCAAATCTTTGATGTTCCTAATTCTGCCCTGCAGAACTATACAGAATAATCATAAAATCCTTCTCCTGTAAGGCACTTCTTCAAATATGTGGAGATTTTCTTTTCTATATCCTGAGAAGATCTTTTTTATAAGAAAACCAGCTGTAGCTTGATCATCCATTTTTTCTTATGGTTTTTAGATTCTTTGCCACCTAGGTCACCCTCATAACGAACATGTGGTCAAAACTCCATATTTACACGTGGGTGTAATCCACAAATCTACATGTTCTCAGTCTCAGACTCGTGTGGCTGATGTTTTAAACTGAAATCCAGAATTTTAGATTTGGCCTACACGATGTCATCTTTCTGGTTTCACTTCATAATTTCGGTTTCTTAAGCTTGTGTTGAATCTTGACTCTTTCATCCTTGGAGCTAGGAGAAATATCCCAAATCACCTAAGCCAACCCCTTCATCTTCTGTACATATTTTTACCTTTTCCTATCATTACAAAGCATGAACACTTCACAATCAGGGCAGTATTCTAAGTAATTTTAGCAGTCAAGTACTTTTTAATACTTACTTTTCAAGTACATATTTTCCATCACTAACTTGTTCTATCGTTGGCTGCAATCTTTTTAGTTCCTCCTGTAAAAAGAAAATGCAGCTTGATTATACACCTTAATGACCACAATCTTTTGATCATATGCAATAACCCAAAAGAATTTATATGTGAAAGATTTCTGACCTCATCATTTCTGACCTCACAATGTAAAAATTTCTTCTACAGATATCAGTCACAAATCATCTGTGACTTAATTGGAGATATAGAGAAGTTAAGTGACTTCTCCAGGGTCACATGGCTAATAATTGTTAGAGGAGGAATTTAAACCCACATCTTTTCAAATCCATTGTCAAATACTATAGCCAAGATACCATGCTGCTTCTTCAGGGGGCACATACATAGATACATGGTCTGGAGAGATAAAATACATTTAGAAGAAATTATCGTTCAGAACACAATGATAGTAAACCTTTTCAGTGATGAAAACTGATGTTTAAGTAGGGTTCAAATAAGCAACACAATTATTCAATAAGTTAAGTACAAATGCTCTACCTCTCTCTCATAATTGGAGAAGGGGGGACTATGGGCACGGAATGTTGCATTCACTGTCAGACTTAATTGGAGTGCTGGCTAATTTGCTGAATTGCTTTCTATTTTGGCCTTCTTTCTTCTTCTGTCATTGCAAAAGATAGCCTTCTGGATGGAGGGGGGAATAGATATATATGGAAATCAATGGTATGAGGCAAAATATTTCAATAAAATTAAAATTAAATTATTTTATCCTAAAAAAGGATAAATTCTCTAGTTTAAAATAATTTACTTTCCTTCCGACAGGAATATAAGGTTTTGAGTGTTTCCTATCAGCAAAGAAAGTTCTTTGTGGAAACATCCATTATGACCACACCTGGGGGGGGGGCATTGCAGTATTGCTAGAGAATTTTTTTTAAAAAGACAAAGTCATAATCTTTTTAGAAGAACCAAGTACATTATATATGTATGTAAAGTTTTGCCCCATTTCTTATGCTGACATTTAATTTACTGAAAGGGGCAAAGAATAGGGCATTTGTGTGAGGGAAAAAAGGCAGTTTGAGAAGAAACAGAAAGTTTTAAGAGGGTCTGAGAGAACAGCAGAACTTCACATAATTGCTTGAAGAGACACAGATAGGAGATGCTCTGATTTGAGACAGAAGACAGAACAGAAAAACAAGGGAATTAGAAGGTAGAAGCTAACTTATGAAACCTAGAGAACTAAGAGGTGATAAAAAAGAGAAACAAATTAGAGACTGAAGATGAAGTAGAGCCCACCTGGGACAAACTAAGGAGAGCCAGGCAAGGCTGACAGTTGATTCGGGGGGCTGATGTGATTGAAAGAAAGTTCTGATGGAGTTGGGGAGCAGAGCCAAGATGGCAGCGTAGAAGCAGCAAGGTCCTGCAGCTCCCATAAACCCATAACCACACTAAACACCCATAAAATATGACCCCAGACAAAGTCTAGAACTCTCAGACTCACAAAAATACAAAAAACACCTCACTTGCTGAAGGCAGCTCAGTAGCAAGGGTTCATTGTAGCGGGCCAGGAGCTGAGGCCAGACCAGCCTGAAGCCGAGACTGCAGTCAGGCCCTGGATGGTGGGAAGGAGCTGAGCTGCGCAGCAGCCAGTCTGCAGGAGAGAAGATCTACAGCCTCCAGCAATTTCAGATCTACCAAGGTGTGAAAAACAGGGATTGGAGAGGGGCAGCTTGGCAGGAGGGGCTCATCCAGCAGCCGGCAGGCCGGGAGCCCAGACCAGCCCAGACCAACACCACAGCCGTGGCCAGGCCAGGCCCCAGGGTGGTCAGGAGGAGCTGAGCCCCCCAAGCTGCAGCTTGAGTCTACTTCAGAGAAAATCTACTGCACCTGAGGGAATTGTCACATCCAGCAAACCAGAATTACAAAAGTGAAAGTGAAAGTGAAACTTTTAAACTTAATTTGGAAAAGCAGTTCAGCCAATCTGCCCCCGGGGCAAGGAAGCAGTGGGGGAAGGGCAGGAACTGCTGTAACCAGCGGCTGCCCCCACTGGGCTGCTTCAGAGCCCCTGACCTTCAGACCCTGCAGGAAGGCTGAATTGATTGATCAGGGCCAAGTACTCTTGTGCTGAGCGGCCTGGATCCAGATCGTGGTCTTGGGTGGTGGTCCTGGGGTGCGTTTTCAGCAAGCCAAAGCTGGGGGGACTTGCAACACTCCCCCACCCCCCTAATAGCTCCCGCAGCTGGGAAAACCCCAGTGATTTGGAACAGAGCTTTTCCCCCTGGAAGCAGAGTTTCACAGAGCTAAAAACAAAACAAAACAAAACAAAACAACCAATTAATTGACTGGCCAACATGAGGAAAAGGAAGCATAATAAGAACAGCAATAAAACTCTAGAATCCGTTTTTGTGGACAAAAAGGATCAAAGCATGTTACAGGAGGAAGACAACACAGTCAGAACTCCCACACCAAATGCTTCCAAGACACTTGAAGAATTCCTAGCAGCTACAGATCAGCTGAAAAAAAGGACTTTGAAAAACAAATAAGAGAAGTGGAGGAAAAATTGGGAAGAGAAATAAGAACGATGTGAGAAAATCATGCAAGAGAGTCAACAACCTGACTGA
>CM053600.1:192542984-192579736 GCA_028646575.1 Pseudocheirus occidentalis
TTCATTCCTTCCTTCCATAGAGTTGTAATAGAATGATTGAATTTTAATGCTAATATGAGGAACTATAAATGTATGGTTTGTGCAGTTGTATGTTATGTCTGCATATGCCCAAGTTAGAATCAGTTTTAACCTGACTTGGCAGTTCTGTCCCTAAATATAGATGCTCCTAAATCTCTTTATAAAGAGGATATTTGCAGTTGATATAATTGTGTGAGTTGGAAAAATCCACTGACCAAGGCCTTGTGAAGCTACCAAAGCTTGTGGAATAAAGGGGGATTTAGAAATAATAGTGTTGGTATAGTGTGATTCTCTCATGGCTTTTTCAAACTCATTGCTGTGCTACAAGAGCTTCTGGGTGATCCATTAAAGAAAGTTTATCTTCTTTTAATGTATTTGTCTTAGAGATACATTGAAGGGGAATCTAATACCATTTAGAACTGGAAGGGCCAGTGCTTTAACAGAAGAAAGCAAACAGACAAAAACTCATCACTTCTTCCTTACTCTTAATCTAAATCCAAATTGGGAAATCTGTCTGTCAGGATAGGAGGCTTAGGTTATGGAGCCAGTGAAGAAATCTTCATGGACCTTTTATGGACCTGAGCTGGAGGGATTAATACAAAAATTGAGCCAGTCCCTGCCCTCAATGAACTTACATTCATATTCTCTTACTGAATGTTTAAAAAATATAGAGCGTACCAGGCCTGGAGTCAGGAAGGTCTGAGTCTAAATCCAGCCTCAGACACTTAATAACTGTGACCATGGGCAAGTTACTTCATCTTGTTTGCCTCAGTTTCCTCATCTGTAAAATGAACTGGAGAAGGAAATGGTAGACCACTACAGTATCTGCCAAGAAAACCCCAAATGGTGTCAGGAGGAGTCAGACACAAATGGAAAAATGTCTGAACAACAACAACAGCAACAACTAAGTTCACATAACTGAACAACAACCAAACATAACACTGGTCATGGACTTAGAGAATTATGAATCTTAAGGAGAACTTTATAGCAGCTTTAATTCTTATGCTTTATTAGAGAAGGAAACTGTAGTTCAGGGAGGTTTCATGAGTGTGCCAAAAATCAAGAGGCTAGAAATGTTGATGGAATGTGATAGGCTAGAATTTATTAGGTAGAAAGGTAAAGTTCTTAAGCTTGCCTCCCACAAACCAGCCTGACAAATCAAGGTTACTAGATGTGACTGGATCTCAGTCAGTCTGGAAAAGGAAAAGCTTTGGAAGTTTTAGTGGATTTTAAGTTCAATAGAAGTCAATTGAGTTGCGTTTGCCAAGAAAAGTAATGAGAGAGAGAGAGAGAGAGAGAGAGAGAGAGAGAGAGAGAGAGAGAGAGAGAGAGAGAGAGAGAGTGTTCAGAATGAGATGGGGCTGGGCAGGCTCTGCTCAGGCCACAGGTTCAGGGCCATATTCATCCAGCTGCCAGATTGTAGGGAGGACTTTGATGAACTGAAGAGAAACCAGAGAATGCTAATCTCCAGCATTTTGATGACCATTCTCTGCGCTATGATGATTGGTTGAAGGAATTTTGGCTGTTTGACCTAAAGATAACTAGGGGAATAGGGAAAACAAGATTGTTGACTTCAAGGGTTTGAAGATCTATCACATGACAGAATCCAATTTACTCTCTTTGTCCCCAGAGGCAGAATTAGGAGAGATGGGTGGCTATTACAAAGGCAAAGTCTGGCTAGACATTAGCAAAAGCTCCTGACCGGAGCTAACCAAAGGTGGAAAGGGCTACTTCAGGAAGAAATAACTTCCCTCTCACTGGAGGTCTTGGAGCAAAGACTAATTGCCAGGAGAAGGGATTCTCATTCATGTATGGACTGCACTGGATGACCTTAGAGGGCCTTCTAACCTTGAAATCTGGGGATTCTGTAAAAAGAAACATTTTACATTGCCAGCCCATTCAGCAGCTTCCTGTGCCCTGGCTTGTGGGATCCAAGCTCTTGAGTTAGAAAAGCTCTCAGGGGCCATTTTAGTTCTTCTCTCTCATTTATAAATAGTTAAGAATTATTTCTCCCCAGTACAGATTCCCTTCTAGTGGGTCACAGATACCACACAATGGGGTTATGTCTTCAGGCATGGGAGGGTCACAGAAGATTGGCAGGGCACAATATCTTTCACCATTCTCTTCCTGACCTGATTCCAAGCTGCAAAGAATGGTAATATTTGGTGTTTAAGAGCTAAGCAGATTTTCAGTGTTGAAATTGCGGTACTTGTTTGGGGGCAGCCCTTACATACAGTAAAGAAGTACCATTGTGAAGATTGCTGCATGTACTATTTGTGAAAAGGAATTAGTGGGAATGGCTTTTCTTTTCAGCTTGGTGCTTACAGCTGAGCCTACAGAGAAACAAAACAGATTATTTGTATAAGGTACAATGGATTTTTAATTGGCTATAAAGTTTCAGACTGCCTTCTGACTCTTACCTAATAGTCCTTGTTGATCTACTATCTAAAGAAATGTGTCATTAAGTAAGCCCCTTTCAGCTCTGTGCACATCGTTAACCAGAAATGAAATAACTTTGGGTGGCTCCTGGTGTCCTTTTTCCTTCCTCCTGATGTGTTTCAGGCTACTCAAGAAGGGAAATGAGGTGGATTCATTTTTACACAGAACATCTTGTCCAGTACAATCACCAGGAACAATTTTCATGTTCATTGGGCCATGATTTGGGATGGACCATCACCCACTTGCCCCTAAATGTCCTCTATATCAGGGCATCATCTTCCCCTCCTGTGAGGCCTCAATACCTACCATTTAATTGGACACATGTTTTAAGTGCCTACTTTGTGAGGGGTCAAGAGGCAGAATGATAAATTGGATGGTGAGCTGGCTGAGAGTAAGGAAAACTTGGGTTCAAGTTCTGTTTCTAACACACACTGGCCATGAGACCCAGGGTATGTCACTTAGCCTTTCAGGATCCTAGAAAGCTTTCTAAAACATTAACTTACTCAGCAGGTGGATGGAATGCTAGATGGAGTTTCTTCAATGGGTTTTCCCTAAACTAACGGGACTGTAGGTTCAATCCAATTCTTGAACTGGGTTTTGGTTCTTGTTGTTGTTGTTGTTGTTATTGTTGTTTTGCTTCTCAGGGAAAAGGGAAAATTTTGATCTCTCCTCCCTCCCACTACTCTGCCTTTTGCTTATAGTTTCCTGAAGGATTTTTCCTTAAGATATCCCACCCCTAGCAGGAAGTATTCCCAAAAGACAGGGCAGGAGAACATTTTGAGAAAAGTGACCACAATGCACCAAGAAGAGAGCCATTGTGGAGAGGTTGGGAAGTGGGGGTGTCTGAAGGATCTCATATGAATCCCTAGCAGGTTCTTGTCTGGAAAGAATTTCACAAGACCCAAGCTGTCTTTTGGCAAAGTTGCAAAGTTTATTGTTATGCTGACTTAGCAGCAGGCAGGAGAAATAGGGGGACCTGAAAAGTGCAGGGATCTAAGGTAGAGTTATAAAGTTTTACTCTCTGCAGTGGGCAGGAAAAGGTTAAGGATAGCCTGCAAAGAGCAGGGGCTAGAGATGAAGTTTTTATAACCATAAAACTGTCAGTCAAAGGTTAATTACACTAACTAGGTGGGCAAAGGTGGAGTTAGGAAGGAGTTTAGGAGTGGTCAGTGCTTAAAGGGGCATGCACTTTTTGTATCAACTGCGCAGGCAAATTGCCCATAATTCACTGGGAGATCCCCCTAGAAGGGGGCTATAGGGAGATGTGGTTTTTACCTTGAAACGTCACTGGGTTACTTTTGGTCAGAGATGAATGAGATATGTCCAATATGGCTATTGGGAGGGTAGGCTTGATTGTTTCCAAGTCTGAGAACTGGACTGATTAGGGATTCAGGAGGTACCATATTGGGATGGAGTTATCTGTCTGATAGTGTTGTTCAAGGCTTTTGGGTGCTGCTGGCCACTTAGAACAAAGGGGCTATGCATTTCTTTAAGGGTTTGTTTATAGAATACTATTGAAGGATTCATAGGTGCTTGTCTCTAGGCAGACTTGCTAGCTAAGGGAAAAGACTTTTAGGCTGGGGGAAGGGAGGAGAGGCAGAGTTAATGACTTTATGGCTGGGGGAAAGTGTGACTTTTACAACTTAATTGCACAGGCTTGTTACAAACTGATGTTACATACATAGGTACCCAAACACAAGTGATATTTTACACACTGAGGTTACAGACAAAAGCATCCCAGACCGCATCAATTGGATGTTGAATTGTAGAAAGGAGAAGGCCCAGGGAGATCTGTGAACACCATTCCAGGCAATGCTATTGCTCCTAGGTGGAGAAGTATAAGTAGATCATAAGAAGGCTCCAGGGGCTCTGCTCTGCTGGACGTATGACTTGTTTGGGCCATTGGTGTTTCCTATATGTGTCTCTCTCTACTTTCTGTATGCATTCATTCTCCTCACTGGCATTAACTGAAACCATGGGAAAGTGTGCTCCAGGCTTAATTGGGGAATGTTTTCTTCCTATTGTTCTTTTTTTTGTCTTCTCAGGAAACACTTTTGCTTTGAGCTAATTGTGTCTGTTACCTATTAAAGATGTGCACTTTAGTGGGAGCTCATGAGCTATAGTTTTATGATTGTATCTCAGAGTATCTCAAATATATGGTGACCATTTCCCCAAAGATCCCAGTCTGTATGTGTGAACTAAGGGAAGAGATGATTAGACCCAGAGTGGCTCCAAGAAAGATTTTTAAAGTCTGTTTGTCAAAGTATTCTCCATCTTGTAGAATTCCTAGATTCCTTAACTGTGCACCTCAGATGCTCCCTTCTTCCCCAATTCTTCTACTTATTAGTATTCTCTTTCTCTTAAAATTACTTTATCCCATGGCATAGGCTTTGATTTCACTTATCTATACATATATTGTTTCTCCAGCATCATGTAAGTTTGTTGAGGAAGGAGCTTTTTTTTGCTTTCATCATGCATCCCCAATTCTGAGTAGTCATTTAATGAATTCTTGATGAATTTAACTGAACAGAAATCTCTCTCCTGTGGTCCTGTTCATTGACACACCTTCTCTATTACTTTTGATCCTTCCATGTTTCTAATCATTTCTTTGTTGTAACTTCAGCAGGCTTACTTTTCAAACCTTTCGCCCTTCTAATTTTTGTCTATAGAGAGTGTCCATACCACTCTTCAGAAATAGAGCTCCAGGCCACAAGCTCTTAATAAGCATTTGCATGTGCTAAATTAAATGCTGAGGTTGGAAAGAAAGGCGAAAACAGCCTCTACCATCCAGGAGCTCATATTCTAAAGGTAGAGACAACATGCAAGTATCTAGATTTACAAAGATCAGCTGGAAGGGAATCTGAAAGGAGAAGACCCTAGTGGGGGGCAGAGAAAGACAGGAAAGACTTCTGCAAAGGTGGGATTTGAGTGGAGACCAAACAGAATACCAGGTTCTTATAAAAACAAACAACCAACCTCCAAATCATAGAATCCAATGATCAGATCTCATCCTGAGAACTGGAAGGGACCTTTGGAAGCTCTTCTCATGTTCTTGAGGAGCTTTCTTTTTATGAAAAAAGAAACAGAAGCTAGAGGTGAAGGTCTAGCTATGTGGTATAGTGTATAGAATACTAGGCTTGGAGTCTGGAAGATTCCCCTTCCTTAGTTCAAACCCAGCCTCAGAACTTACTAGCTCTATGACCCCAGGCAAGTCACTTTACCCTGTTGTCCCCAGTCTCCTCATCTGTGAAATGAGCTGGAGAAATAGTAAATCTTCATGAAGAAAACACCAAATGGGGTCATAGTTGAACACAACTGAAAATGATACAGCCAGAACAACAACAGCAACAAGAAAGGTTGCATAAGTGTCAGAGCTGGGATTTGAACTCAGATGCTCCAGCTCACAATTTAGACCTCTTTCTGTTGTTCCACAGTGGAACTAAACCTCTTATCCTGCATGTTCTGAGAGAAACATCTTGTAGTGAGACTATATCCTTTGCCCTGGCTAATCACCTTACAGATATGTGCCATTGAGCATAGGCAGGAGAGTGTGGATGGCTCAGGATAGCTTATAACCACTTCTAGAAAAGCCCTCTAAAGGCCCATCTTACTTATGGAGGCCCAGCTAACTTTGAGCACAAAGATCAACATCTGTAGTATAGCTGCTACGCTTTGTTACCAGTTTTGCTATTTTGAGTGAGTACTGGACATTGCCCCCCCTCCCCAGACTAAAGGGGGAAAGGAAAACTAGAACCTTGCTCATCTGAATAGAGATTTGCTCTGTGTCCCCTTTGGGAGGCATCCTTCATTGATTTCTGCTAAGCTAGAGACTGCTTTTATCCACCTCCTGCTTCAGCTTGGGCTTTCTTGGGCTCCAGTACTCTGAGTCATCTTGTAAGGATGGAGAATTCCAGTTGAGTGCTTCTTGTCCTGTTTTCATAGGACCTTAGGATCCTAAGTTTACGGGTCATCAAGGTCAACTTAGAGGTCATCAAGTCCAACTCATTTTACACATGAGGAAACTGAGGCTTAGGGGGGCAGAGTTACTTGTATGGGTCACTAGAAGAGTAGAGAAATGGAGCTGGCATCTGATTCTAGGGCTCTAGACCTCAAATCCAGAGCTCTTTTCATTAGATGACAACCATTCCTCAAGACCTAAGGGCTCTTGTGGATATCTGGCATGGTCAAATGCAAAAGCCAGGCATTGACATCTTAGTGCGCTGTGGCATCAGCAGGAAATGTCCTGGTTTCTCCTAGTTTCTACTTTGAGGGATGTTGTCCTCTGTCTTTTAATTTTTAAAATGATATACTTTAATATAATCTTATCAAAACAAATGAAACCTAGGCTAGCTATTCAATGATTAATGCATCTCTGTTTAATATATTATTTAATATATAATATTAATATATAATATAAACTCCCCTATAAGCAACCTAAATGTTCAACAATAGGAGAGTAGTTGAATAATCCATAGGCCATTAACGTAATAGGAAGAATTTAACATATTGTATGGAAGACTGGTGGCTAAGTCAGGAAGATCTGGGTTCAAGTCCTTTAAATGATATAGTGGTTATCAAGATGACTTGGGCAAGTTCTCAGGGTCTCAGTATCTCTCAATTCTATGGGTTGCAGATATGAATTGGTGGAAGGAACCACATTTGGGGGTTCCTCTTGGTGCTGGACCAAAACACCAAGTAAACCAAAATGAAATAGTGAAATGCAATTGAGATGGACAATTATGAATAAGACAGAGCTCTAGAAACACTTTTTTGATATAATTCAAGGTGAAAAAAACCAGAATGATAAGAATAAAATACACACTAATTTTAATCAACTGCAGAGAAGAGTGGTGAAAATGAGAACCAAAGGACCATTGTCTCGGTGTTGGCCAATGCCGTTAGCTCCGCCAACACACGATGATGTCTCTTCTGTAAGACAGGTCTCATCCTTGCCCATCAATGCCCAAACCACAACAAATGTCTGTGATCCCTTAGATTTACTTCAGAAGACTTTCTCTAAGAACTCCAGGTTACACGAGCCCCATTTTTTCTCCATCTCCATCGTTGAAATCTGATGTATCCTGTATTGCTTTGGTCATACATATTTACATATGTAGTTTGTGTTTATATGTGTCCTGTTTTGCACCTTTTCTACCTTTGATGTAACTTCATTGCATAGTTAATATCTTATGATTGCTGTTATTGCTTTAGAGTTTTCCATCAATACCCAATTGGTTATAATGTTCAGTTATGCTGGTGATAAAAACCTCCAGACCAAGAAGGTTTTATTGTTTTATTTTCATTCATCTTTTTTCCAATTGATAAAATATGAAAGCTGAGAGCTGGGGTATTTTGAAATGAAGAGTTATTGGGAAAACTAAAGGTACCGCAAAGCCATCAAGAATGTGATGACCAAATAAGTAGCATACTTTGGGGGTGGGGTAAAGAGGCAAGTGGGGCTCTGGGAGTCACTTTCTTGTTGTCAGAATGGGTTTCATGGTGGTCACAGCCCTGATGTCATGAGGGTAAAAATGCCAAGCAGAGCAATAGACTAGGTTATAAAAGCTTTAAACAATATTTCTGGTCAGACCACAAGAACAGATGGGAGGGGAGAAGGCTGAGCAGTGGGATATATATAGCACAGCTCAGTAGTAGTTATGAAATTGCTGCTTTCATTGTAAAATGGGATTATTCATGGAGATTTAGAGCTTATTCTAAAGTTAAACTTATCCAAACTTCTCACTTTACAGATGAGGAAACTGAGCATTCAAGAGGTGGGCTGATTTGCCCAAGGACATACCCTACCATTATAGCAAAGATTCCAGTCTTTTGGAATTCCAAATCCTGGAGTATTTGGACCCAAATCCATTGCCTTCTAGATCTAGATGGATAATTTTGTGTGTGAGTTACCTTTCTCATCAGCTCTTTGGGGAGCTGGTTCCCTTGTTTTCCACTCATAGAGTGGGGAACTCTAATTCAATCAGGGTCTCAGTATCTCCCAATTCTATGGGTTGCAGATATGCATTGCTGGAAGGACCCACATTTGGGGGTCTAATTCAAGCCCTCATAACCTCTTACCTGGACTGTTGTAATAGTCTATTAATCCATCTCCATGATTACAGTCTTGCCCCTCTCCAACCCATCTTCCAAACAGCTATTGAAAGAATCTTCTGAAAGCATGAATTTGGTCATGCCACTCATTTGTTCAAAAACTTTACAAAGGCTCCATCTCCATTGCTGTTAAGATGAACATTGAGCTCCTTATCTTGATTCCAAGGATATTTGTCCAGTTCTTCATGGGCTTCCATTTTCTTGGCTTCTTAGCCCACTTAATATATTTTACTTTTCAGGTGAACTGGCCCACCTAGTATTCCCCAAACTCAGTCCTGTTTTCTGCTTCTCCACCTTTAGACACACTGTCCTCCATTCCTGCAACACATTCCCTCCTCATCTCTGCCTCTTGGAATCACTAACTTCCTTCAAGGCTCATTTCATAGGCAATCACCTATTGGGAACCTTTCCTGATCTCCTTAGGCATTGTCTCTCTCCCCCTCAAATTATGATGAATAAATTTGTCTGTTCCCATAGTGCATCACCCCCAGTAGATTATAAAGTCCTTGAGAACAGGGACGTTAATTTTTGTCCTTGAATCCCTGGTTCATGTAGAAGCCACCCAGTAAATACCTTTTCATTGGTTGCTTGCTTTCCTAACTCTAGAACCTAGTGCAGCAGCCTGACACACAGACGGCAGGCATTGTTTGCTGAATGATTTATTTATTGTCTTTTTATCTGTAGCTTTGTTCTTAGTAGGCAGTTAATAAATGCTTATTCAGTTTCATTGGATTAATCCTTGGAGAATTATACTGATTTGTTTCTTGTGCTTCCATGGCTGAACAAACAGGAAAGTAAATGCCAGCCCTTCATCCCACTTTATTTGTATACACACATTTTCGAAACAAATGATCTTGTTTGGTGGCAATTAGGACTGCTGTCCTGAGTCAGTCATTTTAAAATTTACCCTTTAGCAGGGTTGTGACAAGATAACAAATGTGCAGTTTATGGGCGTAGGAGTTGAGCCCTGAAGAAGTCAGAAAAAAAATGAACTCATTGAGTCTTCATGGACCATCAAGTCCAGAGACCTTTTCATTTGAAAGAGTCCCTTCCTAAAACATTCCTTGGATTGCAGCTTCTGCATGTGGGGGAAGGGAACTCTCTCTTGCTAGATGGGGTCCATTTGCCAGAGTAAAGATGCTTGTTATAACAAATCCAGTCTAATCAGCCAGTCATTGTTGAATGCCTGCAGGACCTGTTTAGGTGCCAGAGTCATATAAAGAAGTATAAGGGTTCAGACTTAAAGAATTTCAGGGCTGGAAGGGACCTTATAGGTCATCCAGGCCAACTCTGTCATTGTATAGATGATGGAGTTGAGGTGAGGTGAGGTGTCTAGCCTGTGGCTGTAGTTCCTTCTTTAAGAACCTTTTAACTTAGTGGGAAGAGAAAAGCTCAGTACATGAAGAGTTAAAGGAGAGGACAGTATTTATATAGCAATAATTAGAAAAATGCAAGGGATGTTATGAATCTCTAAATGAGCAGCATAAATAATGAGCGCTAAGGGATCAGGGGACAGACAGATCACTGGCTGCCTATGGGGCCTAGGAATGCTTTATGGGAAAGGAACAACCCAAGAAGACATCTTCCCACTCATTCATTAATTCAGTAAACATTTATTGCCTACAGTATGTAATTAATCATGGGCAATCCACTGCCTCCTACTTATTCATGTTGTAGTTTCTCCATAGCTCTTCGGCCTCATCTCCTCTGACCTTGATTCTTAGTGGGCGAAGATCCATAACTATCAAGGATTGGAGAAAATGAGTGTTTAAAAGACTGGATTTTCTGTGTCAGGGAGCAGCCTTGGATCACTGACAATGCTGAGCAGTTTCCCAAATGGATTCCAGGTTGTTCTCTTCTTCCTGTTCAACTTCAGGCCCAGCTTATGGCTCATCTATATTGTCTGAGATATTTGATGATTATATTTAATAAGCATATTAGGGCAATATTCATGGTAGGCCAGCAAATGTGAAACTAACAGTAAACCAGGACCTGCAAACACTAAAAGACTTACTGAGAATTGAATTTTTTTGAAAAATAGAGCCATGTTCAGAAGACCTGCTTATGAATGAGACAACCAATTGTCAGCTTTGCCAACAGCCAATAGGCATGCATTAAACATCTACTGTGTGTCAGGCACCTCTGGGTGCTATGATTACTATGATAGCTTACAGACTCAGAGAGCTGACTGGGTCTTGGAGAACTGATGTGATTTACTCATCTTGTGTCATCACTACTGGGCCCACTTATTGTGACAGAGTGGAGAGAACACTGACTCTGTATCAGAGGATCTGGGTTCAAGTCTTGCTTTTAACTCTGCCTGTGAAACTTTAGGCAAGTCGTTTCAGCATCATGGAATTCAGTTTCCTTAAATGTCAAAGGAAGGTATTGATGTAGAGGAATCAACCCACATTTTATTAAGTGCTATTTATTTATTAAAGGTGCTCTGGAGTGTCTGAGCCAGGATTTGAATTCAGGTCTTCCCTTACTCCAAGGAATTCTCTGCTGTCTTGCCTCTCAGACGTAGGTGTGTATATCCAATATTGATTCATTAGAGGGAAAAAGAGAGGGTATAACCCTTTACTTTAAAGTGTTCCACGTTCATCAGTTCCTGTTCTTGTATTTTTCAGGGCTGGGTGGGCATTTAACAATTCAGTGTAGTCCAAGTAGCATTTGTTAAATGCCTACTATCTTCATAGGGCACTGTGAGAGTCTGTGGGGATCAAAAAACAGAATTAAAAAAGTTTCTGCTTTCAATAATCTTATAATCCTTTGGAGGGAGAAGAATAGACACATTGCCAAGCAAATACAAGTAATGAACAGTTAAGTACAATGTAATTTGAGCTTTGATTGAAGATAGAGATCCAGGATTAGGGGGAGGACTCCAGGCTTAGGGTACAGCCTGTGCAAAGCCCTGGAGGAGGATTGAGGGGAAAGGGAGTAAGTATTTATGTTTATGCTGCTATTGCCAGGCACTGTATTAAGCCCTTTAGAGGGCCTGAGTTCAAGTATCACCTCTGACACTATCTGTGTGACCTTAGGCAAACCACTTCAGCTCCATGTCCCTCAGTTTCCTCATCTTTAAAATGAGTATTATACTAAATCTACAATCAACAAGCATTGATTAAGTACCTACTTTGTACAGGGCTCTGAGATTACAAAGCCAAAAGTGAAAGTCCTTACTTTTGAAAATTTTACAATCTCTTGAGGGGAGATAATGTATGTATATATGCATATCTGTATACATAAAGAGATACAAGGTTATTTCAGGAAAAGACTAGATGGTCTTTACAGCCCTTTACCAGCTGCAGATCTTTGCCCCTTTGCCAAATCCTAAATCCTAGGATTCCTGCCCTAAATCCTAGGTTTCTATTTTTTCAAAGGGAAGAAAGACTGTGAGACAAAGTAAGGATAACACTTTAAAAGAGTGATCAGAAACAGCTTGAGGTGAGACTCAAGAGAAAACTAAGGTGGAAGGCACATCCTTGGACCAAGGGTTATTATCATAGTTAAACTAAGATGAAGTCAGAAAGAAAAAAGGGGGAAAGGGACATTGTTATTCTGATTGACTTTTCAGCCTCAAATTTTTCGTTCCTCTAAAGCATCCAGCACTTTGGGTCATGTGATCCCCAGGCTCAAAACCTTTGAGGGATTCCATGTTATTCCCCAAGATAAAAACCAAATTCTTTGAGCATTCAAGGTTCTCCCAAGTCTGATACTTCCTTAGCTAGTCTTAGCACATTATTCACTCTTGCCTGTTTAGCCTGGGAAAGCAGAATGGGTTGGTACTCAATTGCTGTATTCCAGTGTTTGAAGGGTATGATGAGGAAGATTAATTCAAATTGTTCTTCTGGGCCTTAGAGAAGGGAAGGGAGAATGAGTAGAAGATGAATAGCCACAGTGTTGGGCATCATAAGACAAATATTCTTGTGTGATTGTGTTTGTGTGGGTGACTTTCCAAAAACAGAATGGGTTGTCAGATGGTAGTAATTTCCCCATCAATGGAAGTATTCAAGGAAAGGCTGGTTGGGCATCTTGTAGAGAGGGTCCTTTTTAGATCCGAGATGGACTAGACTACTTCTGAGGTCCTTCCCAACTTGAGGATGCTGTGGTCTATTTTCTTTTGACGTAGATTATGTTTCAGTCAGACTGGACTCTTTGCCAGTCTCCAATCAGACATGCTTTCCTGACATCAAACCTTTGTGCCATTTCTTCTATCTCAAATACCCTCTGTAACTCCCTCACCCCCTTCATGACTCCACCTTCTATCTCTACCCACTGCTAACTCAAATGCCTTCTTCTTCATGAAATTATCCCCCATATCCACACTGTGATAAATCAGTTCTCCCTCTTACTTCTTTTGTTTGGATACGTTATCCATTCTATAAGAATTAATTTAGTGTCTCCTTGAGAGGCCAGGAAACTCAGTGGATGCTGCATAATTCCTCACCCTTTGGCCCTCACTTCTTCATTCCTCCTCCTGCCAAACTTAAGCTCTGGATTACTTTTACCACGTGCCTCCTCACAAGCAGCTGAGCGAGTTCTAAAAAAGTTCCATAATCATGCTGACTGGGTACATGACAACTTCATGTTATCCAACCTCAGCTGAGTCCTCATTGCCACAAGGCAGTCCTTTTATTCCTCCTAAATGGATCCCCTATATCATTTCTCACAGTACTTTTCCAAACTTTTTATTTCATCTTCAAGTACCATACAACTCCCCCTCTCTTCTCAGCTAAGGATGGTGCCTCTTATTTTACTGAGAAGATTGAGGACGCTCAACATGAGCTTTTTCTCATTCTTTTCGTATCATAGCCCCTTGAAATAATTTCTTATCTCTTATTTTTCCCACCATGAGTCTCTGATGAAGAGGTGGCTCTCCTTGCCATTGCCAACTCTGCTAAATATACAGTAGATCCCATCTCCTCCCATATTCTCCAGCAGATTGCCTCCTCAAAAATTCCCTCTTTCTAACCTTTAGCTTTTCCCTATCAACCAATTCCTTTCCTACTGCCTTCAAAAATGCCTTTATCTCTCCCATCCTTTAAATTTTTTTTTTGGGGGGGAGAGATATAACGGATTGTTTCCTTATATAAAGAGAACTAGGAAAGAATATATATGTGTGTATATATATATATTTATATATATATATACATACACAATGTATAGTAGCTTTTGAGCTGTACAGATGGCATGATACAGGTGGTTCAAACAATTTTAATGATTAAACTACATTAATTTTAAAAAAGGGACATGTTGAGTACAATCCATGGGTTAAGGGTATAAAATGGGAATCAAAAAGGACTTCAGGTCTCCCATCCTTTAGCAACATATTGACTAGACCTGATCACCCCTTAAAACTAAAATCCTCTGTCTCTTCTCCATTTCTCAGTTTAACTCCTTGAATAATGCTGTCTACACTTCTCTACACATTTACTTTTCCTTTTTTTCAATCTGACTTCCAGGCTTATCGCTCAGTGGATACCACAAAAGTTATCAATGATCTCTTAATTACCAAATCTACTCATCTTTCCTCAGTATTTATCCTTGACCTAGCAGCTACATTTTATATTCCTCTCTTCCTGAATTCACTTTCATCTCCAGGCTTTTGTGACTCTGCTTCTTTTGGTTCTTCATCTGACCCTCCTCAGTTTCCTCTGATGGTTCATCATCTATATCATGCCTTCTAACTGAGTATTTCCCAAGCTTCTGGCCCCAGTCCTCTTACCTTTTCCCTCTATACTCTCCCTCTTAGTAACTTCATTAGCTCCCATGGGTGTACATATCACTTCTTTGTAGATGACTCATAAATAGATGCATATAAATATATACACACATATAAGAATATGCACTTACACATATGTAAATGTTCATTGCATACATGCACATGTAGATTTCTATTTCGGATATGTTGAGTTTTAAAAGGCGACTGTTGACACAGGATTGAAAGTCAGAGGAGAGAATGAGGCTGGTATATATAAGTTCATATGTGTCTTTATGAACACATAAACACATGTGTGTATGTATATGTGAATGCATACATATGCACACATATATAGCTATACGTATATTTCGTGCATATTTATATGCATTTGTATCCAGCCAAACTCTCCCCACTGACCTCTGGTTTTGCATCACCAAGTGACTATTGGGCTTTTCAAACTGTGATGCCACTAACTTGATATTCCAAAGATTCCTAAAACTCTAGCTGTCCCAAACAGAATTCTTAGATTTTCTCCCAAACCCTTCCCTCACCCTAACTTCTCTGTTTCTGTCAGAGGAACATCCACCCTTCCAAATTCCCAGGTTTGTAACCTCAGCATTATCTTGAGCTCTTCATTCTCCCTCATCTTATATTTGTTGCCGAATCTTGTGATTTTTACCTTCAAAACATCTTTTGCCTCTAACCCTTATTCTCTATTCAAGCAGCTTCTGTCTTGGTTAAGGTCCCTGGAGCCTCTCACTGAGGTCATTGCAACAGTTCGCTAATAGTCTCCCTCTTCAGTTAGCTTTCTACGTCTGTCTACACTAGACACTATAGCAAAAGTAAATTTCCTTAATACATTTCTAACCACGTGGCCTTTCCATTCAGCCGTGTCCAGAGGTTTTCTATGGCATCTAGAATAAAACAGAAATTCCTTTGTTTAACCTTTGAAGCCCTGTATAATCTGGTCTCAAACTGTCTTTGCAGCCTCATTGGACATTACCCTCCCTCTCACATTCTGTGATCTGTCAAGCTGGCATTCTCTCTGTCCATCCCACACACCACTCCATCTTCCATGGCCATACCCCTCTCCATGCCTGGAATACATTCCCTTCTCATTCCTGCCTCTTTCGGTCTGTTCTTCCTTTTGGATGCAGCTCAGGTACTATCTTCTGCATGGAGGCTTTCCTGGGTCCCTCCAACTGCTGGTTCCTTCATTCTTAAGTAACCTTGTATTGAACTATCTTTTGTATATTTTATCTGTTCACTTCATTTTTATGTGTGCTTGGTGATTTCCACATTAGATTGCAAGATCCTTACAAGTGGGGATTGTCTGATTCTTTATATCTGATTCCTTAGTGCCAAACACAATCCTTGGCCCAAAGTAGCCCCTTAAAATGCTCATTGGTTGTTGATTTATCGATTGAGTGATCAATTCAAATTCAGGAAGACTTGAGCTCAGATTCTAATTTCTTTTTTTTTTTTTTTTTTAGGAAGACTCAACATTTATTAAGCACCTTTCGTGTGAAAGGCACGGTGCTAGCACCGTGCCAAGATACAAAGATTGACACAGACAAACATTCAGATTCTAATTTCAACAGGTGTTAACTATGTGACCAAATTTGTCATGTGACTGGGGCTCAGAAATTTCCTCATCTGAAAAATGGAAGTGATGCAAGCATTGATTCATTTAGTATTCAGGTTCAGAAAAGGTCATGCACATGAAGTGTGGTGCAAACTTAATGCACTATATAAATGCCGCTTCTTCTTACTATTATCATTATTGCTATTATAATCATTATTTCCATTTTTCTCATGCCATACTCTGAAGAGTTTGGGTACAAGCAGTCCTGGAACAAATCATTTCCCCGTAATTGTTCCTTCATATTTAACATTTGCCATGGCATTGCCCAGGTGAATATATGGCTGCCTTTTGTCACCATATAATCTTCTATTTTGGAGGTTTACTGAAAGTATCTTTGTGACCCCTCTTGTAGTAGATGAAGATTATGCTAATCCTCATGATCATGGATGCTACTGTCTTTGGACTTGTCTCATTCATCCCTCTTTCTGTGGATTGTGAGCTGCCTAAGGACAGGCACCGTTTCTAACTTTGTATCTCTTGTGTCTAGTTTATTGTAGTCTAGGGGATCCTTAATGAATGAATGGATGAATGGATAGATGGATGAATTAACAATGATTGAAAGAATGTTAGGGAAGTGGGGGGGGGAAGGAGTCAGCACTCTAAACAAGTAAACAATGACAGATGCTTTTTGTTTGTTTTATTATCTTTGTTAAATCTGGTGCAATTTCTTAAGTAATATTGTTAATTGCTAGAAGAAAAAATACTGTTATTGTTCTGCCAGAGTGTAATTTTAATGGATGTAAGATCTTCCTTGCCCATGAATAGGCCTCAGATGGAGCCCATTAAGGGAAGCTTGCTTAGGGGAGTCTTGCTTATAGGAAGGCTTTCACACATTTTGCTAATTTCTTATTAGGCATTGAGTCACAAGGGTTGTGATGCCTTCTGGCTCTGAGAAGTATATGTGTGTGTGTGTGTGTGTGTGTGTGTACGTGTACACGTGTACGTACGTACATACTCTGAGTTGATATTTGCTTTGGGGGGCTCAGTTATGAGAAGGATCTTGTGATTCCCTGGCAGAGATTTTGAAGCTCCCCAACTGCTCAGATGTAAAGGCTCTCTCCATCCAGGAATGTATGTAAAGTTTATAGTTGATTCAGGCAGTCAGAGCCCTGTCTGTTGGTCTTTATTTCTCTTCTTATATTTTCTCTGTTTGTATTTTCTCTAAAGATAAGGGTGCTGACTTTTCCCCTGAATTAGTAAATGTAATTTAAAAAGATTATTGATTCCTTAAACAATTGTCTTTCCTAGTAAAGCAGATCTAAGAACCTGTGCTAGCAGCCATCCTGGGTATGCCACTGTGGTTGCCACTACACAGAGACAGAAAGCTTAATTAATAGAGTACTGAGCCTGTTCTCTAGACGCCTGGAGTTCAAATATGGCCTCAGACACTTTTTTAGCTTTATGACCCTGGGCTAGTCACTTAACCTCTGTTTGCTTCAGTTTCCTCATCTGTAAAATGCTTATAATAATAATACCTACCTTCTAGGGTTGTTGCGAGAATCAAATAAGATATCTTCCTTCCTTCCTTCCTTCCTTCCTTCCTTCCTTCCTTCCTTCCTTCCTTCCTTCCTTCCTTCCTTCCTTCCTTCAACACATATAACAAAAATTCTTAAATCTTGCTTCTTGGAATGTGTTGGCCAAATTGCTTAATGTCTACTGTGTCCTTAAGTCCTATCTTATCAATGGAATCTCAGGCAGCCAACTTGTAGGGCTATCAATCAAGCAATTTACACGAACAGTTCCTTAATAAACAACCAGTCCCCTTATCATTGTTCCTGTCAGGATCCTCATTAGTCAGTAACCCTGTATTAGCTTGAAAGGGACTCATTAGGATGCCTTTTGTTTCCTGATCTTTGTCGCATCGTCTGCTCAGTCTGGGCATTTCTGCTCAAGCTTGTATCTTGCTTCTTGAGTGACACACATGCATATTTTTTTTCTTCTCAGAGACAAATGTCTGGGTGAGAGCCCACACAGCCACTTTCTGATCCCTGTGATTTTCAGTTTGGAAATAAAAGGAAGAATTTTTAGCAAGTTGCTTCCTCAAGCTACCCTTGACAGAAAGATAGTAATGACATTTTTTGAAGAAAAGGGGAGCAAATGGTCTGAGTGTGATAATATATGAAGGTAGTGAGGCGAGCTAGAATGCTCAGGGAAATTGACTATCTGAAGTATCACTCCTTGCTTTACCAATTAAAGAGATGGATTTTGCCCCTAGTAGACTGAAATGTGTAGAAATTTAGGACCAAGGACTCTATACTTTGATATATTAGGTGTGTGATGTTTGAAAACTTTCGTTTAAGATCTTTGGGAGAAGGTTATTGAATAATTTTAATAATTTTTAAATTTTAATTGAATAATTTTTAAGACATTTTGTTATGTGGTAACGCACTTGACTGAAATTCTTTACATGTGATAGTAAGAATTCTAATGAATCAACAAGCCCTTCTTACATATTTCCTATGTGCCAGACACTGTGCTGGGTAATTTTTTAAAAAGGCAAAAGCAGCCCTTTCTCTCAAAGAGCTTACATTCTAAGTGGGAAACACATGTATGGAAATTAGCATTTAGAAGATACAGAGGAACTGGAAGGTCACTTAAGAGTGGAAAACTCTAGCAGCTGGGGGTGCTGGTGGCATAGGACAGGGTGAAAGCCAAAAAAACCCTCCTTCAAGATATGGGTCATAAAGAAAGCCAAAAATTCCTAGGGGCAAGGGATAAACTCTGCATGCTGACAGAGGGATTGTCTCCACCTACCTCACTGGGTAGCATCTACCAAACAGGACTACTTTGAGAGCAAATGATATATTTGGAAAGTATTTAGCACAGTGCCTGGCACATGATAAGCATTTGGCAAATACATATTATTTTATTTCAACATGATCCACCCCCCCCCAAACACACATACCCTGGTCTGGAGAGGACCCCGTCTTCCTGGAGGGTGTTCCATTAGGGCATAAGCACATCCTTGGAAGCTGAAGAGACTTCCTCTACATCCCAGAAAGCAGATGTGCATCTGGCTAATCCAGGCAGATTCAGGGCATTCCCATGACTGGCCACAAGATGATTAATATTTTTTGGCCATAGCAATAATAAAGACCATTTGGTAAGGACTGAAGAAGTTGTGATTCACAGAGCCTTCAGTGTCTTGCTACAATAATCCACCTGCCGCACAGCTCTAAAAATGATTTTCCTTGAGTCTAGACCTGACCATGGTACTGCTGTACTCAACAAATACCAATGATTCCGTATCCCCTCTAATCTCTGGATTTTAAGGTCCTTAATTATCTGACTCTTACCTTTATTTTCACCCTTATTATTCATCACTGCCTCATTGGGTTCTGCTAAACAAGCCATTTGACATATGATTCTCCATCTCCCATTATTTTATGCCTTTACAGTGACTATTCTACAAAAATGGTTGCACTTTCTCCTCATCTCCTGACCTGGAATTCTATAGCTAACTTAACTGAGGCTCAGAGATGTGATGTGACAGTTATTCCTTGATGATGGAACATAGCACACCAAGTTCTGTGGCCCCTTGGGAAAATTACTAAATATTACTCATCTTCATGAAGGCAGAAAGGGAAGAAATAGAAGGACTTAATTATATCACTTGAAACTGAGATAACAGAGTTTTCTTCTCTTGAATAGATTGGACCTGGACAATGGGGCAGGCATTGGAGAATGAAAGAAGAGAGATCTAGGAGTTTGAGGGCTTAGGTATTTTTACATTTGGGGGTAAAGGAAGGAGAGATTTTCTATTTAATTTTTGCTTGGGTCAAGGTAGAGAGAGGCTTCAATCAAATTGCTTAAAGAAAAATAATTCTACTGAAAGGGTTGTTTTGTATCTTAGTTTGAGTAGATACACATAGGTTGATTATGGCTTGAGGTGAGATGGGTAAGAAGGCAGGAATGTTGTTTCTAGAATTATTCTTCTAGTTCCCCACACTCCAAACACAAAGAAACATTTAAGTTATAGGCAAGGAATAAGTTGTTTTTGGGCTTGAAGAAAGACTACATGTTGTCCATGAAGGGCCAGTCTTAAATGAATTGAAAGAGGCTCCTCAGAATATTGGATTCAAGTGAAGATTTTTTTTTAGCTACAATCATTATCTAACATGGTGTGCTAAGATAGAGGGGCTTTTACATTAGTGTTGGTGGGGAGAGTTCTCATTGAAAACTTCTTCATTTGAAAATTATAATCTAATTCCTTCTAAGGACATTTCCCCCATGCATTTCTATTTCACCTTCAAGCCTGAAATCCTACTGCCAGTGTCAGGCCTGCAGGATGTATTACTTCATCATTTCTATAAGGAAAAAAGGCCATTCTAATAGGAAGAGTTCCCTTTATCTAAGTGCCTTTTCTAGAGAAATTTTTACAGTTTGTTCATTTCATCTTATTTAAAATTTTTCTTTCTGAATGCAAGAAATGAGAAAAGACAAAAATCTAGCATAGTTTTTTCCCTGCTTTTTCATCTATCTAAATTCAACAACAGTCCCCTTTAAAAGCCTGACACATTCTTTTTATTCCCACTGTGTCAAACTTGAGATGGAAGGTTCTACAGAGGGTTTAGAAAAAGAGAGCTAAGAATGGGTGCACTGGGGAAAGAATAGATGTGCAATTCAGTTAAATTTCTGTTCATTTGCTTCTTCCGGGATTTGAATTCAGAGATTTTTGTATAAATATGGAAGGGAAATCTGGCATTGAGAGTGAAACAACAGTTGAGTTACCAGCATCAGAAAATCAATTTGAGAATGAGAGGAGAGAAGGAATGTGAATTAAGGTTGGAGACAGAAAAACAAATGGAGTTATAGCCACAAAGGTATTTTTTCCCCCATATGACAAGCTGTCTAGTATCATAAGCCCTCTGCTGAGAGGGAAGCTTCAAGGGCTAAGGGACACTTTTAAAGGATAGGATTTTAAAGTGATCATGTGGCTGCTGTCCGAGGCCCTGGAGGAAGATGCCTGAAGGTGATTGCATCTGAGTGGTTTTCTACAGGGAGTCACAGAAGTCATTATAAATCATGACAGCTTCCTTGAAGTTGAAACAACCTGCAGAGGCCTTTGAAGTCCCACGACTCTAAGAGCCCATCCTCAGAGAGATACTAAATTGGTGCTCTTTTAAGGTCTTTCCTGTTGCTTGGCTATATTCCTGATGGACATGGGAGGAAATGGGGACATCATGATGTAATGGTTAATGCTCTGGCTTTGAAGTCTGAGATCATTGATAAGTCACAGAATCATAGAATCTCAGAGGCTTCCCAATACCTGAGCAAGAACTTATACTGCAGCATACTCAAGCAGCACATTCCACCTTTGCTTAAAGACCTCCAGGAAGGGGGACCTATGGCCTCCTGAAGGAGTCCATTCCACTTTTAGACTAATCTAACTGCAAGCTTTTTGTTTAATTCAAGCCTTACCCTCTTCTTTGCAACTTCTATCCATGGCTTCTAGAAGCAAATCAAGAAGCATTTGTTAAGCATTTAAAATGTGCCAGGCACTGTGTTAAACCAAACAAATCTAATCCCTCATATACTATTATTGACTTTACAACTTTCTCTCACCTCAGCATTCAGAGACTCAGTTTTCTTATGTATAAAATGGTAATAATAATAATACTTCTTACTCTACCTGCCTCAAGGATAGTTTATGATGAGCTCTGTAAAACTTCAAGTGCTATATAAATATAAAATATCATTATTATCATTGTTGCCACTTATTTTTGTCTGGAACTTTATCATTATCAATGTGCTTTCCTATGCATTTCCTTCATCAAGAAACTGAATACCATAAGGGAACAGGTTATGTCTTCCTTGCTTTTGCCGATTGAAAGAAAGGGATACAAAAGAGAAAAATTAATTTTGAAAGTTAATAGCTGACTAAAAAGTTGTATCTAGGAATGAGATTTGGATTTGTGCATCACAGTTTATAAATATAGCTGACAGATTTCTGGCTATAGATGAAATGCACCTAAAATTACTGATAAGAATGAATATGCCAGATGTTTTACAAATCTAATCAAAGGGGCTTTAACTAAAAATGATTGGGGATAGAGGAAATTGCCTATGTACGACCCATTCTTAGTAGATACTACAGAAAGTGGTCATGTAAATGGAAGAGGAATACTAGTTTTGACACCTATGAATTTATAGAAGACAATATATGACCAAGGAACCAAGAGTAAAATTCATGGTCTCACATGTCTATACACAAATGACCAAAGTTTAGGCAAATGAGCAAGAGCAAATAGTGATAACTCAAGGTGGGGGTGGGGGTGGGGGTGGGGTTCAGCATATTTGACCTCATGGTCATCATTGATGCTTGATGGAATAAAAACCAGAACTGGACTA
This sequence comes from Pseudocheirus occidentalis, assembly GCA_028646575.1. Taxonomy (NCBI): domain Eukaryota; kingdom Metazoa; phylum Chordata; class Mammalia; order Diprotodontia; family Pseudocheiridae; genus Pseudocheirus; species Pseudocheirus occidentalis. Next base: position 192,565,253 of record CM053600.1, read on the forward strand.
TGTCTCTGGTTGGGTATACTTCATTTAAGAAACATTTTTAAAGGGTGATGAGGTAGGACTGTATATTAAGAAGATTTCCTTACATGTAGAAATTCAGGAATCAGAAAAGAAGTATCATGGAGAATATTTGGGTGAAGGTCAAGGGTTTCTCAAAGGATTGAGAAACCAATTCATCTCATCATCAGATTAGAGAAACAGACAGGAAAAATGAAGAACTTCAAGAACAGAGCCCAAACCTAACACCAAGGAATAATAGGGTGCTGATGTGGGACTTCAGTTATCCAGATATCTGCTAGGGCTCTCTCTATAAAAAGAGAGCTTCTAATTTTTGACTTTCTTTAGTTGTAATTTCATTCTCTAAAAAGGTAGTAGAGGAACCAATAAGAGAAAACTTTCTTCTGGATTTGAGTCTTGCTAATAGGGAAGAACTGATTGCTAGGACAGAAATGATGGGAAACTTGGGGAGAAGTGACCATTCAGTTTCAAGGTGTGTGAGACATGAGAAATAATCTGGGGATAGTGTGACATACAGGCTAGATTTGGGGAAAAAAACTCCAGAATTTGAAGGGTTGAGAGGAAACATAAGTAGGAGGTAATGGAATATGATATTTCAGGGAAGTCAACCCAGGAAAGGTGGAAGATGCCTAAGAAGAATTTTAAGGGAAACAATTCCAGTGGCTAGGCAAAATAGGGTTTGTCTGAGGACGTTAAAGTGAACGGCCAGGGTAGTTACTGAACAAGGTTAATTTTAAAATGAAATACATATACTATGAACGTAAGAGTGTTGTGTTGTCCTATCAGGAAAGTTAATCAGAATGACCTGATGCTAGTGAGGGAAAGTAATGGCTAAGAAAAGAGTTTATAAAACTATATTGGGAGAAGGAGGATCACTGAATGGATAAGTCATCTGTTTGGTGAGGTTGGGATGATGAGAACTGAAAAACTGCTTGATTCTTATTTGTCTATATTTTTCTCTGCAAAGAAGAATGGCCTTTACACCAGAAATGTCATAAAAATGCCAAACAATGAGTTGTTATTCAAGATAAGTAAGGAGCTTCTAGCTGGCCTTCATGAATTCAACTTACCTGGGCCAGATGATGAAAATTCTTAAATCTTGAAAGAGCTGGCAGATGTGCTTTCTAAGCCATTTTCTGAGAGTTTTAAATGATGAAAAGGGAGAGAAACCACAATATTGCAGATGGGCAAAAGTTGTCCTGATTGATAATAAAGGAAAGAGATCAGAGTTTGTCAGTTCCAGTCCAGTAGGTTTAACTTTCTTTCCTAGGAAAGTTCTAGAGCACATAATTACAGAGATGATTGGCAAACATCAGGAAAGGGATATGCATGAGTGCAAAAAGTCAGGATGGCTTCATGATAGATATGTCATGAACAAACTTCATTTCTTTTTTGAGAAGATTGCTAAAGTAGTATATGAAGGGAATGTTGGGAATGATGAAGGGAACTATAGCCATATGATTTCCCCAGATTTTAGCAAGCATTTTAGTAGAGTATCTCATACTCTTCTTGTAGAGAGGATGGAGACATATGAGCTAAATGATAATATAATCAGATGGATTCAGATGGTTGGATATTCATGCTCAAAGAGTCTTTGTAAATGGTTCAATGATAGCTTAGCTGGAGATCTCCAGTGGAGTGCTCCAGGGTCTACGCTTGGGTCCATGCTGTTTAACATTTTTAGCAATATCTTGGATAAAGGCAATGTTTTGTCCAATTTGCAGATGACAGTAAATTGGGTAGGATACCTACTGGATGGCAGAGTAAGGATACAAAAAAACCTTGATAGATTAATTCTAATAATATGAAACTCAGTACTGATAAATATAAAATTTTGCACGAGTAAAAAAAAAATCAACACCACACATATAAAATAAGTTAAGTATGATTAGATGGCCTTTTTTCCTTTAAAAGATAGAGATTTTAGTGGACCTCATTCTGAGTCTGACACTGCTATATTATATGACAACAAAAATGGTTAATGTAATCTTGAGCTATGTAGCTTCCAGGAATGGGACCTGAGTAATTACTCAGTAATCTCTATTCTGCTCTGGCCAGACCTTTTGGGGGGTATTGTGTATATGGTTAGGAAGGACATCAATAAGTTGGAAAGAGTCTGGAGGAGGACAAGGGCAGTCAAGGACATTGAGTCCTTGACATATAGGAGCATGGCTTAAGGGAACTAGGCATGTTTAGCTTGTGGAAGAAAAGACCTGATATGGGACACGATAATGGCTTATAAAGTGGTTGGAGGACTAGCACGTGGAGTTGGAATTAGATATTGAAGCAGGCCAGTTTGATTTTAATGGAGAGTTTGTGATGGAGAATTAATGGGAATCCCAAAGAGCTGGAGTGAAGGGCTTTAAAGACCAAATGAAAGATTCTGGAGGTAAGTGACTGTTGATAGCTGGAAAATACTAAGAGCTTCCAAAATGAGGAGAGTAGAGGATAATCAAAGGAGGAGAATATACCAGACTATTTCAAACTTTATTTCACTAGAGAAAGATAGACATGCTTAGTGATATTGGTAAGGAGTTTTAACATGGACTTTTGCTAGATGGCTAGCATACTTGGGATATATATTTCCCCATAGGACTCAAATATTAAATTTTTGGGAACTGGAGAAATGCCTTGACAACTCTGCAATTAAAAGTATTCTTCATTTTTTATATACCAAAGGATCCAGAGAGTATTAACTCAAATAAAAATCAAACAAAAGTTTGTGTGTCAGGAGTGGTGGAGGGAAGGAGGGTGCTTACATCTGCTGGATTTTCCTTTATTTGCTGATTGGAGAGAAAGGTGAACAAGGGGCATTTAAATACATACATTAGATTGATTTCAGTTAATACCAGACCAATGCTGAAGTCAGGAGGCTTAATGAGATGGTGCAAGGATGTTATGTCTTTGACTTAACGGAGGAAAATTCCAAATGATCAAAGTTGAAGTGATGGGATGCTTTCTGAATCATTCAAATTAGACTTTGGTATTTTTTAGTTGACCTCATGAACAAAGAAGATGACACATTTGACCTTGAGAATGCACATTTCCTCTACTATCAGGAAACCCGAAAGTATGACCACAATAAATTCTATTCTAGTGAATTTGTAATTATCGTTAATTATTAGGCCAACAGAAAACTGTGCCTAATTGATTTCTGAGGTCTATTAAAGCTTATAACTACCTTCATTGCTATTTTTGAGACATGAGAACCTAGTGCTAGGGCCTTTTTATTCCCTGTGAAATGTCATGTTTCTTTCCCTTGAGCTACCATTTCTAAATATATGTGACCTCCAAATTTGGGTATCAGGTGGTGTTTGACAACTTTGTAATTGCCTCTTTAAATATAATGCATTATGGATGATATAAGTGTCTTCTTATCCCAACATCTTGTGCGTTGCTGTGTATAGCGTGGTGGGCTCAGTAGGTAGCTAATCAATGTTTACTATGATGAGCCTCTCAAGCAAAGTGTTGGGGAGAAGAGATATTAGACTGACTACTGAACTGAACTGTTGTGCTGACCTCATTGTTGTATGCTTGCAAAACCTGGACGATATACCAATGCCATGCCAAGAAACTGAATCACTTCCATTTGAATTGTCTTCAGAAGATTCTGAAGATCATCTGGCAGGTTAAAATATCAGACCTGAGGCTCTTTCTTGAACCAAACTGCCAAGCATTCAAATTCTACTGCAGAGAGGGCAACTAAGATGGACTGGCCCCCTTGTTCAAATGCCAAATGTATGCTTGCAGAAAAGATTATTTAATGGAGAGCTCACACTGGGCAAGTGCTCACATGGTGGTCAGACAAGGACACATTCAAGGGTTCTCTTAAGAACTTTGGAACTGAATGTGTGACATGGGAGACAGTGGCACAGGAGCACCTAGCACAGCATGCCCTCATCAGAGAAGGTGCTGTGCTCTGTTAGCAAAGCAGAATTGAAGTAGCTCAAAAAAATGTGAGATGTGCAAATTTAGAAAATCCTGCCCAAATGTTAACATGCACTATTTGTGCCCAACCTGTAGTTGAGCATTTTGAGCTCATTTTGGTCTGGTCAGCCACAATAGGCCGCACTGTAACTTGACTCTAACATAGTGAAATCATTTTAGTCCCTTCAAGAACAAAAGACAAAAACCACCAGCAGCTGTGATGAACAAAATTCAGAGTTCTCTGGCTAGTGACATTAGAGAAAAAAGTATCATGCCAGAATGTTGTCTGCATTTCCAGAAGTGATCCTTATGTGGCATAGTTTTGCCCAATTGTTTTTCTTTCTTATAAGAGGGAGGTCAGTTTGAGGGAGGTCTGTCTGTTATTTATTATCCGCTTGTTCTTGGGCAAATCACAACAACTCTCTAGATCTCAATGTCTTCATCCAAAAAATGAGTGGGTTGGACTAGACGATCTCTTATGTCCAGTTCTGATCTAAGTCTATGATCCTAGGATGTTATTAATTCCCTCCTCTACTTTGAGAGGTGACTTGCAACGGGAACAGAATGATACATACACTGTTAAGTACAGTTATTATGCAACACTATGTGTTTCTAAATATGCAGCCTATACGTGTTCATTTCTATTTGAGCTTGACCCCATTAATCTGATTGGCACCTTTCAAGCTTCCTAGTTCTAAAAACTGGGATCTTGTGATCATAAATTGGCAGTGGAATGAAGAGAGCAAAAAGGACTCACAGTCAGGAAGGCCTGAGTTCAAATTCGCTTTCAGACACAATCTGTGTCACCTTGGACAAATCACTCAACCCCTCTCAGCCTTAGTTTCCTTGTCTATAAAATGAGAGGTGCAGACTAGATCAGCAGTTCTCAAACTTTTCAGTCTTAGGAATCTTTTACATTCTTGAAATTAGTTAGGGCTCCCCTCCCCCCAAAGAGCTTTTGCTTGTGTCATTTATAGGTATTGATATTTGGCACATTAGAAACATTTTAGTATTATTATGAAAATAGTTCTGACTGTGCAGGCTCCCTGAAAGGGCTTCAAGATCTCCCATGATTCCAAGGGCCACTCTTTGAGAGTTTCAGGTTCCTTCAAATTCTACATCCTAGAACACTGAATGCCGTCATCTCCTCTCTCTTGCTTTCCTCTTTTTATTTCAGAAAAACTACACTAGCTCTTATATATTCCCTCAGTTATGCATCTGTGCTTTACAGAAGTTCATGTTATCAACATACCACTTAATACTACTAGTACTTCTATTTAATATGACTACAAACACACATTTATAGGGCCCACTAAAGTTTTAAAGGAGTGTTTCTTAAGTCTCATCACTTCTTAATTCACTCATCCAACTATTTTTAAAACATCAACAATCAATCCACTAGCCAACATGTAAGCCATCATTACCTAGTACTACTCTGTGTACAAAGAAAGGGAAGGAGGAAGAGAGGGAGGGAAGGAAGGAGAAAGAGACAGAGACAGAGACAAAGAGAGAGACAGACAGAGAGACAGGGAGAGAGAGAGATGGTAATGATGTCTTAAGTGGATTGTAGTGTGGTTCCAGGGAGTCTTACCTTGACCACCTAAAACAGGTTGATGTGTTCAATGGGAGGAATGAGGAAGTGATACATCCCATATATGAGATTTTGTCTTTGTGAAACTATGTTCTAAAGTTGGAGGTGGAATATCAATTTCAGACACAGCTAACTGTCCAGTTTCATTGGAATTCACATGAAGTGAATAGTAAGAAATGGCTTTGGAAATACAGGCTGGAGCTAGTTTGTGAAAGGCCTTAAATACAAGGCTAAGGAATTTGTCTTTTGTCCTAATGACAACAGAGAGTCAAAGAAGGTGCCACTGACTGGCATGCAGTAAATGTTTAATAAATGTTTGTTGACTTGACTTAACATATTTAAACCAGTTCCTTAGGGAGGCTATGTTGACAGCTGGGTGGAGGATGGAATAGAGAGAAGAATCAAGGTAGACCAATAGACAACTGCCACAATATTCAATGACCAGTTCAATAGCAAATCAGTGCGAGGCCATCGCTACCTAGGGCTACTCTGTGTACAGCACAGTTTTGGAATGGGTTAGTAGCCATGTGAGTAAAGAGAAGAGGGTATATGCAGGGAATACAAGTTAAGGAACTGTCTGTCAGTAGTGGGAAGCTGAATGAATACTGGGGTAGAAGAGAAAGGAAAGAGTTGCGGTTGATTATATATCTTCAGAAAGCTAGTGCAGATGGTGTAATTTTTAAACAAATTTGTGCTTTGCTATAGGTCAATCATATCCAAAGTGGGAGCCAAGTGACATCCCCCAAGGAGGGCCATTGTCTAACCCAAAAGAGGAAGTGATCAACTAATTGGAGGTTTTGAAGACAGGTCACATCCCACCTTCAATGTGATAACCAACAATGGAACAATGGCGTTGTCTCCAGTATAACCTTGCTTATACTTATCTACCAGTGCCCCCCCCCCCCCGCCACTTCTCACCCTCCTTGTGCTATGGAAGATCATCCACCTGACCTTTAGCCAGGTGTCGTTTCTTCGGCTCAGCTACCTACAGCTGCCTTGCAGGTGCTGTTGGTAAGACTCTAACCATTCTGACTCTCCAGATTAGCTTCTATAGCAGTTATACATGTCCTCCATACCAGCTATCACAGACAGCTCTCTGGGGGTATCTTATGTACTTGGGGACGTGGCTGGTGAGTCAGAACTCCAGTCCCCCTTTTCAATTTTAGATGTATCAGAAATAAAAACATATGATAAGCAGGAATGGATGGAATGTGATTTGCATCACAGATATTAAAATGATCTTTCTACCGAAACCCACCTATCTTCCAGATTTCTCAAGTACTGTCAAAGGTCCGACCATCTTCCTAGTCATCCAGATTCTTACAGCTTGACCATCACTTAGGACTTCTCATGTTCTCTCACCCCATATCCACTTTCACCATCAGTTGTCAAAATTTGTTGACTCTGCCTCCATATCCATTACATCTACCCTCTGATTCAAGGAACTGTCCCTTGCTTTCAGTCCTTATCATCTCTTGCCAGGATTATTTCCATTACCTCCTAACTGGACAAGTCTCCCCCACTCCAATCCATCTTTCACACAGCTGCCAAAGTGATTTTGCTAAAATTCACATCTGACCATCTTGTTCCTTTACTCAGTGAACTCTAGTGACTCCCTCTTACTCCTAAGATAAAACGTGTATTCTTTATCTCATCCTTTAAAATGTCTGTTTTAATGAGTTTTATAATTTAAGTACAGTCAGATTATATAATTTCTAAATGATTCAATATATGCATTTTGGTGATCCACATTCCAATCTTTTTTTAAATTTTTAGTTGACAGAAAGCATGGGACAAAAAATTTGGTGACCACAACTTTTAATGATGCTTAAAAAATGAAGAGATAACAAACCTAAATCCCTAGGGGTTCCTAAGACTTTGTGACATTACTAAGAAAGGCTGGCCAGCACAAAAGATGGCTGCCTTCTGTAGTTAGCTGCATGGGCTAGGTGTCATTGTTTTGCCGAGTATCTGGACTGCTCTAGACTTTTTCTGGGCACTCAGGACAGACTGAATAAGACTCATCTGGGAAGTCTTCAGTCTTCCCATTCAGGCAATGTATGGTTTAAACAACTTTAAGATGAGAAGGTGGCAGATAGTATGTAAGAGTAAGTTAGGGGTCCAAGCTTAATCCTGAGTTGAGGAAACCATTGCTTTGGAATTGATCCATATCTGAAGACATGATCTGGTTAACAGTGGGGTCCAATGTTTCATACTGCCTGGGTAGTGTTACCTTTAATATCAGCACAGCAGAGAGTATAATGGAGGAGGGCTAAGGAAACAATGTCTCAGGCTTATCTTTGACATTGTGACAATGGCTTTTGTGTCACACCACCCTTCTGTGTTTTTGTGTGTGTGTGCGTGCCCCAAACATCAAGCAGTTTAAAGCACAGCCCAGTGCACGAGGCTTCCCTAGAGACACATAGGACACATGTAAAGACAAGTCCATCAAGAATTTATTAAGCACCTGCTGTATGCCAACTAGGGCAGCTAGATGGTACAGTGGATAGAGCACTGATCTTGGAATCAGGAAGATTAATCTTCATGAGTTCAAAAATGGCCTCAGACATTTACTAGCTGTGTGACTCTGGGAAAGTCATCTAGCCATATTTGCCTGAGTTTCCCCATCTGCAAAATAAGCTGGGGAAGGAAATGGCAAACTATACCAATATATTTTCCAAGAAAAAGCTAAATGGGTTAACAAAGAGTTGGACATGGCTGATCAACAACTACAACAACAACAACAACAACATATGCCAGCCACTGGGGAAAGAGACAAAAATTAAACAGTCCTTGCCTTCAAGGAGTTTACATTCAACATTTCCAGGTATGTCTATACAAAATGAATATAAGTTAATGGAGGCACTAACAGTTCAGAGAATCAAGGAAGAATTCATGGGGGAGGTGGCTCTTGAGCTGAACTTTAAAAGAAACACGGGATTCAAAGATGTGGAGGTGAGGACAGAGGGAATTCCAGGCATGTGGATCATCATATGTAAAGACTCAATGGCAAGTGAGGGAATGCTGTGTATGAAGAACCATGAGAGTGCCCATCTGGCTGGATGGAAGAGTGTATAAAAGGGAGTCATGTGTAATATCACTGGAAAGGTAGTTTGGGCTTCAAATGCCTATCTGGGGGTGGCTAGGTGGCGCAGTGAATAGAGCACTGACCCTGAAGTCAGGAGTACCTGAGTTCAAATCCGGCCTCAGACACTTAACACAAAAACTAGCCGTGTGACTTTGGGCAAGTCACTTAACCCCAACTGCCCTCCAAAAAGCAAAAAAAAATGCCTATCTGAAGAGCTGATACTTGATCCTAAAGGCAACAGGGAACCACCTAGATGTACTGAGCAAGGGTGTGACATGATCAGAGTCCACATATTAGCAAAATCACTTTTTGGTAAGTGTGTGTATGGATTGGAGGCGAGATAAACATGAGGCAAGAAAACCAAGTCATAGAGAAGAGTTTACAGACAGGAGCCATGGTCACATGATGATTCTAAAGTCCCACTGCATGGCACTCTGAATGAATAGCTCACTGATGCTTAGCCCAAATTAAACGAGTTAGAGAACTATACCTTGGTTCTTGATCTGAATCTACTTTGTGTCTGGTTGAATTCAGATACTAGCTTTGTCCTACTGGTTGTCAGACAAGAGAATAGTACCTAACCTGCCTATAAACATAACCTTGGTAGAAAGGCAAGAAGAAAAGTAATGGTGATACTGAAGCAACTCTGATCACCCAATCATATTTCTATGCAGTAGGATGGTTCCTGTGCCTGAGACAATGTAGCAAAAGCCACAAAGATGATTCTATGGAAATGGAGAATACTAACTCACCTCCTATTGTAATCACAGAGGAACTTTGAACTGTAATATGAAGAAGTTTCAAAAAGGGCATGGAAAGTGCTGGAAAGACATGAAAACACCTTCTGAAGTCAACTATCACCGCTCACGTCTTATTTGTCCATAACTGAGTCGGAGAAAACTTTTAAATGAGTTGCTGATACACTATTAGATTTTCCCCCAAAGAAAATCATGTTCAGTTGCAACATAACATTGCTCTATGAAATTTACAGATCTGTCATCCATAAAAATATTAATGAATAAAACAGAAACAAAACTTATACTCACCCCGAAAAAAATGGTGGTGAAAGAAAAAAAAGGATTTAGATTTTTCGCTTCAGAGAGGGTGAAAATGAATCTTGTATTTTTATCCTCAATGTCTTTTTTTTTTTTGCAAGGGGAGGGTTATATGAGATGACTATTAATGTCCAAATTCTCAGCAGGGGTAGAAGGGAAATGGTAGTAAATTTGAAAGTACATTTACATTATAGCAAGGTTTATAGAGGCATTGTAATTCACACAGTTATTCCAACAGAAGTTTGGATTCTCTCCAATTTAATTTTCTGAAGTTCGAATTTGCAGCTGGGTCACTCATAGTCTAATCTGTGAAATGTATCTCTTAAGACTGTGGATTGGAACCACGACATCCCAGCTGTCACCAAGTATCATCATTTATAGCCATTGGGGTCTGAGGGCAAAACATCAGAATCACTTTATGTGGACACAGCAACACAGCCAGCTCCATAAAGTTTGTTGCAAAGAGCAATAATCAATACTTCATGTTTAATGATGTGAAGCAAAAATTAGTATAGATTTTTATGTCTTCTGCTTTTCCAAATTATACACACATTAGTAATCCCTTTTGTACTAGCTTCTTACACTTTTATTAAACACACACACACACACACACAGAAAAAAACCTAAACAACAATGCCCAGTGATACAAAATTGAATGATTTAACAGTCAAAAATATCAGAACGATTTCTTTAGCTTTTAAAAAAGACTTATATTTAGGTTAAAATAAAATTATCCCAAATATATACTATGATTTATGTAGGTGGTGCTGGTTTTGTCACACAAATCTTTGAATGAAGTAAGTTGTGGATTATTTCTGTTTTAAATGACCATACATGATTCTGGGCTATCCAGATAAGAAAATGGCTAGAGTGGTTAGTCCTAGGGTTAAAAGGTTAGCTTTCAGACACAAGTGCATAGTAGAGGAAAGCAAATTTGAAGGCATTTCAGATTTCAAACCTGTCAAAAGGACACGTCCTGTGAGATTGGAAGGTGGATATTCTATGAAAAAAGCCAGAGGCAGGTTGATTGCTGGACAGCTCCAATGGCTGCCTAAGTGGCTGGAAGTGATAAGATTTCTAACTAGCATTTCAATATTTATGTAAAAGCAAAACCTACAGGGACAGGAGCAGGAGGACCAATCTGGCAAATAAAAGAGTGAAATTCTGCATTCACACTTCTGCCAACCAGTTACTGGCTGTGTATCTTGGAGTGACAGGCAGGTCTAAGGACACCAGGAAACATTGGGTGCTGGTAACAAATCTGTGACTGCTGATCTATGGTGTTTTACAAAAATCACACAGTAATTGTTTTTATCATAGTTGTGGATACATCCTCAATTTTCACAGCACAAGTTTCATTTGTGAAGCAGGGATAGAGAATAAGTGTGTGAAATTCTGTGTCTTTGTCGCACTTGAATAATTCAAGATCAGGTTCACAGAGTGGCTTAACCCAAATTCAAGGAAGGCAAAGAGTTATACAGAGAAATACAATGAAGAGGATCTCAGCAACCACCATAGTGCACTGATCTGAAAAATAATAGGATCACAGATCTGGAGCTGGAAGGAAGGAAAGAAGCATTTATGGAGTGCCTACCTTACCAGGTACTTACTAAGCATGTTACACTATTATCTCATTGGATTCTCACAACAACCTGGGAAGTAGGTGCTCTTACTATACCCACTTTACAGTTGAGACAGTAAGGGGTTAAGTGACTTGCCCAAGGTGTCTGAGGCCAGATTTGAACTCAGGTCTTCCTGATTCCAGGACCAGCCCTCTATCCACTGCACCATCTGGCTGCCCAGCTCCCTGGAAGGGACCTCAGAAGCCTTCTAGTCCAAATGTCCTTTTACATATGTGGAGACTGAGTGACTTGTCCAAGGTCACACAAGTAGTAAATTTCAGAGAAAGGATTTGATGCTGCTTTTTCTGGTGAATGGACTGAAGAAACTGCCTCCACACAGATCTAAGGAATCAATAGGTACTACACTTTCTGCCCCCTCATAAGATTTCAATTCAATGTAAAAAAAAAGACAAAGGAAGCAGAGGATGATGACTGGGGTGGAATGGGGATAGAGGACAAAGAACATCTGGGACTAGAAAATGATTTTTGATACTTCTTTGACCTTGGTCTTCTGTTCTTCTGAAGGGAAGTATGATTGGGGAGATTGGTCATTTGGGGTGAATGGTCATTTGTACATTTCTACAAAATTAGAACTCTGGAAGCTATGAAGTCTAATTCAAGGCAGCATGGTGCAATGTATGATAGATCAGTCTTGGAGTCAGAAAGATCTGGGTTCAAGACCTGCCTCTGAAGCACATTGGCTATGTGACTATATGGGCAAGTCAGATAACCTCTCAGTGGTCCAAGCAACCCTCTAGAATGAAGAGGTGGAGATGAACAGCCAATCTGCATCAGTAGAGGTGGTTTTCCAACCTGGAGATCCCCAAACCTACACAATCATAGTCCTAGATCAATGGAAGTTTTGTGGACTTAAGTAAGAGCCTATCAAGTAAGACCTTCCTCTCTGCCAACTCTGTCTCTGTCTCCCTGTCTTCCTGTCTCTTTCTCTGTCTTTATCTTGTTATCTGTCTCACACAATCACTCAGATACACATACATACAGAGTTAAGAAACCTCTCTGCCAATTGCATTGTGGCATTTCCATAAAGTTAGCTTAAATCGCCAAATGCAGAAATCAATCCTCCAAACTGTCAGTTGAACAGCTGTTCCAAATGTTCTGGGTAGTCATTGACCTTCTGTTCAATAGGATTTCATAGAATGTAGGAAGTTGAATTAAAGGAACATTGCATGAAAGGCCTTCTCCCCCAGTTCCCTTCAATGAAAGGATTGTCATAGATGGCAGCTGACATGTTTTTGTAAGGAAAAAAACATTTCCTGCCACATTCAATACTCTAGAGGAAATTAAATAAGAAAATGATACCAAGAATTCATTCTAAGAGGAGAAACCTCTGAATACCCCCAACTTCCTGATTTTTTGCCTACTCATTAATAGATAAGAATGATGAACCAATTAGTCCAGATCTTTCCTTTGCCCTGTGTGCCACCTCTATGACAGACAGGGTATTTATATTATACCATCTTATGCTCATAAAACCATATCCAATTATGCTGTTTTTTTTCAAATTGCTCTATGTAAAGTCCTTAAAGTTAAGATTGGGGAGATGGGCACAAAGAAAGGAGGGCATTTGTCTGGAGCAAGGATTTGTAGACATTACTTTAGTTCCTCAGCCTCCTACCAGTGGGATTCCTATTTAAACAAATTAGTCAAGATGAATTCATTAGATCTGGAGAGGCATCTAAGTGATACAGTAAACAGAGTTCTGGAATTAGAATCAGGAAGACCTGAGATGAAAATCTGCTTCAGATACTTACTTGGTATGACCAAGTCACTAAACTTCTCTGAACTCAATCTCTTCATCTATAAAATCCAATCCAATTCAATCCAATAAACATTCACTAACTGCCTGCAACATGACAAACAATGTGCTAAGGGCTGGGGATGCAATAAATAAAAAGAAAGTCCTTGCCCTCAAGGAGTTTACAATCTAGATGGGGAGATCATCCACCAGAGGAGGCAGGAAACCATGGGGAGGGGGACCCCAAAGTGAGAGCATCTTGTACTGTACAATTAGAACCAGGCAGGGCATGAAGAGTGGAGTGATCTCAGAGTCCAGCTTCTGCTCTCTCTAAAGAAAGGCATTGGGAAGAATTTGGTGCTCCACCCTGTAGCCCTCCAGAGAGGAGAGGAGGCTGAAGGAGGTAGAGCTAATCAAGGCTTCGATCAACAGCATGATGGTGAATTTAGAACTGATGGGCTTATCCTGGAAGGTCCATCTTGTTTCAAGGAGTTGAAACCAGGCAGGGCAGCAGATGGAAAGTGGAGTATGGTGATAAGTGAAGGTACTCACCTCATAGAGTTGCTGTGAGATGTTATTATTGTTGTGAAATGTTATCAAATGAGATACCTTATGTAAAGTGCTTTGTTAACCTTAAAGCACTCTATAAATGGTAGCTATTATCTAAGTGATGAAACTTATAACAGGCAGAAAAGAGATAGACATAATACAACATGACAGTTCATTCATTAGCCTCTGTTTCACTTTCCCATCCATGCATACAGTGTCTACAGTGCACAAGAGTAGAGAAATTTAAGTGTCTGAAACAGCTCACTGTTGGCCTTCCTTCCCTTGGTCTCTATTCTCTTGGAATAGTCTGTAATGTATATCACCTTCTGGGTGGGACTATTGCTAACTGAGTCTATCTACTTTCTTTTGAGATGAAGCTGCTTCTCTGCTATTCTTAGGCCAGTAAAGCAGTGGTAAACTGCTTTAGTCCCCAGTAGCCTTAAGCCTGGGATCTGCAGAGCTTCCCAGATCTGCTGCCTTGGTTCGGAACTGCAGCAGCATTATACTCTTTCAACAAAAAAGCAGTTCTTTTAAGCTTGAGATTTGCAAAGCTATTTAGGACACTTCTCTGGGCTTTTGCAGGTTTTACCATCTCAAGCCAGAGTAATATTGGCAGTTTCTGAAAGGTTTTCTCTATCTTAAGCTGGAAACATCAGGGCAAGGCAGACTTTATCCAGTCAGTTTTTGATGCAGCAGAAGACATTGATCTGCCCAGTCAGCTTCCAGCATCAGAACTTTCTTTCTTTTTTTATTTGTTTTCTTGTTTACATCATTCATTTTCATGAGATTTTTGAATTACATATTTTCTCCCCGTCTTTCCCCTACCCCAACCCCCAAACAGTGATCCCACTGTAGAGCCCCTCCCCTGGTCTGCTCTCTAA
>CM053600.1:192585562-192604923 GCA_028646575.1 Pseudocheirus occidentalis
TTTTTTTTCCTTTCACCTGAATAATATCTGTGAAAAGAATCAGAGGATGATCTCATCATTATATACTCCTTCCAGGGAGGCAGCTGCAAAAAAAAAACATCACTTAGAATTTCTTTTTGAAGACATTTCTAACCATCTAGGATCAGAACTGAGAGCTTATTCTGTGCAATGACATTTTAATAGATAGAGAGGGTTGATGTGGGACAGGGATAATGTGGGGAAGAGATGTTGAATTCAAATCCTGTTTTTTCCCCTCTGTGGGCCTCAGTTTCTTCATCTGTAAAACAAGAGGACTGGACTAGATCTCCTACTGAAAATCCCATGATCTTACATTTTTCTATATTTGAAACAACTTAGATAAGCAACCATTGACGGATTCAATGGGAGGGAACAAGAAAGTTTTTCTGAGGGCAGATAAGCCTTGGGAGTGCAGGGAGAGCTATCCCAGAGGGCAGAGCTGGGGATGTCCCCAAAATGAGGCACCCTGAGTGGCCAGAAGTCAACATGTATAGTGAGGAATTATTGGTAGAGCTCAGAAGGGCCCCCATGGAGGAGAAAGAAATCCAAAGGTTTGTCCATCTGACTCAGGATCAAGAATATCCATCTCACGGTACCTATTGAGTTTCATTCTGTACTACTCTAGGGGTGTGTTTACAAACTGGGTGAAGAGTGGTGAGGATGGAATAAGATCCATAAGTGGAAGTTGCAGGGAGGCAGTTTTCTACTTGATTTAAGGCAAAACCTCAAAAACAATTAAAGCACCCCCAAAAGGGAGTGGTCTATGAGTTCTTCATCACTGATAACTTCTCGATAATGTTTTAGAAGAAATTCCTGCTCAGGTATAGATGAGACTGAGAGAGGGTACTTCTAATTCTGAAAGTCTATGCTTCAGCATTGTGTGGATTAATTGGGATAAAGAAAAGTAATGAAATGTATGAAGACACAAACTATATGAATTTTGACATCTGGAAAAACTTTATTCTGCACTATGTTCTCTTTTAGTTACAACCATTGATTTTAAATGGTTTGGCATTAAAGCATGAGTCCAACACATATTCTTCCATTCTTTATCAAATCCCATTTTCAATATATTTGATATTAAATAAATCTTTGACAAACTCCCTTTTCCCAAGTAAAGTCTTGAATGTAGTAAACCAGTCAAGGTCCTAGACCGCTGAACAAGTTTATCTCTACCTCGAATAGGCTTCTTTTCATGACATGTGTGTAAGGCCATGTTGCAGTATTTGGGAATATTGCATTTGAGAATTTATAAATTCATAAAAAAAACAATGCTTCTCAGCATAATTAATAAATTTTTCAGAGTTCAGCATTTCCTCGGTGGGATTTCCAGGCCTATTGGAAGTAAACCATTTGCAAAACATTTGAGAGGGGGTTGAATTGCTTTACAGCCTGATGCAGATATCCAGATCTTATAAGTTTCCTTGGGTTTCTTCTCGCAATGGTTTTGGAATGGCCTTGAATGAAGTGAGTTCCATCAGTAAAAATTGCTTTTACTTGGGGTGGCTAGGTGGTGCAGTGAATAGAGCACCTGCCCTGGAGTCAGGAGGACCCGAGTTCAAATCCAGCCTCAAATACTTAACACAAAAACTAGCTGTGTGACCTTGGGTGAGTCGCTTAACCCCAATTGCCCTCCAAAAAGCAGAGAGAGAGAGAGAGAGAAAGAGAGAGAGAGAGAGAGAGAGAGAGAGAGAGAGATTAAAGGATTTTTTTTAATTACCTTTATTCAGCATTCTCTTTTCCAGTTTTGATATTGTTTTGCATATGACAAAATCTTAATTAGGTTGTTTTGCAGCAATAATTTGTTATTTCTTAGTATTGCTTTTTTATTTTTGACTCTACTTTGTGTTTTAGTGCAGTTGATCCTGTTTCATTACAGGTTTGAGTGTCCCTTTAAGTTTTTTTTTTATTTTCCCATACCAACAGCTACTACATTATCTCTAACAGATAGTGAAGTGTGCTCTTGAAGAGTCATAACTAATGCACATTTCCTTGGAGTGATGAATATCCATTCTTTAAACAATAGAGTTGAAAACACATCAAAAGATAGCAGTGAAATATGTGTATGGCACAAAATCTAGCCACTCAATTGTCAAGGATTAAACTAAAGATTGGAAAACCAGTTCAGTCCAGTTTCATCTGGTCAAGGTCAGACATTTAGAATTAGCCATGTGTCAGCAGAAACACAAATACACATGCCTATTGCTGTCACAAAATAAGAACATATAAAAATGATTGCTTGTTACAAGTAATTCACACAGCGCTGTATATGTTCCAATAAACTAACTCAATGGGCTACCTTGACATGTCTATGCTATATGTGTTTTTTCATTCACTTTATGCTTCTATTATAAATTGTTAGATGGATCCCATTCCCACTGCTAAGGTTTCAATGGGAAAAGACTTCATAATGTTCTGGTCCTTGGGGTGGTTAAGTATACTATCATCTATGACCAGGAACATTTGAAGCATCCCACAATCACTTGGGAATCACTCAGTTGTTGTTTTTATAGAAAATCTTTCATAATCGTTTAAGTTCACACTTAGAACATGCCTTAAAATATTTTCCTTATAACAACTCTGGGAGGTGGCTACTATCCCAATTTCATGGATAAGGGAACTAGGAAACAGTTAGGCAAGTTTCTCAGCATTGCACAGCTAGCAAGTTTCAGAACCAGGTATCAACACTAAGCTTCTTGCACCTAGGTTCAAGGACTAATAATGCCATATTTTAGGTGGATATATGTGGACATAATTAAAGATTTCACCTCTCTTGTCCCTCCTTTACAATGTATGGTGCCAATATTCAGTGGAGAGTACAAACATCGCCATTCTCCAGGATGCGTTGGAGATTGTGAGAACCAAACATTATAAAAATGAAACTTATTTTGTCTTAACAAACAGGAATTTACTAGTTATAGACAGTCATCTGTGTACATACAGTCAGATCCTCAAGTGGTGAGAACAAAGTCCAAGAAAATATCCAATTAGAAGAAAAGATAAAATGGGAAAACTCTGCATGAGATTCCAGCAGCAGCACGCCATCCTCCTCCCCAGTCTGTTTAAGCAAGCTGTCAACTCGGGAAAAAATAAGAAATTGATTAAAGTAAAGCTGTTGACTCTATTATCATTTTTGAGAGAACTTTAGTTTTATGCCAAAGAGTCATCAAGTTAAAGACACTGAAATAGATCAGAACTTGCAGCCGCCAGAAAACACGTCATCTCCCTGACATAGCAGAGACATGTGGAAGGCATGGGCAGGGCAGCATCAGATCAGAACGTGAATTACAAACCATCACAGAGGAGACCATGAGCAGGAAGACTTCACTAAAGGTTAAAGAGTGGTTGAAAAAAGCAAATGTATCATCACAGAGCTTGAAGCCAAAGCATTCCGAGAAGATGCATAAATGAAAGCAGAAGGAAAACAAAAAGACACAAGATGGAACAGATCTGCCCACACAGTGATCCATCTTAATCAGTAACAATGGCCTTACCAACAGACTCAATTCTCTCAGTACAGATGAATTTCCTTATAATTTGTCCTATCAGAGGCAGATTACTACATGACAAAATGACATTTATGAAGGTGGAATTGGGGAAAGTGGCTGGACTGGGCCTAAACCATATGGAAGAAATTCACAGTGGAGGCAACATGATTTCCAAGCTCTCCGAGGACTGATTTTCAAAATATCTCAGAGATAGAAAGACGTTAAAAGAAGATAAAATAGTGTGAGTATTGCTTTTACCAAAATGAGACAACCAAGAATGCTTTAGCAAATCGCGACCCATTGACGCACAAAATACAGGTGGTTTCTAGTGATAAAGATTTGCATTATCACTGGATATGCTCTCATCCAGCAAGCATTTATAAAGTGCAAAGAATGTTCCAGGCATACTGTGGGCGCTAGGAACAGAGAGACAAAGATCATATAGCCACTGTCCTCAGGAGGCTTACATTCTATTCTAGGGGAAATGTTGATACCGGAGAATACTAAGCAAGAAGAATGCTGACAAGGCAAGACCAGCATAGGTTTGTGTAGGAGGTAACACGTAAACCGAGATTTGAAAGAATCTGGCCGTTCTAATAAGAGGAGACGAGGAAAGAGTCTCTCAAGAATTGGGGACTGTCTGCACAAAGGCATAACAAAGGAAAAGAGGAAGCCTTGTGAAAGAAGAAAGGGAATAAGCATTTATGTAGCACCGAGTACATGGAAGGCATGCACTAAGCGCTTTACGCATTGCTTCACGTGACCTTCACAACAGTCTTGCAAGGCTAGTGCCATTAACCACATTTTTATAGTAACAAAACTGCAGCAAACAGTTTAAGTGACTTGCCCAGGGTCACACAGCTAGTGAGGATCTGAGACCAGATTTGAACTCGAGTCTAACTGACTCCAGGCCCAAGATTCTCTCTACTGAGCCGCTTAGCTGGTTAAAACATAAGAAATGGGTGAAATGAGGTATACATGAAACAGAATAGTGTAAAATAATGCTTGAATACTTAGCTGGGGCAGAATTGGGAAGGACATCAAATGCCAAGCAAAGGAATCTGTATTTTATCTTAAATGCAATAAGGAGCAACTGAGGCTTTGGGGGCAAAGAAGTAACATGGTCAAGCCTGCGCTTCAGGAATCTCAATTTATACAGTCTTATAAAGAATGGAGTGATGACTAGAGATATATGCTGCAAGGAGGCTAACTAGGAAGTTAATGCTCATCTTTCCTCCAACCTCAAAAAACTCACCCTTGAGAAAGTCATCTTAATCCAGTATCCCTACTCGTCAGTACCTTCTGCCTCTATGGTTGTATCCTCTGATTGGAGGGCAGGGCCATGGGCTCCAGTGCCTCTATTCAAAGAGAAGCCTCAGCACAATCTTCTCCTCATCTCCTACCAGTTATGTGGCTTTTACACTTCTTTTGTAATACCTTTCCACATTGGATACATAACATTTCCCAATTTTCAACTTCCTATTGTGTGTTGTCTTCTCTTATTAGATTATAAGCTCCCTGAAGACAGGAAGTGCCTGCTTTTATTTGTATTTATATTCCCAGCACTTAACATAGTACCTGTACATAGTAGGCACTTAATAAATGTTGATTGACTGACTGACTCCACTTTTGCTCCTTTCACTCAATTTTTAACCCTTTTCAGTCAGACTTCCTACCTCATCATTCAACTAAAACTGCTCTTTCCAAAGTCTCCAATGCTCTCTTAATTGGCCTTTTGCCAATTCTCATCCTTCTTGACCTCTCTGAAGGCTTTCCCACTGTTGATGATCCTTTTCTCCTGAATACTCCCTACTTTCTTTAAGTTTTCATGATACTGTTCTCCCACAGATCTCCCCCTAGCTACCTGACCACTTCTTCTCTATTTCTTTTGTTGAATCTTCATCCAAGGCAAGTCCATTAACCAAGAGCACTCTCCACCAAGAATATTTCCCAGATCCTCTTTTCTCCCACCGTACTATTTCACTTGGTGATCTCATCAGCATCTATGGATTCAATTTCCATCTCTACATAGGTGATTCCTAGATCTATATGTATCTCTCCTGACCTCCAGGCTCACATCACTAACTTTTCTTAGACATTTCAAATGAGATGTCCTGTAGACATCTCAAACATGCCTAAAATGGAACCTATTTTCTTTGCCTCATAGAACTTTCCTACTTCCAGATTGCTCTATTATATTCTTGTAGATGGCGTTGTTCTCCCAGCCAGTCAGACTCACAACTTTAGTGTCATTCTTGCTTTCTTACACTCAATCTACATATCCAGTTTCTTCCCAAGTCCCGTTGACTTTTCTTCTGTAAAATCTCTCCTATATGCCCTCTTCTCTCATTGGACACTATACCATCACTCTGGTAGAGAATCTCATGGCCTCATGTCTGGAATATTACAATAGCTTCTTGGTTGGTCTGCCAAAGTAACCTTCTTAAAGTAGAGGGAGGACCATGCTTGCCCTCCACTCACAAACCTCCATTACCTCCAAGACAAAGTATAATCTCCTCTGTTTTATATTAAGAGCTTTTGGAAACATGGACCCTTCCTACTTTTTCAATTTTCTCATACTTTACTCTCCTCCATATACTCTATGAATAACACTGGCCTTCCTGCCATCTATCATCGATGGCCAATAGTCAATTAATATTTATTAAGCATCTACTATGTGCCAGGCACAGTGCTTAGGGCTATAAATGCAAAAGGAGGCAAAAGATAACCCTGCCTTCAAGGAGTTTATAATCTAATGGGTCAAGCAAATGATACTTCATCTCCAACCTCCAAACAAGGCGTTCCATCTCCCAGTTTTGTACCTTTTCATTGATCATCCTCCATGCTAGGAATTCTCTTGGTCTCACTTTAGCCTCCTAGGTTTTCCAAGGTTTCTTCAAAATTTAGTTGAAAACCATCTTCTACAAGAGGTATGTCCTGGTGCCCCTCAACATTCTTGCCTTCCCTCTGGAATTATTTCCCATTTCCACTGAAATTTTTGGCATATTGTCTCCCCCACCAAAATGTGAGCTTAGCACAGGCCAGATACATGTGAATTCTTAATAAATGTTCATTGATTGATTGAATAATAGTCCAATAACAGACGTGAGGGTCTTCAAGTGGTGTGACTCTCCAAAGACCTGGATTCAAATGCTACTTCCAGCACTTACTTGCTTTGCAATCTCTGGGAAATTATTTACCCCCTTTCTACCTCAGTTTTCTCATCTGTAAGTTATGTGTTTGGATTTCATGGATTCTAAGGTTGCATCTCATTCTAAATCTATGGTTCTAAGATTCTAAGGTTCTAAGATTGTGGAGAGATGATGTAGATATCACTATTATCATTTTGTAGATTTAGAAAATAAGTTTCAGAAAGATTAAGTGACTTGGATATGGTCACAGAGTTCAGTATTTGAAGGGCAATATTCCATCTCTGATATCATTGAAATAATTCCAGATTTCTTTCCTTTATACCATATTACCTCTCATTGGCTGTTTTACATATGTATTCTCTGAAAATATAAGAGGCCAGTTTTCTGCAATACAATACATCTCTACAGTCACCCAACTGAAAGGCAGGAACCCACTCTGGCAAGGTAGGAAACTCTGGATATGAAATTCAGTACATGCTATTTGATTTTTTTCATTAATTTTGCTGGAGTGTTTTCTTATTTTTTTGCTATGGTGGTCATATTTTTTTAAAGATATTGACCAAACTCTGCTTTCACTGATTTTTTGAAAAAAGAAAGTATTTGACTCCAAAGACCCATAATGAAAATCTGAAGACACTCCTCATACAGAGTCTATCCCACAAATATGAAAATTATAAAAGAAAAAAAGTAAATCAATGACAATACTAAGTTATTTTCACTAAGGAATGGTTTTTTTCTTCCAACAAGGCATAATGCTTCACTAAATCACAGAATTTAGAGCTAGTGGGGGCCTCAGCAGCCACCTAGTCCAACCTACAATAGAAAAGAATCCACCATAACATTCCTGATGGATGATCATCCAGGTTCTACTTGAAGACCTCCAATTGTTGGAAGATTTCTGGACAGCCAGACTAAATCTGATTCTTTGCCGTTTCTACCCTTTGTTCCTGGATTTGTCCTCTGGGACCAAACAGAAAACTTGAAGAGAGTTCTCATGTCTACCCAAAGCCTACTCTTCTCTAGGACTGAGTCCCTTCATATGCACACACTCACAAAACTTACCAATCTCCCAGTCTTAAATGAAGCAGAATTTTCAAACACCTGTTAGGCAGATCCTGGAGTCAGTATATGAAAGGGGCCATCAGAATTTTAAAGCAATCATAATCTCCTACTACATAAGTCATGGTTGACTTCAGTTTGATACAATTTAGCCAGAAGCTGTGTCTCCTTTGAGTCACTGGCTCAAATCTTTTATTTAAAGGCATTTAGCTAACGGTTCTTCTGTACAACAAAATGAAAAAATGTTCTATGGAAAAGACTGTACTTTCTGGCTAGAATGAAAAATCTTTCAATCCACATTACAGGAGCCTGAAGAAGGCAGTTGTGATTTTTAAGGTTAACCACTACATATGTCCTTCAAAAATCTTTCCAAGAGATGCCTTGCTGGTGGACACATTTGTCCATCAATTTCAGCCACTAACCAATCAGTTAGCCAATATTAAAATCTACATCTATGGGTAAAAATGGTCAAACCCATTAGAGCTTATTGAAGCAGAAGATACTATTGCCAAGACATATGTCAGGTAAAACAATGACATCCAGGCAACCATGTTTAACCTCTCAAATATTAGGGGGCTTTTGTGTAAGCAGAGCCAAAGGATTCTTATAGAGTCAAGAGTAGCTTCAACTTGAACTATATCTATATCTATATCTATATCTATATCTATATATTATGTATAAAACTATGTCTATATGTGACAGAGTGAAGTAATTGGTTGCAATGGTCTGTTGACTTGAATTGTCTAAATAGTTGATTCAATTCAATTCTTGGTCAATCCTATTGATGAGGCTGCAGTCAATTGTTAGTACAGACCAGAAAAAGAACTGGCAGTGTGGATACCCTGTAGCATGCCTTCAGTTTAACTCTGCTAATTACTGAATCTCAGACTGGGAAGGTTCTTAGTGGCTGTGGAGCACAGGCTTTACTTGTGCATCTAAAACTATACCCAACACACAATTATCTAGCCCTTCCTTGAAGACCATCAGGGAACAGAAACCCACCACATCTCATGGCAGACCATTCCAATTTTGGACAGCTCTCATCTTTAAGGAGTTTCTCCTTACCCTACTATTATCCACCTTAGTTCACAGAGTCCTTAGTTCACAGAGTTTCATAGTCAAAAGAAACCTGAAAGTAAATGCAGATTAAATTCTTCTCAGCACAGTGCTTGGCACATAATAGATACAAAAATGCTAGCTGACTTGTAGCCTTTTAAATAATTGTGATAGCCATAATGTTTCCCTCCAAGACTTCTCTTCTCTAGTTAGGTAACTAGACAACACAGTGGATAGAGTACTGGGGCTGGAATTAGGAAAATTTGAATTCAAACCTGCCTCAGATACTTGCTAGTCGAATGACCCTGGTTAAGTCATTTAATCTCTATCTGCCTCAGTTTCCATGACTGCAAAACAGGGATAATAACAGCACCTACATCACAGGATTATTGCAAAGATCAAATGAAATAATATTTGGGAAGCACTTAGCACAGTGTCTAGTACATAGGAAATGCATTATTAATCCTTAATGCCTTTCATCCCTTGCATTTTTTGGAATGAATATCCTTAATTCCTTCCACCTAAACCTGTATGGCATTCTCTTAATTCCCTTCACCATCCTGCTTTCCAACCTCTAGACAGTCTCCAGATTGTCAATGCATTTCCTACTCTTGGATGTGCAACCCAAAAACAATTTTCCAGTGAGATCTGTCACCTAATGGTGTTATCTGCCTTTCCTTTCTGCAAGGAGAGGTATGTAACTTTGTCAATTGGCCATGAAACCTTAGTAAGAGACATTCAAGTTGGGTCTGCTCAGCTGGCCCTGAGACCTTAAAAAGAAATGTTCAAGTTGGGTCTGGATATGCTTTCAGGTAGCTCTAAAAGGAATAAATTCAGACTATCAATAGCCAATGTTTAAAAAGCTCCAAATCACTAATAATTAGAAAAGAATTAGAATAATTCATAAAACAACTCTGAGGTTCCACCTTACACCCCAGTGTTGGAGGGGTTGTGGTAAAATAGGCATGTTCATTTGTTGTTAGTGGGATTAGGGACTAGTCCATCCATTCTGAAAAGCAATTTGGAACTATGTCCCCCAAATTACCTTTGACCTATTGATATAGCTACACCTTCCAATAACCAACTATTTATATCCTACTCCCATCCAATGTGGGGCATATGCCCCACACAATAGAACCTAGTGATAGCAAGTATCATTTTAATTCTAGTGAGACTGGCAGGATTCAACCACCCTGTGCCCAGGGTATCATTTTACCTTTCTTTATAAGCCATGCAGGTAGATGCTGCTGCTAAAGCTGTGTAAAAGACTCCAGTAGGCTTGGGAAATGACAAATGTGAAAGATTCAAAAGGAAATGAGAAGCCAGACAAACTAATGAAGAAAAAAGAAATAGGAAAAGAGTTTACACAGTGAGTTTAATCATGAAAACTAAAAAAAAAAACCCTTAAAGGAAGATGCATGCTATATAATTATAATGACTGTTCTGGATCCCAGGGAAAGAGAATGAGAAATGTGTCTCCTTCCCTTCTTCACAGAAGTGAGACCCTATGGATGGGGAACATGGCTACAAGGTCAGACATGGCTGGGTCACTTGACTTTGCTTCACTATTTTTCTTTGTTTAAGGAAAGGCCCACTACAAGAGTGGCAGTGAGTCAGAGGGCAAAAGGGAGCACATTATTAAGGGAGATGACTGCAACATAAAGAAAAAAGGCATCAATAAACCAGTTTTTAAAAGCTGGTGAAGAGCCGAGACGTGGTCCCACAGTCATAAAGTGCCTAAAAGTTGTCCAAAATAAAAAGCATATTTTCCAAGTAATACTCTTTTCACACTCTGCTTTAAAAAATAAATATAAATATGTAAGTTCACTCCTCCTTTAATTTTGTTAGTTGA
Source organism: Pseudocheirus occidentalis (assembly GCA_028646575.1). Lineage (NCBI taxonomy): Eukaryota > Metazoa > Chordata > Mammalia > Diprotodontia > Pseudocheiridae > Pseudocheirus > Pseudocheirus occidentalis. Next base: position 192,596,188 of record CM053600.1, read on the forward strand.
AGGCCCAAGAATCACCAGAACAAGTTTAGGATTCATTTTCCCGTTAATGTGTTGGAGTACCTATGTACAAGCGATCACTCAAAACCCATACAAAGTAAAAGCCAGTCTTGTTTTCATACCCTTTTCAATCATGAAAATCAGTTTCTGTAAATGAGTGACTGTGAATATACAAATTTACCTACACATTAATTTGGTTTCTTAAGGAAATGAAGAAATGCGTTTTGAAGCCTCAGCTATGCAAAAGAAAAATTACTATTTAGTTCAAGGCTGAATGACAAACAGATCCTCTAATCAAATCCTCAGGTCTCGGCCTCAGGACTTTATTGCTAGAAGCAAGTGGCTGTTTTTCATACAAACATAAATCAATACTTTATAGGGATATCCCAAATTGCTTCTCATAAAAGACAAACACAAAGAACAAGGCATCCACGGTAACATATCAACGATCAGTTTGAGGGAGAGCTGGAGGAGAATGTTAAATTAAACTCAATCCTCAGAATTTGAAAGACTGAAGCAGACCAGGTGTGAGCTCAGGCCCCACTTTATATAAAATATAATCTGAAGTTTTAGAATTAGAAGGGCCCTTGGAGAGTACCTCGACTAACTCAGCCATTGGGCAGATGAAAAAATTAAAGCCCAGAGATGAAGAAACCTGTTTAGTCATATAAGAGCAAAGAGCAGGAGCAGGAACAAAACCATGTCCTCAGACCAGGGGTGGATCTAGGGATTCTTTCACCTGGTGTGAAAATAGCTGAAGGGGCAGCGCAGGGAGAGGATTAGATCCTCCACAGCCAACCAGTCCACAGGTGCTAGGGGTGCCAGTCCTGAGAGGGCCAGTGATGGATCGTGTGGGGAGATGTAGGGATGGTGATTACAAGAGGGAAGAAATATGCTCTTTTCAGGGAGAAGCATGTTCCCCTCTAACATCAGTGCTCTTGGGCAAAGCCCCATTCAACTTTTGCTATTTATTGGTCTGTCTTGGGCTAGTTATATGGTGCTCATTCCACTGTACTATATGACCTCTAACTGTTTGTCTTCTATTTTATGAAAAAGGGACCAAGTTCCCTGGACCCATACCAGAGGCTAAAAGAATCCATGCAAATAAATCTGCTTTATGGGGTTCCAATCTGGCTGTATTGGAGAATTTTTCAGTCTCATTCACCTCTATTCTGTCCACTGTTTTCAGTGCAGGTACCATTAGCTTTCAACCCTTTAGAGAGAGGGACTTAAACTTTGTGTATGTTATGGACCCCAGTGGTCCCCAGTGAAACCTATGGACTCCTCCAAATGTTTTTAATGGAGAAAATACAAAGATTTACCAAGGAAACCAATGAACTTAAAATACAGTTATCAAAATATTCATTCCTATCCAAGTTCCTGGACCCTCAGAAATCTATCCATAGACCCCTTAGGAATCTGTGGACTTTAGTTAAGGACTCAGGCCCTAGATGAGACGTAATCAATGAACGTTTGGTAGGGAAATACAGAAATCTCCCTTTTCTAAAGCTAATGTGTATTATTTGGCACTAAAGTGGTTAATGCAGCATTTTGTGTACAATTTTTACTCTGACCACACTTGTATTTTAATGATACATCCACTGGGAATATCACACCTCTAAAACAGAATGTGAAACTCATTCAAACCTTTCAGCAAAGCACTTTTGTCTGGGGAAAGTGGGTGAAGGTCTTTGGGCTTAGTTTTTCATTTGGTGGAATTGTGGGTGTTAAGAAATTAAGTGAAGCAAGGTCATATTCTAATTTTATCACTATAATTCTGATATTGACTTCTTTTGTTCCTATTCTTCAATCAAGAAATTGATGGGAAAAGAAAATGGGTGAGTCACATGGAGGAGGCAAGAGATGAGGGTCATTTGGTGCCACTGGCACCCTTGTGATATCAGGAGAAAGCAAGAAAGATCGCTGGAATGTTGGGTGGATGTCTTATGGCAAAACGATAGGAGATAAGGAGCAATGGATGAAAGACACACAAGATGAGCAGGTATGGACTAGCTCTGAAAGGTGTTGGTGGAGGAATCTTCCCAAATGATGAGATCACAGACCTGTTTTAGCATTTGATGCTGAAACAGAAATAGCAGCAACTTGGCATAGTGAGGGAAGGCTCATTTTAGAGGTAGGGAATTCTGAGATTGAAGCTGTGTCAGGCTGGGTGTCACTTAACCTCTATGTGCACCTCAGGCCATGTATGTATTAAGCATCCGTTAAATGCTAGGCACTGAACTAGGTATATATAAAATACAAGGATAAAATAAAGTATCCCCTTCCCTCAAAGAGTCTACAATCTAATGTGGCGATCGTGAGAAGAAAAGGGAAGCATGTAAATAAATGTGTATGCTAAATATGCATAAAATAAACACAAAGTAATTTGGGGGTTATTCCCTAGTAATTGACTGGTTTACTTAGACTATAAAGTGTTTGGAGAAATGTTATGCAAAATAAGAATGGAAAGGTATAATGGGACCATGTTACAAAGGCCAGAGTGGTGTATATTTGGCCCTACAAACAACAGGGATCCATGGAAAGTAATGGAGTTGGAAATTAATTGGTCTCTGAGACAGGGGGACAATCACTATGGCGGCCACGTAGAGGGTGATATGGAAAGGGGAGAGATGTGAGACAGGGAAATACAGTAAGAAGCTACCGCAGTGGTCTAGGCCAGAGGTGAGGAGAATAACTGAAGCCAGGGTTTGAAGGCAGTAGCCTTACTTCAAGGCCAACACCCTTTGTATCCTGTCTGAATGTAAGCTTCTCAAGGGCAGGGACTGTCTTTGTATCCCCAACACCTACTACATATAGTTCCTGTAGTGACTAATTACATTATTAGGTGAATAATAACAGCTTATTTAGTGAATGATTGACCCTACAATCAAACAGGCTCCCTCTACCATAAAGTGCTTCAGAATCACTATTTTCTTTCTTGGTGAGATCATTCCTTCAGTGACTGTGATTTCACAAACAGCACTAGATTTAGCATCTGGAGAGACCTGGGTCTGAATTTCATTTCTGACCTATTCTAGCTGTGTGACCCTAAGCAAGTCACTTAACCTTTTTTTATAAGCCACTTTTTTCTCATCTTAACAATTCCCATATATCAAAATAAAATAATGATATTATACCACCTACCTCACAGAGTTGGTATGAGGAAAACACTTAGGAGACTTTTAAAACACTGTTCTCAAATCCAATAAAACATTAATTATTGCTTCTTATATGGAAGGTACTGTGCCAGGAGCTGAAAATAAAATAAGAGTGCATGCTCTCAAGAAGTTTCCATTCTGGGATTGGGGGAGAGAAAAATGTGTGTGGGGGGGGGCGTATGTGGGTGTGGGTGTGGTGTGTGTGCTTGTATATAAAAATATAATATGTGGTCAAATGAAATGAAGGGAAAAGGGAGATACAGAAATAATACTGTAAGAAAACCAAAGAGGAGTGGAGTGAGGGGGGAAGAAGGATTTTTCAACTGGAGTGAAGCAGAGACAGGCAGAGAGGACCAAGGAAAATCTCACAGAGAATATGTCAGCTGAGCTTAAGTCATCTGCAAGGCTGAGATCAAGAAAGCAAGTGATAAACATTTAGTAAAAGCCTACTATGTGCCAGACACCTTGGTAAGTCCTGAGGATACAAAAAGAGGCAAAAGACACTCTCTGCCTTCAAAGATCTTACAATATAACAGGGGAGACAGCTTGCAAACAAATATGTGCAAAGCAAGCTATATAGAGGATAAATAGGAAATAATTGAAAGGGGAAAAGCCCTAGAATTCAAGGGGGAGAGAGAGTGTATTTCAGGCACAGGAGAGAATCTCTGTGACTGTACAAAAGTCAAAGGCAGCTCATGCATCCAGACAATTTCAAAAAGGCAGTTTGGCTAGAATAGGTTGCTATTGTGTTTGTCCTCGGTTTTCAAAGAGGACTATGGTATCAGGGAAAGGATGACATGACTTGCAGTTGACTTTGATTTGATCTGTGCAAGGTCACCAACCTCACTTTCTCCTCCAGTGCCATCTGGGTCCAGGACCAGATATTCATCAGGATAACTAGAGATGACCCGGATGCAATGGGAGACCTTGGCCCTTTTAGGCTAAGGCTTTTTCAGGTGCTCACTTAAGGTGAGGTAATACCCATTCAGTGAATAGGCTTCTTTAAGAAGTGAGTCAAGTGATGGTCTCTTTAATTAGAAAAAAAATATCTAACTGTGAGGGGAAGACCCTCTGGTTTGCTTTTCCAAAGAGAAACATTGACATTCATTCTAAGCCAAGACGACCCCAAATACAGTCATTAAGTGGATCTTGGGCAGGGATCAATCTATGAGTTTCAGAGTGAACTGGGTTTATAAGGTAGGAAAGAAGGAAGGAAGGAAGGAAGGAAGGAAGGAAGGAAGAAAGAAAGAGGGAAGGAAGGAAGGAAGGAAGGAATCTAGCCAGTAAACCCCAAGTAAAGTGTTAAGTGGGCAGCTTATGGTCATCAAAATTTATCTTCCTTTAGAGAGAAGGAGAGGGGATAGGAGAGAAAGAGCTGACTTACCCAGCTATCTGGGTCCCCATTCAGGCAGCTCGGTCTACTCCTAGGTTGTGTTTGTATGGGATGGACAGGTAAGTAAATGGAAGTCAGACAGCAGGGAACCTTGTAAGTCAGACTGGGGATTTTGTTTGTTTTTCCCTAGCTTCATTAAGGACACAGTGAAAACTTTTGAGCAGTAAAGAAGCATGGCATGACAACAAAATGTCCTCTAACACTGCTGCTCATCATTCCTGGGAGTCCCCAGCCAAGAACTCTCTCCACTGGTCATCACTCCTATACATGCATGGAATATAATCTTCTCGAGGACAGGGACTGCCACACTTTGTCTTTGTGTCTCCAACACTTAGCACAATGCCCAGCACATAGCAGGTGTCTAGTTTTTGCATTCATTTATCCACAATCAATCCCCAGGAAGATTATTTTGATGGTTATATGAAGGATGAATTGGGGTGGGGAGACTGGGGTCAAGGAGACTATTAAAGCAGTTCAGGTGAGAGGGGATGAGAATCTGAAAGATCAGGCGATGTGTGAGGAGAGTGGAGGGGATGGATCTGAGTGTGGAGGTCTGGTTACCCACAGCCAGTTATGATAAACTGTTTGAGGGAAGGGCCATTGCATTTGGGTTTTGTAATCCTGGCACCTAACAAGGTGCATAGCACACAGGGGGCACATAATAAATGCTTGTTGACTGGCAAGATAATGTGGAAAACAAAAAGAGAGAAGAATATATTTTTTAAAAATCAGAGCCAGTGAGCTTGGATGACTGCAAGGAAGGTTATTGGTGAGAGAAACACGATAGTTGAGAAGATGGGGAGATTTCCAGAAGAAAGATGAGTTCAATTTTGGCCAAGTTAAGTTTCTGCTGCTAGTGAGATATCACATAGAAATGAGTTATTACTGTTATTTAAGCAAAAAAATCACAGTCGTAAAGAAGCAGGAACCCTGGCTGCAACAGCCTCCCATAAATATAATTAAAAGAGGAAAAGCGGCGCTGCTGTGCCCAACATTGAGGTCTCGTATTTGGGGAGGGGGCATCATGTCTTTCATGATGCGTCTGTGAAAATCTGAGGATTTCAGAGAAAGGCTAAAAAGACTGGCTTTTATCTAATCTTTTTTTTTTTCTTTATAGATAGAACGTGTGAAATACTAAAGGTCAGATCGCCAACTCCAGGATATTCCTTCATATCCTTGATAACCTTTACTCATAAAGAAGCACGAAGGGCAAATCAATAGTTTTATGTAATATTTTCTGCACCAAAGTAAACTTTAATCATTTGTGGGATTTTTCTAGGGCTACAATGTATGTGTGAACGCCAGGAGCTGCCAGCGTGAGATTTAGAAGTGTTATTTCTGCTATCAATCCTTAATATGTGAGAGAGAGCAAGATAGCTCTGAGGTTAAGATCATTAAAAATTAACTTGTAGTCATACCCTGCCCTTCATGGACTGAAGGAGTGCACGCACCAGCACATATGCGTGCACATACACACACACACACACACACTCGTTTTCACTCCCTTTGGTCTATAATTACCTGAGAAACTTGTGAGCAGCAAAATCCTTCAACACAAAAGTAGTGGATCTCAGACACCTAGGATTTAGCCCTACATGACTTGTTCTCCTGACAAATTCCTGTATTGCACCACTTACTAGTCACTTACTAAGAGTATGCTAGTGAATATTTAACAACCAGCTCTCTGAGAAAATAAAACGTATGCATGACCCAATTTTAAATTTAATCTACCTTATTAACATCTTCTCTCATTTTTTAAAGTTTAGACAATCAACAAAATAGTCTGTTAAAGCCCAGATTTTCAGCATTTGCAGCCTGAGCTGGTTTGCTCTCCTTAGTGGGATTAGTTAACCTTTCAGGATTTAGTTACTTAATCAGGGAAATGGAGATGATAACTTACCTGTCTCAAAGCAAGGAACTTGGGGAAAAGGTCTCAAAGTTCCTTTCACCTCCAAGGTTTACCTACTTTGATTTGCATTCATTAGCCAAGTCTTTTTATCTTCAAATACCTAAAAAGTCAGCCTTTAATGAAAATGCAACAAGGAGCTTTCACCACCTCAATTTGCACAGGCCACACCCCCTTGTTGTTGTTGTCTTTGTTCCATTTACACAGCATTTAGGTTTTCAATGCACTTTATGCCTCATTTAAATCCAATTCACTTTCAAGTCTAGACATCACCCTCCAGACTTCTTTTGTCCTCTTTGAGAATGGAAGATGAACTGCTACAACAAATATCTCCTTTCATCCTCCCAGCAACCCTGGAAGGTAAATGCTATTTTCAGCACCATTTGTTACCAGAGAGGACATTGAAGTAGACAGAGGTCAAGTGACTTCCCTAAGTACCTGAGGCTAGATTTTACCTCCAGTCTTCCTAATGTCCAACACTCTACACTTGTCACATCTAGCTGCTTTTGACTCCTAGCTGCTTCCTTTTAAGTAAGACTTTGGAAGCCTTCATGAAATGCATTCCAGAAGAGTGGTATAAAAGTATTATTGACCATTAAAACTTCCTCTGGGACTGCTTGACAAGATGAGTTAACCAGCCACCTCTCAGAGCTCTGAGACAAAGATTAAGATAGGCACATTTTGATAGGAAGATATCCACAGCCAAGGCTATGATGGAGAGTTCTGTTCAAGAAGGACACACTTGGGTACAACAAAAAGTAGGGACATGGGCTATTTAGTGACCCACCTGACTAAATCAGGCATAGAATGATGGATTGCTGAAAGGCAGCAAGAATCAGGTAGGCAGCAAGAATCAGGTAGGCAGCAAGACAGTCATTCACCTAGAATTGATTGCACTGTGTTAAGCTGCGGAGATCTGCTTCATAGGGGTCCCCAGGAGCCCCATGGGTGCCGAGCCACTCCTGGGATTCTCTTCTTTACCTGTCTATACACACAAAGCCGTTTGACAGATCCAACTGACATTTCTTGGCTGATTTACTCAGGGAAATAAAGTCTTAGCATTTTATACTGCTATAGGCTGGTGTGTGTACAATAATTATTCCCACTTGGGTTGTAAATAATAATAATAGTGGATTTATATGTAGTGTTGTCAGATTACTAAAACACTTTAAATATGTAACATGTGGCCCTGCCAATTTAGCCCCATCTCAGCTTCTCTCAGGTTCAGAACGTAGTTTTAAGTGATTGTTCATTCTGAAACTATGGCTCTGAATCCCTAGCAATACACCACTACACCAAATACACCAGATGATGGGAGAACTCGGGGCAAAAGGCCCTGGAAGATTAAAATAAATAAAAGGAAGTGAATTGTACAGAAGTTGTTCCCTGCATTGGACCGAATAGCTGCCACCTGCCATACCTTCAGAGTGTATTTGGCTCCCCAGTCCATCACTGTTTCCCAGACATGGTGGGAAGACATAATTCAATCGCTCCCATCACTGCTACCAAAGAATAAAGACTCCCATAGAGAAGCGTTTTCCTCTGAATTTTGGTCCCACAATCCAACTATCATGAACTTCTCTTGGCAAGTAACTGATCTCCTAGCACACTGGTCTAAATGGTGCTGACTTCTTATGAACCAGACAACCCCTGAAGGCTTTTCTGCTCTCAGAGTCATTGGCATGGCCTCAATGGGATGTCCTTTCTTCTCCTAACTCCCATATCCATAGAAAAGAGAAATCCCTATTCCTCTCAGTCCACATTTCACCATCTTTTTGATGACCACTTCTGTGGTGGTTTTTCTTTTTTAAATCTTGTGTTACAGAGCCTTCTCCCCAGTATAAGTCTATACTAATGTAATGTTAATGAAATCAGAAGATCTTCCACGCCCCTTTCTAGTTAACTCCTTAAGAGTAGTTCACACCTTAACAGGAAGGGGCTGAACAGGGAGGAGCTACACTGTATATAAGGAGAGAACCAGGAGGACCTTGAGCTCTTTTCCCAGTCACCACCTGGAGATTGCACCTTTTCCTGAGATCCTCTTTCTACATCTTCTACTGAGACCTTCCAAGGACCAGGCTGAGAAACTGTCATGAGTCTGAGAGGGATCCCTGCTTGAGGGATCCTGTTCTATTTGTGAAGGCTTGGGAATGTGGGTGTCCACTGCATTAACTATGTGTATCAACTTTGTGACCACTATAATGACTTTGGCTTTCTGGTTTTGGGACTTGTCCTTCTGGTTTTGGGACTCAGTGTTATGGTTTCTGAATAAAGACCTTGGT
>CM053600.1:192605423-192627237 GCA_028646575.1 Pseudocheirus occidentalis
AGTTAATCTATTCTTTAAAGTGTTGTTTTCTTCAGTCAGGTTGTTGACTCTCTTTTCATGATTTTCTCACATCATTCTCATTTCTCTTCCCTATTTTTTCTCCACTTCTTTTATTTGGTTTTCAAAGTCCTTTTTCAGTTGATGTATAGTTTCTAGGCATTCTTCAAGTGTCTTGGAAGCATTTGGTGTGGGAGTTCTGACTGGGTTGTCTTCCTCCTGTTCCATGCTTTGATCCTTTTTGTCCACAAGAAAGGATTCTAGAGTTTTATTGCTGTTCTTATTTTGCTTTCTTTTCCTCATGTTGGCCAGTCAATTAATTGGTTGGTTTTTTTATCTTTGTGAAACTTTGCTTCCAGGGAGGAAAGCTCTGTTCCAAATTTCTGGAGTTTTCCCAGCTGCTGGAGCTATTAGGGGGGTATTGCAAGTCCCCCTAGATTTGGCTTGCTGAAATCGCAACCCACGACCACCACCCAAGACCATGATCTGGATCCAGGCTGCTCAACGCAAGAGCACTTGGCCCTGATCAATTGATTCTGCCCCCCTGCAGGGTCTGAAGGTCAGAGGCTCTGAAGCAGCCCAGTGGAGGCAGCCGCCAGTTACAGCAGTTTCTGCCCTTCCCCCACTGCTTTCTTGCCCTGGGGATAGATTGGAATAACTGCTTTTCCTCCCTCAAATTTAGCTTGAAAGCTTCACTCACTTTCACTGACCTTTAATCCTGGCTTATGCAGATTGCTCCAGGTGCTTTAGATTTTCTCTTAAGTAGACTCACGCTGTGGCTTGGGAGGCTCGGTTGTGGCTTGGGAGGCTCGGCTCCTCCAGGCCACCCTGGAGCCTGACCACATGGTGGTTTCAGGCTGGGCTGGTCTCAGCTCTGGCCTGGGATGAGCCCCTCCAGCCAGCTACCTTTCTCTAATCTCTATTTTTCACACCTTTCTTTGATCCCTATTTTTCACACCTTGGTAGATGTGGAGGTGCTGTAGGGTGTAGATCTTCTCTCTTGTAGACTGGCTGCAGCTGGGCTTGGCTCCTTCCTACCTCCATGGGGCCTGGCCCCAGTTTTGGTTTCAAGCTGGGCTGGCCACAGGGTCCTGCCTCAATGATCCCCTGCTGCCGAGCTGCTTTCCGCGAGAGATGTGTTTTCTGTATTTTTTGAGTTTGAGAGTCCTAGAATTTGTCCAGCTTCATATTTTTATGGGTGTTTATGGTGGCTGCGTGGGAGCTGTGGGACGCTGCTGCTTCTGTGCTGCCATCTTGGCTCGGTCCCTGGAAGTCCGCTATTTTTTTTTTAAAACAAAAACAGAAAGGCAGGAGAGGGAGGAATGAGAAAGGAGAGGAATGAAGGAGACAGAGAAAAGAGAAGTGGATCCAGGGAGATGAAAGAGTGATAGAACAAGAGAAGGAAGGGAACAGTGAAGTGGATGAAAGAAAGAGACAGAGCTTTCTACACTGAAGTCAAGTGTGGGCTACATTGAAAAATCTATCTAGCCCAAAAGATAGGCTTAAACCAACTGTCAAAAGTTCCTGAGGAAATGGTCCATTTAAGAAAATCTCTCTCTAATGTGTGATTAATTCAAGCCAGGGTATGCTGTGTGGCAGCTTGGTGAATGTAATCTTATAGTAACTTATGGCTGGATGGGATGTAGGTGAACTTAGGTTTGATTTTTTAACAAAAAAATCTCAGTCTCAAGACAAATGGTTGTGTTTTCTGGTTGGTTTAAAGAGTCCCCATGACTTTTCATTTTACTGTGAAATATGGTTCAGGAAAAATTATATTTAGCTGGAGCTCTGTAAATGAAAACCTAGGTTCTCCTTAGGATTATGATTTAAAGTCAAATTTCTGAGTGAAGTGTGGTAATTAGAAGTAAGAGAGTCACTGGGGGGATGATGGATGTCGCCTCCAGTTCCAGCAAGTGGAGAAGTCCCAACCATTTTTCTTCTGCATGGAATCGACTGTAGATTTATCATGAGGACAGCAAACATATTCAAAGGTGGGGGGGGGAGAAGCAATCTTATATAGACTCCAGTGACAGATCTTGTTGCCAAGGAGTCCATGAATATTCTTCCAGGAATAATGTAAAATATTGGGTTTTGTCGCCTATGGGATTGCTTTATGTTCATTTGATAAGTAGCATGGAGTTTAGAGATAGCGACCAATTTGACAATATTTAGCTTGTGAAACACTATCTTGGTCACTAAGATAAAACAGACTGAGACAGTAATTCCACTGTTGATAGCTGTCAGAATTCAGAGGGTGGTGGCAGGAGGGACCTACTGGAAGAAAGCATTCTGTAATTTCAAACCTTCCATTTATAATTAACTACGACTTACTCCATGATCTCTGATGGCATAAATTGTATTGAACCTCTGGGGCTTGAAGTAGCAGGTAAGATTAATGGTCCCATAATCAGGAAGAAAAGAAGTCTGAAAGATTTTCTTCTTATACCTTGGAAAATGAAGAGGCTCTAATCGTTCAGGAATAGATGTAAATGTTTGACAGCATGAGCTATCCAAAGACAATAGTGAGAAGAGCCCTTAAAACCTCCGAATGTTTTCAGTGCCAAAGTTAGCTGTCAAGCATCATTGCAATATGATTTCTCTCTCTTCCAACACCCCTCCCAAATCCAAAGGAAGCTGTTGAGCCCCTTTGGAGCTGCTATCTACACATGGTCATTGGTGGGCATCCTTTTCAGATGGATGAGGAGAAGTGGCATCTGAACATTCTTTGGATGAGCTCACCAGGACCTTGGCTCATCTCTGCAGGGAAAGTGGATGCTGAGTGCTCTGTTGTTCTCTGCTATAGGAATAATTCTTAGGCATTTCACACTTATCACCAGCCTTAATTTCATGCAAGACTTCTTGTTTCTAAATCATTTTATGTAGTTTCTTTGGGCTAAATTTGGAGCTGCTTTGCACCTTCAATCCAAAGAGAGAGAAGCATGGAAATTGTAGGAGAAAAACATGTGCCTTTGCCCTGGTGGTATTACGTGTGGTATTTCCCCGAAATCCACAGAGTAGAAGGCCCAGCAGTTAAGGAAGGAAGGAAGGAAGGAAGGAAGGAGGGAAGGAAGGAGCGAAGGAAGGAAGGAAGGAAGGAAGGAAGGAAGGAAGAAGGGGGGTTGGGAGGGAACACACATTTATTAAACACCTATTATATGACATACTCTGTGTTGTGTTTTATCAAAATTATCTCATTTGATCCTTACAACATTCCTACAAGGTAGAAATTATTACCCCCATTTTAAAGTTAAAGAAATTTGAAGCCAACAGAGGTTTGGTGCCTTACCCAGGCTTACACAGCTAGTAAGTATCTGAAGTTGGATTTTAATTCAGGGCTTCTGGCTCCAAACCCAGTGCTCTGTAATTAATACAGTGCCTGACACACAGTAGGCATTCAATTAATGCTTGTTGACTGAAGCTTTAAAATGACTTCTGATTTGTAGATCATCAAGAACTCACATAATTTTTCTTTCTTTGAGTTTTCCCCTTTCCCTCTTTTGGTTTTCTTCTGTCCTGGAAGTTGAACTAAAAATGAGAGATTCAGATAGGGGCCCAGGGGTTCTGGCCCTGTGGTTGTTTGCACTTCTGGCCTGACTAGTGTGTGAATGAACAATTCACAAGGGAGAGAAAGAATGTTGAATGTTGAAAAATCAATTTCTTGGGAGCCATGACCTCAAAGAGGTAAAAAAAAAAAGTGGGAGCATTCTGGTACATAACAAGATATTCTAAGGAGAACTTTTTGTGGCAGAATTTTTCTCCCCCCTGCCTAAAACACAACAAACAGAAACCAGAACTGGACCCTGAGTGGGTGTCAATTGATTGAAGATCGCTTGAACAAATGGTTATATAGGAATGTAAATGAATATCTTTGCACCGTAAGAATCCAGCACTCATTATGGTGCTTGACATATAGTAGATGCTTAAGAAATGTTTATTGATTGATGAATATGGTGAATTTGGAGAAACAAAGGAAAACAAGTGTGACTTGATACGCACAAGAAGGGAAAACCAAGAAAGTAGCAGACAGACACAAGGATTACACTTATGTAAAGGAAAACAGCACTGAAACCCTTCATTTTATAGATAAGAGCCCTGACTCCCACAGTGGTGAAACCCAGGATCTTAACAGTAGAAGAGGTGAAATTCAGACTTGGATTATGAGTTCAGTATTCCATACATGGTATCACACAGCCACCCAGAATCCTCCCCTTTTGGTGAAGATGGGGTGGCCTATGGGTGCATAATACTGCATATGCTGTTAGGTATGGTTGGCACCCCCATTTATTTTCTTTAAGTTTTTTTTAGCACAAGGAAGACTCTATTAGGGCAGCAATAAAAATGTAAAAAAGATTCTACTCCTAATCATTGTCTTCACAGTGTCTATATTTCTAGTTACTACTGGAAATTGGCTTGAGTCAGAGAGGTGTATTTAAGTAATGGTCAGTGAGCAAGTATTTATTAAGCACCTACTGTCTTAGGCCCATAATAATCATAATTAATCCCTCACTTTGTCTAGCCCTCCACTGTCTACAAAATGCTTTCCTTGTAACTGGCTGGTGTGCACAGATTTTAGGTTAAATTAGAAATAATTGAGTCACATCATAGGGTATGAGTTGGGGACCTCTCCTGTCAGCATTGTTTTGCTGAGCTGACAACTGGTATCAAACTGGCCAGCATGGCTTTCATACATTACATGATAGTCAGTGGGTCTACACTGGACTGTCATTTAATTAAGATAATATTGAAGAAGGAAAAGAAGGTTAATGTAAGTAATTAAGGGGAGGAGAGCATCTAGGTGAGGCATAGATGTCTCTCAGTGGAACAATATCCTTCAAGAGTTTAGGTCTCTCTTTAGACAGCATGGCCAATTTTACTATGAATTACGCCAACATTGGGCACCTATGTAGCACAGTGGATAGACTCCCAAGCCTGAAGTCAGACTCATCTTTGTGAGTTCAAATCTGACCTTGGATACTTCATTCTGTGATCCTAAGTAAGTCCTCCCTGTTTACCTCAGTTTACTCATCTGTCAAATGAGCTAGAGAAGGAAATGGCAAACCATTCTAGCACTCTGCCAAGAAAACCCCAAATGGGAGGATGAAGGGTCAGACACAAATGAAATGATAAAAAAAATTGTGACATTTTTCTCCTTACCATGAATGGAGGAGTTCAGGACTGGCCTGACTGGTAAGGTGGAATGGAAGCATGTTTCCTCAGTGATTTAAGGTAGTGTCAGTCTATGATCCCTGCCTTCAAAAATTGCTCTTGTCCTCTGGCCTCTCATTTCCTCTTCGTGACTTCATTCTGTGTGTCTGGAAAATCCATTTTCAGGAATCCAGAATTTAAATGTCAACAGCCCTGGGAACAACTACACCCTCCCCCTTCCCCTTCTTGCTTGCTGCCTTACCATTCTGACCAGATGCCATGGCTTTTAATAATGCAACAAAGTCAAGTGCACAGGCCAGTCATTGGCAGACTCCTTTCTCTTTCCTTAACAATAACAACATAAGTACATTCTTCTTTCTCAGCCCTGTGACCTGTCTGTGATTGGGCATGATCCATCCAACATCCTAAGACCACAGACAGTGGGGCTGTAATCACATTTGATGCTGGGATGGAGTTCATCCATGCGTGATGGTCTGAACTCAATCCAGGCAAGAAGAGGTTTTCTAATTCTCCCTCCTCCTTATATGGGTTTCAATTTCCCATCAGTCATTTGGGTTCCATTCTTTTTGGTCCAGAGATTGTTGTCCTTGGCAGAGAAAACAGAAGCCAAAGAGGAGCTGAGCAGCTCTTCCTTTGTTCTTTTTTTGTCTTTCTTTCCTAAGCATTGGTCCTATCTCATGCCTCTTTTTCCATTATAGTAAAAAGCAAGCAAACAAATCCCAAGTGCCCAAAATAGTGCATTCCCTTCATTAGTCAGAAATGGAAACTCGGAGAGGGAACAATCATTAAGAGTCACACAGATAAAAAGTGACACCCACATCCTCTGACCCCAGCTCCCTTTGGAACATCCTTGGTGGAACTGAGGTGCCAAAGGAGAAAAAAGGAATGTTGATAGAGTAGGTGAGATCGTCTCTAGGATAAAATCTGCTGACTTTGCTGTTCTAAGAAAGGGCTTGCCCAGGGGAGGGGAAGAGAAGCCCAAGTCCCTTGAAATCCTAAAACCAAAGTTGACACGGTAGGTACTTAAAGTTTGCTGAAATGAATTTGCTTTGAATTTTTTAATATAAACTCATGCTGCCATTGTGTCTCTGTCCTTTCATTGTCAACCAATCAACAAATATTTAGGAATGAAGGAATTATTAAGTACTTACTATGTGCCAGCTGTTGGAGATACAAAAAAAATGGCAAAACTAGTCCCTACCCTCAACAAGGTTACATTCTAATGGGGGAGACAACATGTACATATACAGGTATATTGAAAGACATACAAAGTAGACATAGGGTAATCTTAAAGGAGGAGACTCTGGGAGGTGGGGGCTGGGAAGGGTCTTCACACCCTGAATACTTACATTCGAAGATCCTCAGTCCTGGCCTGATACTTCTTTCAGTTATCACCAGGGTCTTCCAAACCACTACATCCAATACCATTTTCCATTATCTTATTTCCTTTGGACGCTGAGCTTGGGAGGCTGCTAGCCCCATCCTTCCTTCAATCTATCCGGCCCACTATTTCTTGGTTAACCTTCCTGATGTCCAGTGCTGACTGTGGACTTTCCATGCTCTAAAATGTGGGGGTATCCCTCTGCTTACCAAGTGAATCTCTTCCTTTCCTTAACCTTTTCTTCCTTCAAGGGTCCTTCTCAGACTTCCCAATTACTTCATGAATTCTTCCCTGATCCTCCCAGCTAAAAAGGATTCTTCTCTCTCCCAATCTTCATGTTTCTCTCCATGATCTTTTTTTGTGCACTGATGACATTCAAACTGGTGCCATAGTTATTTGTGTATATGGCAAACTCATAATGGGTGAAGTCCGTGTTATTACTCATGTTTCTACCCCTAGTGATTAACTTGGTGGTTTTACAGATATTTAAGAAACATTTGGTGAAACAATTCAAGACTTTTTATAATTGGATGCCCACCTACCTGCCAGCCCTATCTACTGACACTCACCTACACACATGCCCTTTATTTACTCTGCCAATTTTCACTTTCTACTTTCCTATCTCTGGACTTTGGCTCAAACATTCTCTATAATGTCTGTCTCTCATGTGCTACTCCCCCAATACTGCCCACCCTTCCAAGTCCTGCTCACATGCCACTTCCTAGGACTAGAGGATTTTGGATTGGAGAGGAATTTGGATTGGAGAGGAATCACACAATCCAGGGTCCTGGTTTTAGAGAGGCCAGATGGGTAGAAGGGCCTCACCCTAACTCACACAGGTAGTAAATAAGAAAGGCAGAATCTGAACTCAGCACTTCCTTCCTTCAGTTTTCCCCTGAAGATATCCCAGTCCAAAGTAATTTCTCCCACCTGTGTACTCCTCTATTACTTTTATCCATCCTCTTGAGCCACTTATCCCTTTTCTTGTGGCCTTGGATTTTAGTGACAGGAGTCCCTGACTTATATGTCACCTTTTCTATATAATTGTCCACCCGAGAAAAGCAGTGCCAGCTGAATGACCCCCTATCCTTCAATTCTTCCCATTTGGGATTTCTCTCTCTTCCGCCTTGTCTTTCTTTTGTAAGGAATTCCTCCCTTTCCCCCCCACTCCCCGACTGGAGTCTGTTCTTGCTTTGCTCTGGCCAACGTAGGGTGGGATCAGATGTGGCATTAGTATCAGTATTATCATCAAAGGAGAAAAGGGGGGTCAGCTCCCCTAGCTCCATGGGTGCTTCCATGAAGCTGTATTCTTACTCCCTGGCTTTTGCTAGAGTTCCCAGACCCACTTTTAGGATGGATTTCCCTAGACCACCCATGTGTTCTTTCCTTTTTGTGCCCAAAGACTCCTTTAGCTCCTATGTGCTATGCTATAAGCTTTAAGTGACTTCTAACCTCCTCTTTTTTAAGATGAAGAAACAGAAACTCAGAGAGATTAGGAGACCCTTCCAAATTTTCATGCTTAGTAAATTCTAAAGCTACAACTTGGATTCAGACATGCTGACTCCAAGAAATTCTGCATACATTTTAGGCAGCATTGAATGCACAATGAGGTGGCTTGGTGGATTTAAGACTCAACCTAGAGTCAGGAAGACCATGGACAACTCACTTAAAAACTGTCTACCTCAGTTTCCTCATCTGTAAAATGAATAGAGTAATAGCATCTGCCTCCCAGGGAGGGTTGTTGGGAGGATAATATTTGTAAAGCACTTTGTCAACTTTAAAGAACTATTGTTTCCATCTAACTCAAGGGAAAGTGGTATTTTCACCAAGCTGGCCACTGTTGGGCAGCATGGCTTAGTGAAGAGGTGCTGGAGCTGGAGGCAGGAGGATTTGTTAAGCTGTGTAGTGTGTGCTCTGCTGGGTACATATTAACCAATTAAATGTTTGTTAATTGATGTATTGATTGGGAAAGTCACACACCCTCTCTAAGCCTCAGTTTTATCATCTGTTAGCATGAAATGATTTGGGGTATGGAGTACTGGGCCTGGAGTCAGGAAGGCCTGAGTTCAAATCCAACCTCAGACACTCACTTATTATGTGACCTTGCACAAGTCACTTAACCTTGATTTGCCTTGGTTTCCTCAACTGTAAAATGGGGATTACTAATAACACCTACCTTCCAAGAGGTAGCTGTGAGAATCAAATGAGATAATTGTAGAGCACTTAGAACAGTGCCTGGCACATAGTAGGTATTATGGAAATGTTAGCTATTATTATTATGTCAGCCTGTAGTGCCTACTGAGGAGTCAATACCCAGATGAAATGATATAATGGGTGTCACATTGTTGGCACACCTAAAAGCTATTAAATTGGTCGCTTCTGTCAGTATCACTTTGGGCTGACCCATAACACTAGACTTAGCTCTACCCAGACTCTGCATTCATCTGGGCCAGACTTCCCTTGTTGTAAACATTACTTTCCTAAGTGAGAAGGAAAGGGAAAACCAGATTTTCCATTAATGTCTCATTCTCCCCAAGCTCTTTGCTAGGATAAGGAGTAATTTCAGCTGTCAAGAACTCGTTAAAAGTCTTTGGGTAGCAGGATAGAGTTTCCACTGTAAAGTAAATAAATAAATGAAATTCTTCAATCTATTTCCCTTTTTGCATTTTAAGCAGAGCTTAAATCTCTACAGGGACTGGGATGAATGGGTAACAACTCCTAAGATGAATGCTGATGATATCTATTATTACTATGGTTTTCCTTCATCATAGTCTTTTATTGGAATTTGTCCTGTTGCAGAGAAAACAGCCTCAAGCCCAGCTGGCCACTGAATTCAGAAGGAAAGATAGCAGTAGATTTTCCTTTTCAAAACAGTACATTTTCATTTTGACAGGAAGTAAAAAATTATGCTTAAATTAATTCAGCCACATGGCTAATGGGACCTAGTAGAAATAAAATAGGGAGTTAGGTGGGTCCCTGTTGAATTGCCATCTGATTTCTCATATTCCTGATAAAAGGAGCAGTGTGGATCAGTGTTTAGAAAGCTAACTTTGAGTCAAGAGGTTCAATTCCATCTCTGCTTCTTTACTGAACTATAAACTACATAGGCCTGGGCACATCACTTGATCTTGCTGAGCTTGAGGGATACTGGTATTTGTACTGAGCTGATCTGGATCTAATTAAACTTTGTAACATTGTAAATTACAGACAGATGTGATCTTCATTAGGAAAGGGAATTCCCATATCAAGAAAGTCCCAAATCATTGATGCCTTGATGGGTCCCCATCTCTCTCTGTCTCTGTCTGTCTGTCTGTCTCTCATTCATTCTGTCTCTGTCTTTCTCATTCTCTCTCATCTCTACCTCTCTCTCTCTGAATCTTTGTCTCTGTCTCTGTCTGTCTCTGTCTCTCTCACTCTTTCTCTCTCTCATTCTATTTCTCTTTCTTTCTCTCTCTCTCTCTCCCCACTGTCTCTGTTTCTCTGTTTCTCTTTCTCTCAACATTCAAATAAGTTGGGTGTTTTCCTGCAATGGCAAGCAAAGAAGTACTTAGTGCCTTGTGTTTAAGAAACAGAACTTGTGAACCCCTGTTGGGAGGAGCTAATGACTACATATAAGGAGAAGCCCAGGCTGGGAGAGAGCAGAATTGAGAAAATAACTGTTGTGGTAGTGGAGTTGAGAAGGAAGAAACTTGTGGTATCCTGGCACTCTATGTCTGTTCTGTCTGTGTTGATTTTGGTTTGTAATACTTCATACAGAATCTCTGGGACCTTACTGGAAGTCCTGAAAGAGGATTTTCTGGTTGTATGTCTACAGAAGTCCTGGAGAAGGGTTTGACAGGTCCTGGGACTTTACTGATGATTTGTGTTGACTTCTCAGACCTTGTTTGTGGGTCTGTGTTGATTTCACAGGCAGACAGTGAATTGATGATAGTACCAGCAATGTGTATGAATGTTACTGTGGCTCTGTTAAGCTTTGTCTTCCCAGAAACAAGAATTGTGAAGGACTTGAGGTAGAGTGGACACTGTGAGCTTCAATATGGAATGGGAATTCCGTTATGGACACAGAGCTGGGAGCTGCTTGCCTTTGAACCCAGGTAACAATTGGGTAGATTCAGGTAGGAGCTGGACCCATAGAAGAGGAACCATGGTATTTGGGAGCCAGCCTCGAGTCAAGATGAAAAGATCACCCCTTGGGTACTTAATGCTGACTGAGAAGATAATTATTTACTGTGGCCTAGAGGTGAAGTACTTTGACCTTTGTACTTTGTGTCCCTTAAGGAGGGTTTCTCCTTAAGGATGATTGAGTTAAGGACTTAATGAATGATCGTACTTTGTCTAAAACTATGTGGCCACTTTGGTGAAAACTATGTGGCTACTTTAGTGAAAACTTGTTATGTCATAACATTGTGAATGCTGTACTTTGGTTTCTGTGAATGTTTTGTTTTAATTTACTACTAAATAAATAGAGAGTTCACTATACTATGTAATCAGAACCTTGAAGCTGTTCATAGCAGCAATCCTCTGGAGAGCCGCTCATGCTTGGCTTTGCATTTCATGAGTCTCTAGCCTGGAAAATTGAGCAGACAGGACCTCTTTCAAATCTAATAATCTATCCTAAAACACTCCCAGGCTACTTTCTGCCCAGGTAGGGGGGCAATCTTTCAAGGTGTGAGTTTCCTGGATTTCATTTTTTTTAAAAGTCCATTCTTTCAAGTTAATTGAAAATGCTTGTCACACACTAGCTTGGCATTACTCACAGGACACAGAGTCAGGGTAAGTCAAATACTAGCTATTGTCCTGAGCCCCAGAGGAGAATTAATTGCAGGCTTACGTTGGCCTCTAGCCTTATTGTCTTGTGCATGTGTGTGTGTGTGTGTGTGTGTGTGTGTGCATATGTATGTATACATATGTGCTGTATATAAGTTAGAGAGGGAGAGAGAAAGACAGGGGTGGGGGTGGCAATATATTACTGCATCAAAGACTTGAGACTTTCTTGATATGAGAACTCCCTTTATTAATGCAGATCACACCCAATCTATAATTTACAGTGTGAATCAATATGGACAGGTTAATGACTTAACATGCATTCAGGAAATTAACATTTAGGGTGCTAGGCATGTATCTAGGACCTGCTTTGGATACAGCATGTGACTGGCACTGTCCATGGGCCTGTAGATAGAGGACTGGATTTGGAGTCAGGAGTTTGGGGGCTCAACACATTGTCTAGATGTCACAAGACCTCCCCCTCCCAAGCCTCATTTCTCTCATTTGTAAATTTGTCATTGTGGTATCTGTAGTCTTTACCTCTTTAGGGTTGTTGTGAAACTCAGGTGAGATAATCCATGTAAAGTGTTTTGAAAACATTAAAACATTTAAAATTGTCAAGATTATTATTTCTACCCACATGGCCTTGAGTTGCTCATTTTAGCTCTCTGGGCCCCAGGTTTTCCCATGTCTAAAATGAGGGGGTTGAACTGGATGACATTGAAGGACCTCTCCAGCTCTAAGTCTAGGAGACTGTGATATGGAAGTCACCATGGTGTTGTGTAGCTGAGACCCAGATTTGGAATCAGAGCACATGCTTTGTGTCCATGTTGGGAGTAACTTCACCAATCCTGCAAGCACTTAATACCTCTATGATTTCAGGAAAGTCATCAAACCAATTATCTTTCCATTTTTAGAAGGAGAGAATTGAATGAATTGATCTCAATGTCATCTTTAGTTCCAGATAAGTAATGACCCTCATACCAAATAAACCATGTGTAAATTTAAGGGCATCTAGGTGGCATAATGGATAGACTACCAGACCTGGAGTCAGGAAGACCTGAGTTCAAATATGGTCTCAGACACTTACTAGATGTGTGACTCTGGGAAAGTCACTTAACCCTTATCTGTAAAATGAGCTGGAGAAGGAAATGGAAAACCTCTCCTGTATCTTTGTCAAGGAAACCCTAAGTGGGGTCATGAAGAGTGGACACAACTGAAATGACTGAACAGCAACAAACCTTGGTGATACTTTGTTTATCAGTGTCTGGGGTGATGTGGTAGGAAATAGGTAAATGTTCATGGAAGGGAAACAATGGAACAAAGTGGATAGAATACTAGACATAGAGACAGAAAAACCTAGGTTTAAATCCTGCCCCAGATACTTTCTTTCTTTTCTTTTATTTTATTTTATTTGGAGGGCAATTGGGGTTAAGTGACTTGCCCAAGGTCACACGGCTAGTTTTTGGATAGAGTGTCTGAGGCTGGATTTGAACTCAGGTCCTTCTGACTCCAAGGCTGGTGCTCTATTGACTGCGCCACCTAGCCACCCCCCCCCCCGAGACTTTCTTTGGGCAAGTCAATAACATCTCTTAGTCCCAAATTCTCCATCTATAAAATGAGGAGACTGAACTTCATGACCTCTAAGGATCCTTCCATCTCTACAACTATGATCCCATGAATTGAAAGAGAAAGAAACACAATGATGCAGTGGATAGATGGGTGATCATGAGATCAACAGGATGTGAGTTCAAATCTTGGCTTGAATACTTACTGTATAGAGGGACAAACCAGCTATTTTGACACTAAGTCAAGTCATCAAGCGTTTCTTAAGAACTATATGCCAGGCATTAGTGCTGAGAACCGGGAATGCAAATATAAGCCAAATAGGACAAGTCTACCTTCAAGGAGTTTATATTCCAATGGGAAATCATAACACATAACAGGGAATTGAAATGTGGGATCTGGGGTAGAAGTCCAGGCCTGAAGGAATCTAGAGAGCCCATGCAGAGGTGAGAGAGGAATGAAGGAATGAGTGAGCATGGCTGGCCTTTGCAGATCTCAACGTGAAGGTATTAGGAGAAACTCACCAATGAGAAAAGAGGGCTATCAGAGCAGAGGGATTTTTCCAGTGTGAGAAGGCTGCAAAGGCAGAAGCATCTTTCAGGGAGAGCAATCTACTGGTGTGGGGAGAATTATGGAGAGTCATAAACAAACCCATCAGAGGAGTGATCTCATCTGCAGAAGGGGGTTAGAGATACCTGGGTTCCCTTCCTCACAGGGCTGCCTGGTGGCTAAAACCAGATGTTGTATGTAGAAAGTGTTTTGCTATCTTTAAAGCTATAAAAATGCTCTAAGGAAATTGTATAGCTTCTTTAACGACCACAAGCTTCTTCTGGAACCAAACTAATCTTTTAAAAATCAACATTCTATCAGCAAGGAGTTATGGAATACATCAGGCTCTGAAAAACTGAAAGTGGTTATTACAGAGAAAGAAACAGTGAGACCCACGACAGGTGTGCACAGACTACAACATGTGACAGTGTAGTACTTTGTTGGTTTTTTAAATAGTATTTTATTTTTTCCACAGTTACACGTCAAGAAAATTCTTAACATTCATTTCTACCAGTGAAATACTTTCAAGAAGAACAGGTATAAAAGACTTCATTAGGGAAATGAATGTTAAGAAGAGAAGATGGGCAGGTCATGTGAAGGATGATGGATGGATTATCCAAGTGCCCTCCTGGTCTCTTCTCAATGTTAAGAAAAAGTGAGGAAGGTTTCTAGTGTATTGAATGACTAACTTAAGCCTTGTGGCTAATTTATGGGATGATGGTGACAGACAGGAATCACACAGGATGGACATGAATGGAAAGGTCACCATCTGCATTATTGGATTATTATTGGACTTCCAAATGGATGAGGTCCTGGATCCACTTGGACATACTTATTATAAAGGATCGAGTGAATGTTTTGTAGATCTTCCTGGTGACATCATTTACCAGGTGAATTTGAATTCTGGGCTACTCCTGTTTTGTCAAAGCATTAGTGGTGGGAAGGTTAATTGTTCATGGACTCCCAAGGAATCTATACTAGGTAATAATAGATAGAGGAGAGTAGCAATGAAAGAATTTTTATCAAATCTTCTATCAGTAATTACCAAACACAGCTTGAACTATTATTATTGTAACATTAAGGGAAAGCCATGTTACTGATAGATAGCATGCTTATTAACTCAGTAGGAATGATATTTAATTAAAACCCAGTGGGAGGTGCTTGGGGGTTTTCTTCACAGAGCATATCAAAGATCCTGCTGCAGTGCAGAAGTGTAATAATAAATGTACTCCTCTAATCTCGGTATTACCATAATCCTGCAGTGCTTGTATGGTTGACTATTGTCATTGATTTCTTACGAGTTATTACTGATGTCTTTTTAAAGGAAGAACAAGGGTTTTTAAATTTATAATTATTTGAGAGGATGCAGGGGGCAATATTTGAAACTGTTACTTATAGGTCACCATCATTATAACCTGTAAGACAACTCAGTCTGGCATCAATTTCGACTATATGTGTGTGTATGTATATGTATGTATACATATTTAATACTAAGGAAGGAGGAAAGAAGACAAAGGCATCATGGGTAGAGTAGTTCTCTCTCACTGTCACCTCCATTTGACAGGTGTTTATTTAGCCTTTATTTTTTGACAGACATAATGCTAAGGATAAAAAGTTGAATGAAATGGGCACCACCCTCAAGGAGCTCCCATACTGTTTGAAGGAAAACATGTACATGTAGAAAAATACCAAATCCATTTTCGGGGATGGAGGAAAGCACTAAGGGCTGGGAGAATCAGGAAAGTCTGGCAGAAGAGGAGAGATTGAATCTGAGCCCCAAATAGAGCTAAGGGTTCCAGGAGGCAGGAGTGAAGAAGAAGAAGAAGAGTGTTCCAGGCATTGGCTATGGGGCATGGGAAATGGCAGCTGAGGAATGGTCAAGTGATATTTGGAGACTGGGCTTTATTTGAAAAGATACAAAGGGGGCAGTGCAGTAACAAATGGCTGGAAACAAAGAAAATCCCTACTGATTGGGGAATGGTTAAATTGGATTGCATTAATAGAATGGAAGATTATGGAGCTTTAAGAAATGATGACTGGAGGGTACATGATGACATGAGAAGACTTATATGAACTGATGTAAAGTGAAGATGGTAGAAGTGGGGAAATATTATACACTGACTACAACAGCATCAATGGATGGTATGGGGCTATCTCCATTTTACAGATGTGGAAACTGAGGTAAAGAGATATTAAGTGACTTACCCAGGGTCACCCATCTAGCAAGTAGCTCAGGCTGAATTTGAACTCAGTTCTTAACTGACTCCAGGTCCAGCACTTTCTCCACTGTGCCACCTAGGTGCCTTTGTCCAAAACGTATCAATAAAAATGGTCCAATTTATGATTAACATTAAATATAAAAGAATAAGGGTTAGATAATGACTTTGCCTGGAGCAATTTCCACCTGAAATCTATTGAATATAAAATGAGAAGAATAAGGAAAATGATAGTCAACAAACATTGATTAAGCACCTAATATCTGCCAGGCACTGTGCTAAGCATTGGTGATGCAGAGAAAGGCAAAAGGTGCTTACAATTTGATGGAACATCTAACATGCAAAGAATTATGTACAAACACATTATATATATGTGTATACA
This sequence comes from Pseudocheirus occidentalis, assembly GCA_028646575.1. Classification (NCBI taxonomy): domain Eukaryota; kingdom Metazoa; phylum Chordata; class Mammalia; order Diprotodontia; family Pseudocheiridae; genus Pseudocheirus; species Pseudocheirus occidentalis. The sequence goes on from CM053600.1 coordinate 192,621,445, forward strand.
TACATACATATATGCACACATACCAATATATACACATATGTAGACTATGTATCTACATGTGTATGCATGTGCACAGATTTATAGATAAATGCATAAATTGGAGTTCCTCAGCAGAGGGAAGGCACTAGCATTAAGGGGCATTGGAAAAGAGAGAACGATCATTACAACTGATATTTTTGTACTGAGAATCTACAAAGCACTTTATGTGGCTTCTCTCTTCTACTTCAAGGGATTGTGTGGTTTTAGTACAAATTCTCTTTTGATCAACTACAAAAGATCCAGAAACTTGTCTGGAAGGTTGGGGAACCCTTGAATCTAACATTGCAACCAACCAGCCACCTCAAAGAAATGCGAGAATTTCCCAGGCTGTCCTTCGTCAAACATAGTATCTGTTGTGAACTAGGTTGGTCCCCCAATGGGTTGGAGGTGAGGGCATCAATAGATTAAACAGAGGAAGCAGCTTTCAGGAATGAGTCCTATCTGGATATCTGACCTATGAGTCAGAGTGTCTAATACAGGAGAACCCACAGTCGAGAGCAAGAACTGGGGCTTGAGGAACAGGACTTGGAGGAGACCAGGAATTACGCTCTGGCAAAATTGGTGACTCACATTGTATGCATGTCTGGGACTCTGAGGTCTCTGGGCCATTTTGATTTAATTGAATTGTTTGTGCCTTTGTTGGTGGTAGGGCCTGGATAGTGTCCATGAGGTCACGTCAGTGGGAGGCATTGTTGGTTCTTATATTCTAAAGCCTACCAATAACAAAATGCACTTGAAACTTTTCCCAGCATAACTCTCACCTACCTCTCCATAAGTCTGCTTAACTTACTCTCTGTTCTATTAAATTGATGAACTACCTCTTTCCTCTATGCAGTATCCCATCTCCCACCTCAGTGCCTTTGAATGGGAAGGAGGTTACCCACGTCTGAGATGTTCATTCTTTTCACTCCCCTTCTGGCAATCCCAAGGCATATCTCAAAGGCCATCTCTTACTCAAGGCATTCCCAACATCCTCTTGGCTATTGGTTCTCTCTCCCTCCAGAAATGAATTGCTCTACCTTTGTATATGTTTTATATTGATTTGGGTACAGATGGTAGTTCTCAAAAAGCCCTGAGGGCAGGAAATGTTTGGTATTCCCAGGGTCTTGCATATAGTGTATAGTAGGTGCTTTATACAGATTTGTTGAATTGAATTGAATCTTATAATGTGCAAAGGAGATTCACAATCTTTTTCTTTGTGACTGGTGAACGCTTAGCTCCCTGTGAGGATTGAATTTGCATAGATTTGTGTGAGCTACAGCAACCTTTTCCAGACATTTAAGTTCATTATTATTTTTATTACTTTCTAAATGTCCATTCTCCTATCAGCCTTCTCTTTTCTAATAACAGGGGGAAAGACTCACTGTTCTCTTTATCAGCCTGAGTTAGTATGAAGTGCTCTGAACTTGGCAGCTCTAAAACCTGGGTTATACAAACCACTACCAACATCAACAATAACAATCATGTATATAGTGGCCGAAGATTTGCAAAGCTCATTATAAATATTTTCTCACTTGATTTTGATCCTTGCAACAGCTCTGGGAGATAGGTGCTATTATTATCCTGATTTTACAGATGAGGAAACTGAGACAGGTACAGGTTAAGTCAGAGGTATCAAATACTGGTTGAACCAGATTAAAATATAATTGGGAAGTATTTAAAAATGAAATAAAATACAATAGATTATAAATAATATTAATAAGTATTTTTCCAAGTCAATTTACAGTCCTCAAGAATCCTTGGTTATCTGACATCACTGGGTTAAATGACTCATCTAGGGCCATGTGGCTAGTAAGTATCTATGGTGAAATTTGTACTCAGATCTTTGTGACTCCAGGTTGAGCACTCTATCCACTCTGTTACCTAGCTTCCTCATCTATATGAACAATGGGAGGGACAGTAGAAGAGTGCTGAACTTGGAATGAAAATACTTATTAGCTATGTTACCTTTGATCAATCAGTTGACTACTCTGGGGCTCCGTTTCCTCATCTGTAAAATGGGAGGGCTGGAAGAAATAACTTCCAAGTTCCTTCTTAGTTCAAAATTTTTGATGCTATGACCTTGGGAAAAATCACTTTCCCTCCTGTACACTCGGTTTCCTCATTCTCTAAAATGATTCTCAGCTCTCCAAGAACAACTCCTATATGGAGAAAGTGTACGTTTAAAAGAATCTGAACAATAGCCCCCAAGCAGTAGTTTGATATTGACTACCATAGTGATGAATTCCATCTACTAACTTAGCAGCAGTGTATTATGGTTAAGTTTTATTGTACTAACATTCCAGAAAATGTCCAGGCTAGAAGGACATCTGCTGTAAGAGGGGAAGCAAAACAAAAGAGTAGTGAGTGTGAGATTGTTGGAGTATGCTTTCATGAGTCCCCATGGGCTGGCCGGAGCTGATTGTTAAATTTTCAATGTGAGCATTTCTGCCTTGGAAATTGTCCAATGTTACAAATCCTGGATTGATCTACTATTTTGTTGATTGTCTAGACTTAAGAATGTTGGAGCAAATGTTAATAATATTAAATATAATTATAACATCAAACATAAATTTAATTATTAATAATTAATGCTAAACAAAATTAATAATTAATACTCAAACATAAAAATGTGCTGTGTGTACATTTCTTTTGGAGTGCCTTTTGCTAAACATTTGCCAATACACCCTGCATGGAGGCTAGCTATATTGATATGGAAGTGAGTAAGGATTGCTGTGACATTGTCTAAGGTGAAAAGAAATCATACTATTCCAGCATGACTGGATTTGCCAACCAGGAAGGATTTGGCATTTTTTCCTGGCAGCCTTAAGCCCCTAAATCCCAGACAATCTGCATATAGAGTAACTTGGGCAAATAGTAGACTTGACATTAAAACAGTTGTGACGGTTGTGGAGGAGGCCCCACAGCTGGGGAGGCTTAAGGAGAAAATAACAATGCAAATTCAGGTTTGCATTGCACATTTAACTTCTTTAAAACACTTTCCCATATGTGATCTCATTTGGTTTCCCATGTACTATATGTCCATCTCAGTTTCTGTTTCATCATTATTTAGATCTGAGTCCTCATCGGGAATGCCCCAAAGCTCTGTCCTATCTCTAAAGCCCAGGACTGATCACTGCACTCATTTACTCACCGAGGTCCAATGGACTCCACTGCCTTTGGGGTTCAATGCAAAATTCTCTGTTTATTCTCTCTAGTATGTACAAGTACACTGTGTCAATTGGCACAACTGGGTTCTTTAAGGTCGTAAATTCTGGTCCTGATAACTGCTCATTGGTTGAGTGATTGCTCTTCACAGCTTCTCTGCAAGAGAAATAGGATTATTATTTTCTCTATTTGAAGATGAAGAAATTGAAGCAAGATAGGTCTCAAATCAAAGTCACATAGTTGACTGCCTATTGTCCTTCATGACCGAGGAGGACCAAAATGCCATCACTCTGTCAGGGTCAAGATACAGTGTATCCAACTGTGGCACAGTCAGATACACTACCTGATTAGCCTAACATAAACTCATGTACTTCCAGGTCCTTCAGAATTCTCGGCTTCTATGATCTTGTGACAACTTCTTGCCCATGGGCATAAAATTAATAAATAACAGAACCAAGACTTGAACCTGGGTGTCCTTGAGGTTCAGAGCTCTTTCTAATACCCAAGTATAACCTGGAATCATTCTAGCTCTAAATTCAGTTATTATCAATTGCTACTCAATTAAATCTGACTTTTCATTTTTGATTTCAAGAAATCTTTAATTTTTATTCTGGGGGCAATCTATAGCTTCCTGAAAGGATCTGTTTCCACTTACACCAAAGCCATCTTACAGGCTTCTGCTTTCCACTGCTAACATTAACTATAACATTGTAGAGAAGCATTTCATTATCTTCTTGAACTTCTCTTCCCTTTGGAGCTTTGTTCTGGCTTAATGTAGTGTCTTTTGTGTTTCTTCTCCCATAGGATCAAATATTTCCCCATAGTTTGGCTGTACCAAATGTGGGCTCCTTGAGGGCAGGCACTGTCTTTTGCTTTTCTTAGCATTCTCAGTCTTTCTCACTTAATTGATGCTTCTTGATGGATATTTCTTATGATTAAGTAGATTCATAGAAAAAGCCATGGGCTAGCACATGTGGCATTTCCATATAGTAGTCTCATTCCAATCAAGAGCAGATTACTAGCCACCCTTGCTTTGATGGTATATTATGTAGCTAGCGGATTCATCCTATAATTCTCCTTTGGGGCTGCCTGTTAACATGCACGCTATTTTGCACAAAATAAGAACCTCCATTTGAGGAGGCTGAGTAAACCACCCACGTCTAATTTCTCTCCAGGATGCCCTCTTGACCTTATCTGCTGTGCCCACAGAACCTCATTCTTGAATTTTATTCCATCTCTGGAATCCACACATTGAAAATACCCTGTACTCCTGTGACCACTCTCTCTCTTTCTGTGATAGGGGGTCATCTCCAGTTATCCTGATCTATATCTTGCCATTCGATCCAGATGGAGAGGAGAAGATGAGGTTGGTGACCTTGCACAGTCCTACCTCACTAAAATTCAGTTCACTTGTAAGTCATGACATCACCTTCATGATGTCATGGTTATCTTCAAGAATTATAGACAACCTAAAAACCCTGATAGGGTGACTCCTCTTAGAACCTCCATTTAAAGAAGGGCCCAGATCAGTTATGTTTCATTCTTCTTCAGGACATTCTCTGGACTTTCTCTACCAGGTCTCTGAGAGGGGTACTTCTATCCCCTTCTCTTTTATGTATCCTCTTCCTCCATTAGAAGGTAAGCTCCTTGAGGACAGGCACTATCTTTCTGTTTGTATTCTCAGCACTTAGTATGGCTTCTGTCACATAGTAAGCACTTAATAATAATGCCTTTTGACTGACTAAAATACTAAAGATTAGACTTTAGATAGTTTAGTGTTTCCTGGATTTTTTTTTTACAATCTCTTTTAGTTGACAGAAATGCTTCTTAGAATAAAAAAAAATCTTTGAGATGGAAGTAAGCTTACAGGGCACCTATTCCAGCCTCTAACTGAAATCCCTTCTACCACTCCACTGGTTACAGATGTATCTAGCCTCTGCTTTAGCCCTTTCCTTCACAAGGAGTGTAGCATAACTAAGCAAACTGCTCTTAATAAGACAGAAGTCAGCTCTCTTTTTCTAATCTAATAACTCATCTGATTACGAGTTAAGGTGATGCTGGGGAAGATCACTTTTACTGGTTGGCAATCTTTCCCTTCTTGCAACTGGCTGGGTGTTTTTGGTATTTGCTCATCATTTCCAATTTTATTACAGATGCTTTTGAACCCCCTCCCCAGCTTGAATTCCTGGAGTATTTTCAATTCCATTCTATACATTAGCAGAAGTATGTGCATACAAGGGAGAATTCTCTGGAATGAATTTCCCAGAAGATTATGTATTAGTCTGTAGTATAGGCACATTCCTTGGTTGTATTAATAATGAGATATTCACAACATTCATGAGGGTGATGAATATGCTGGTATAGTTTTGGATCACAAAATGTAGCAAACTCTCCACATGGAAGGCAGTACCAAGGTCTTTATTCAGAAACCATAACACTGAGTCCCAAAACCAGAAGGACAAGTCCCAAAACCAGAAAGCCAAAGTCATTATAGTGGTCACAAAGTTGATACACATAGTTAATGCAGTGGACACCCACATTCCCAAGCCTTCACAAATAGAACAGGATCCCTCAAGCAGGGATCCCTCTCAGACTCATGACAGTTTC
>CM053600.1:192627737-192641685 GCA_028646575.1 Pseudocheirus occidentalis
TCTGAATAAAGACCTTGGTTCTGCCTTCCATGTGGAGAGTTTGCTATATTTTGTGATCCAAAACTACACCAACATATTCATAACCATCATGGGTGTTGTGAATATCTCATTATTGATACAACATGTCATGGCATCATCTCCCTGATGTCATGGTCCCCTTCAAGAACAAAGAACAAACAACAACCTTTTCCTAACTTAACTAAGCAGAGGAATAGAACTTATTTTAAAATCTAGATAAATAGAAACATGTCCTTTTATTTCTCTGTTACCTGTTTCACATAGGAAGGAATAAAGTCCTGGGATCATAGATTTTCAGCTAAAAGAGATCACAGGGCTCACCTAGTCTAGTCCGTTCATTTTGAAGGCCATAGGATAGACTTAGAAGTGACCTTCAAGGCTCCCTTTTCCAACTGGATGTTCAGATGACTTGCTCAGGACTACACAACCAAGCTAGAACTTGGTAGAGCTGAATTAGAAAACCATACCCTCTGACACCAGGCCTAGATTTCTTTCATCTATACCACAAAATAAGGAAACCAAGACCCATCTAAAATGCCAAGGCCACTCAGAAAATCAGTGACATTTGGGACTTGAATCTAGGTTTTCTGATTCCAAATCCCAAACCACTATATCACCTATTGGGCATGTGTGGTGCTACCTCTGAGAGGGCATAGCAGTCATGCCATTTTAACAGAGGCATTTTAGTAGAGTGGATAGGTCAGTGGATGGGAAGTAAAATGACTTGACTGAAAGTCACATGACATCCCAGACCTCAGTTTTCTCATCTATGAAAATGAGAGGAGTGGATTATCTGATCTATAAGGTCTTTACCAGTGTTTACATGGCACAGAGAACACATTATTGGACCTGATGTCAAAAAGACTTGAGTTCAAATCTCACCTCAGAAACTTACCAGCTATTACCCTGGGCAAATCACTTAACCTCTGATTGCCTCAGTTTCCTCATATGTAAAACAGAGATAATAGTAAATCCTATCTCCCTGTGTTGCTGTGAGGATAAGATGAAATATTTGTAAGTGGCTTGGCAAACCTTAAAGCACTATGTAAATACAAGCTATTATTGGAGCAATTATAATTCTGTGATTCTGTGAATAAGGAAAAGCACCAGGCCAAGTCACAGAAGCCTCTGGCTTTGTCTTTTCTCACTCCTTGGAATCACCTTGTCTTCTCCTTTCTTTATTTTAAATGAAGGAAGTCTGAGGTTTAACCAGGGGTGATTAACAAAATACTTGCAATAAATCCAGGCATTCCTTTTAACCAGTTTCTCCTTGACAGTTGCTGACCAAGGAGGAAAGTGCTGAATTTCATCTCCAGTTTGTCAATATTTACACTCTGTAAATAAAGCAGCCATCTCACCATCTAGCTTATTCGGGCAAAAGAATGGTCCCTGGATTACAAGTGATCTCATTTCACTAGTGTGAGCCTAAAGTAGTTAATATTCTTAAGACCCAATGTTGGTCTTCCATTTCTCTGGGTCTGTTCTTCTCTAGGACATTTATACTCATATATCCTGAGAGTAATGCCAAAAGCTAAGCCAACAGTGCCCAGCAAGATCATAGGATGATTCAGGAAATGCCAGGAGAAGAAGAGGGAGTCTTGCTCCCTGTGTGCGAAGATAGTCATCAACTTTGGGAGAAGTTGCACATGCCCAGCTCAGGGTTCCCATCACCAGAACTTGCTCCAGTGGAAAGAGATAGTGTGTGTGGAGTCAGAGGATCTGGATTCCAACCCTGACTCTGCCACTTAATGTTCATATGACCTTGAGGAAGTCTTGTCTTTTCTCCATCCTGTGCTTCTCTTCACTCATCTACAAAATGATAGAGTAAGACATTGCTTGTATGATCCCTGTGAGCTCTAAACCTGTGATCCAATGAACCCATCACCCCCACCTTCTCTGAACTTACAGTCCTCAATGGTTGTCTAGATCACTGAAGGGATAAATTACTTACCCAAGGTCACATAGGCAGGACATGTGAGAGGTGAGACTCAAACCCCAGCCTTCCTGGCTTCAAGGTCAAAGCCTTTGTTGTTACAGCCTTTGGGTGTTTTTTTTTAATGGCAAAGTCCTCTAAAGCAGAGGTTCAAACCCATGGGCCACTACACTCCCATGTGCCACTGGAACCAGATTAAAATATAATTAGAAAGGGGCAGCTAGGTGGTGCAGCGAATAGAGCATCAGCCCTGGAGTCAGGAGGACATGAGTTCAAATCTGGCCTCATACACTTAACACTTACTAGCTGTATGAACTTGGGCAAGCCACTTAACCCCAAACGCCCTTCCTTCCCCTCCTCCAAAAAGCAAAAAAAATTAAATTAAATTAAAAAATATATAATTGGAAAATCTTTAACAAAATAAACAAATATACAATATAACAGAGATAACATTACATTTTTTAAAATTAAGTCAATATGCAACTGGTAGGAATCCTTACTAATTAGTGACCCCTGTTTCTATTTGAGTTAGATACCACTGGTCTACTGCTTTTAAAACTGACACTAAAAACAAACAAGAAGTTGTTAAATTGTATGTTCATTCTGAGGAAAATGACTAGCAGGTACTTTCTGGATCTCTTCCATCTCATTTAAGGGCCTGATTAGCTGGAGGCAATATGAAGCTTAAAGTCTATTCATAGAAGAATCTCAAATCTATGAAAATGCCAGCCACTCTCCCCCCTTAACACACACACATATAAAGGCAGTGGCTTCTTTCTGTATTTGGAACCCACCTCAAACCAGTGCTCCATTTATCAAATATACCACACACCCTCTTATCAATTCAGCACAGAAGTCATCACCATTTGGGTTTGATCTGATTTTTTTCAGTATATCAGCAGATCTGTCACCTTATCCACATGGATATCTCCTCTTGTGGTACAGATTACAATCTATCCACGTCTTTTCATCTTATACAGTTCCTGTCCATATTCTTCCAAGGCTCCTTCAGAGGGGATCCACTTGAGATCTTGAGATACATACTTGACATCTTCTTGGTCTTTTTACGATTCTGAAAGTAGAATTGGGCTATGAGGCTGGCCATCCATTACCCTTCACTGGCAACACATGACCAGTTAACTCTGCTTCTAATCATACATTTTCTCAGGGACATTATTTATTCATTTTCTTTAAATATCCTTATTTGAAGAACTTCAAAAAGTATAAAACATGGTCACATTCACATCAGTGAAAACTTAATATCTAAACATATACATGACACTCAAGTAGAAAACTCTAGGCATATGATGCGGCATGCCTTGTTTGAAGAGATTGGTGCCATTGACTGTTGACTCATTTGTGCTGGATACTGTGCAATAATACATAAAGAAAAGACTCTGGGGGCGGCTAGGTGGCACAGTGAGTAGAGCACTGGCCCTGGAGTCAGAAGGACCTGAGTTCAAATCCGACCTCAGACACTTGACACAGTTACTAGTTGTGTGACCTTGGCAAGTCACTTAACCCCAACTGCCCTCCAAAAAAGCAAAAAATTTTTTTAAAAAATTGAAAAAAAAGAAAAGATTCTGTTTGTCTTCAAGACCTGCACTCAAAATTCTTTTAAAAACCTGTATCTCCATAACAAAATTCACCTACTTCAGATGTAATAGAATCTTAGAATTAGATGAAAATTTAGATTTTCTCTGATCTAACTACTTCTCCAATGTATAAATGACCTATGATATCCTCCAAAAGCAAGGCATCATCCAGCTTCTATTTAAATACTTCCAGTGATGGGGAACTTAATATCTCCCAAGGAAGCCCATTTGGCTTTTGGGCCATTCTAATTGTTAGGAAATTCTTCTTTATGGTAAATTAAAATTAGTCTTTATAAATTTATAAATCTGAAGATGATTCATTTTGCAAGATATGATGTTCCTGGATCAGATGCCATAGAGATGTTATCATTATGGAAATCAAAAACCTTTTTAAGAAGCAAGTCTAAAATGTTTCATAAATATTTTATTTTAAGGTGCAGGTTAAGTTTTGATTATTTTTGTTGCTCAAAATTGATCTGCAAAATCAGCATAAAATATCTTGGTTCTGGAGTTGATGAGAGTACAGGTTCAGAAATGCTCCCAAATCAAACCATATGCAGTGGTAACTGCATTTTTCTATGTAATTTACTCACAAAATACTCTGATGGCATAATATTGCATGCTTCAGCAAGCTTTTCAAAATGTACACTAGCACACTTGTTGGCAGCCAGAAGAAAGAAAACAAAGGTCATCTATGAAAGACAGAATTCTCCAGGTGGGCTATCTTATGTCTGGTATCCACTGGCAAATTCCCAGCTGTGCTTGCAAATAAGTAATTATGAATACAATTTGCAAAAGAAAAACTAATGGTCTATAATAGCAACTCCTGCATGAACAACTTGGGTGACATCTTGTGTGACCCAGTGTCTAGCATGGTGTTGTGTATATATGACAATAAAATGTCAAGGACTTATTATTTCATAAGTGTGGTAACTCCTTCCATGAATGAATGTCAACCTTCTCTAACTTACAGTCGTGGACAATTGTCTAAGGCCCAAAGAGGTTGAGGTAATTTTCCCAGGGTCATGTCTGCTAGTAAAGACAGAAGCTGGATATGAACCCAGATCTTCTGGCTTTGAGGACCAGCTCTTTATGCCCCTAGCCTGCTATACACTAGCCATTTAGTTGAATTTAATTGAATTACTAGTAAACAGCCTCCTTATAAGCAAAATACTGACACTGATGAAAGTCAGTGACAAAATTGGGTCCCACAAGTTGTCCATGTACGGGAAGGACATTAATGGCTTCTCTAGGCCATTAGTCTCCTTTTACAAATTGTGTTTATAATTACCTATTTGTGGGCACAGATGGGCATTTTCCATTGCATACAGGAAATAAGATATGCCACCTAGAGAATTCTAACTTTCGTAAGTAAAAATGATGACCTTTGTTTTTCTTTATTCTGGCTACCAACACACGTTGTAGTAATGAAACCACCTAAAATTCATCCATAATCTCAACTTTGGCAGAAGGGGAGAAGGCAACAAGAAATAGACAGCTTCTACTTTCAGGCTCTAGGTAACTTTTTTTCCCTTAGCAATAAACTTTTACTGCTTTTACTGTTAGGTAAAAAGGCAGATAGAGGCTCTGTTTAGTTACTATGATAAATCAAGTTGAATCAGTTTAGTTAGTGATAGCAACAGTTATATAAGGAACAATGACATTTTAGCATGACACTCAAAAGCCTGCAGCCTGTTCAGAAGTAGAAAATGCAAGAAGTCACCAAGTTTTCAAATTTCCTCTTATACCTTAGAGATAAAGACTGTGGGGCATCAACAGTGGAGAAAAATTAGGCGATTCATTAAATATAGCCCTGTGTGTACTTTGGTGGTAATGGCTAATTATTTATTTATCTGATGTAAGAGGTTCTTGGTTTCATTAAGGTCACTTGTGTCAATAAATAAACATTGCATTTCCAGAGGCCTTACATTTCTTGGCCAGTAGCCCAAGGCTGAATTTGTTATGTCTTCCATAATCCTTCTCTTTACCTAGAGTCTTGCTGCCTGCAGGAACCTCAGCCTTGAGGGCCTCCTCTCCAAACTGGTAACTCTCCATGCTGACCTTATGTAGGAAGGACTCTAGACATGATTTATCACATACTAGCCTGGCCTCTCACTTCCTCCAGCACTTCAGTAGGTACCTGCTGTGTTTTCCAGATCTCCTATGTGCGAGGTCTGTTCACATTAGAATATCACCTCCTTGAGGGTACAGATTGGTGTGCTTATTTATATTTTTATCTGGAACACTTAGTATAGTGGTTGGCATAAGAGTGTACTAGCAAATGTGTAAGAAGTCGATCTCCAAGAACCACCAAAAATGCAGATGACCCCCTTTTAGATTTAATCTGAATTATTGATATTTTTCTACCATTTTCTTGGGCCTATACAATCAACAAAACAAAACAAATCAAATCATCATTTGTTGTGTGTGCCAATTTCTAAGATGTAAATGCTTACCCTGAAAATTTCACAACCGGCTCAAGCTAGAAGGAGCTGGTCCACAGTATCCTTGGTGCAGAGTAAGTACTTAATAACTGTTCACCAAAAATGTTCAAAATAACTATTGATTAGAGAACTGCAAATTAAAACAACTCTGAGGTACCATATCACACCTTTCAGATTGGCTAATAAGATAAAACAGGAAAATGATAAATTTTGGAGAAGATGTAGGAAAATTGAAACACTAATGCATGAGTGGTGAACTTGTGAACTGATCCAACAGTTTGGAGAACAATTTGGAGAACAATTATGCCCAAAGAGCTATAAAATTGTGCATGTCATTTGATCCAACAATACCACTACTAGGTTTGTATCACAAAGAGATCAGTAAAAAGGGAAAAGGACTACATATACAAAAATATTTATAGCAGCTCTTTTTGTGGCGCCCAAGAATCGAAAACTGCAGGCATGCCTATCAACTGGAGAATGGTTAAATGTAATGGAATACTATTGTACTATAAGAAATGATGAGCATGTAGATTTCAGAAAAACCTGGAAAGACTTGCATAAACTGATGCTGAGTAAAGTGAGCAGAACCAGGAGAACACTGGACACAGTAAGAGCAATATTGTGCAAAGATCAGCTTTGATAGATTTACATCTTCTCAGCAATGCAAGGATCCAAGACAGTTCCAAAGACTCATAATGGAAAATGCTATCTACATTCAAAGAAAGAAGTATGGAGTCTGAATGCAAATTAAAACCTACTATTTTCTTTTGTTGTTATTCTTTTCTTTCTTGTGGTTTTTCCCTTTCATTCTGATTCTTCTTTCACAATATGATTAATGCAGAAATTTGTTTAATATGATTGTCCATGTATAGCTTCTATCAGATTGCATGCCATCTTGGGTAGGGAGAGAGGAGGGAAGGGGGAAAATTTGAAATCAAAATCTTATTAAAAGTGAATGCGATGGAAACATAACTATTCATCTTGATATCTTACCTAGTTAGCTAAGACCTGTAATGAGAATCTGAAGCTCTTTCCTGTCCCTAGACCCTTTGATAGGCTTAAGTGGTTCTGAGAATGTTCCCCGATTTTTGAAAGTATACTCTGCCCCCTAATAGGTTTAATGTGGTTGTAGAACCTTGTTTTTGAGGAATGGCCACACTTTGTTACTTTCTTTGAGAAGAGTTCTGTGATTTGACCAGATGAGACTCTGGGAAGCCGTTGAGCCCCCCGCCTTTCAAAAACCCAGATGTTGATGCTTCACTCTCTGGTAACTTGAATAGGTAATGGATGTGATGGTCGGATGGTTGGAAGCCCGTCTGCTGATCTGTTTCTTGGTCTGCTTATAACTTGTGTTTGTAACTTGTGCTTGTAACTTGTGTTTGTATTCTTTGGAGTTTGGGGTGCTGACTTTTCCCCCTGAGCTAGGTAAATGATATGTTTGATTAAAGAAAGATTGGTAACCCCTTTTGAGTTGCTTTCCTTTAGAAAAGCAGATCTAAGAACCTGTGCTAGCAGCTGATCTAGGTATGCTAGGGTGCTTGTTGATACAAGACCCCATCTCACTTGTGATTTTCCTACAACTAAAGTATACCAGCACACTCAAGATAACTAATGATTATCCTTTGAGATAGATGTATAGACAGAACCTTAAATCATGAATCTGATCATTATTCTCCCACCCTAGGGGAGAAATGACAACATTTGGTCAGAAAGGAACCTCAGAGACCATCTAGTAAAATTAAAAAATGTGAAAATGAGGAGAAAAATACCTTATATTCCTATTATATTATAAGATTTAAAAGGCACTTTGAACTCTTTAACATAAGTAATAATAACAGTTCATATTTGTAGAGAGAAATGAGGATTGCAATGTGCTTTCTTCACAACCCCATAAGTAGTAGTATCTCCATTTTGCAGATAAGGAAACTGAGAACCCAAGAGATTTGCTTAAAGTCTCATAGTTAAGTAAATGGCAGAGTTAGAATTTGAACTGAATTTGCTCCTGACTCCAAAGTCAGCCTTCCCTATACTACACTTTAACACTAAAGTTCTTTCAAACTCTCATAGTCTATGAAATGATCAATATAGTCCAAGGGTCATAGAAAAGTGAACCCCAAGGTAATACAAGGACAAGCTCCGAGATATTTAGTGTCCGCTTTGGAGTCTTAAGCATCTGAGTTATATACCTACTCTGTAGTGCAGACTTCCAAATTTCTCTATAGATTTGTCCTTTCTCGCTGTCTCCCTAGGTGCTAAGCAGGATAAATACTATTATCTAGGTATGCTGAGGAAGTGAATATATTTTAATAGGATTATGATAAGAGACAATTTTTATCCTGTGACTTTGACAAAGAGAAAAGAGGGAGAACAACTTGTGTTTTAAGATCAAAGAATAGACATTCAAATGAAAAGAGGATTATCTAATTAGCATACTACCTGATGGAACACTCTCAATGTCATGTTTCTTGTTTGGAAGGAGGATGGGCTGCAGGTGGATGCCTTTGCAGAGCTGTTGGCACAATAGGCATGTTAGCAAAAAAACAAAAATAAAAACCTGGTCACCGACAAAGCCATCCATTTGCATAAAGAGTGATATAGAACTCTAGGCAAATCGTGCCAGATGTGATTACTCTTTTTCTGAAGTTGAAAGGAAATCTAATGGACCACTAGCTAAAGGTATACAGCTGCTAACATATCTAGAAAGCATATAAATAGTCTAGGAAAATCTAGCCCAAAAATCTGCTTGCAAAAGCTCCTTGGGAGGAAGAATTTCCAAATGGACCATGAAACCATTAAGCAGGCACACCCTTTTCCACCCTGAAAAAAGAAGAGAAGCTAATTGAGCTTAGGAGAAACCAGCTGGCCACAAGGGAGGGAAGAGGCTGGGTTTGGGGCCAGGGGTGGGGAACCTGAGGCCTTGAGGCCACTTGTGGACATCTAGGTCCTCAAGTGCAGCCCTTTGACTGAATTCAGACGCCTCGAGGCTGCAGCTCTGCACCCCTGTTTAGGCTCCCTGAAACCTCTTCATCAATCGTCTTTTAGTCTGGGAAAGTAGCACTTTCCCCATTAAGTACTCCAAAATACACATCCAAAGGATCTGAAAATACTCCAGGGAAGAGAATAAGTACAGCCTTCACTTGTTTCAATTGTTCTCAGGGAAATTTGGGGTAAGGGGAAGAGAATTACGACACAGACACAGTAGCATGTATTGAGTCCTCTGAAGTTTGCAAAGCATTTTGCAATTTGATCCTCACAACCACCCTAGGAGGTGAGTGCTATTTTATTCCCATTTTACAGAAGAGGAAAACTGAGGTAAATCATGGTTAAATGACTTGCCCAGGGTCAAACAGCTACTGTCTAAAATTGGATTTGAACTGTGCTCATCCTGACTCCAGGTCCAGCTCATTGTGCCACCCAGCTGCCTCTATTTTTTAATAATGTCATCAATGACCAATATTTAGCAATAATGGTAGACATCTATTATACTGTAACAGATTATTTATTGTTTGGGCTAGATCCTGTCTCCCAAACCATAAATACATTTAATAAAAGCTTCCATTTCTGACAGAATGGGAAGAGAGTAAACTAGAGAAATGGCACCAAAGGTCTCTTCTTGCTCTACATTTCTGTGATACCCCAATTTGAAAAAGTTGGCTAATAACACCGCTGTTTGGGGAGCTCCAACATCTCCACTCTTCTCAAAGCCTCGACCCCATCAATTCAACAAACATTTCTTAAGCAGCCACTACAAAAGAAGGCCCCGTGCTTGGTGATGGAGATACAGTGATAAAAACTAAGTCCTTCCTGACCTCTAGGAGCTTATATTCCACTGGGCAAACATACAGACAGACAGGTAATTATAGATTACATACAAAATAAGAGAAAATTATTTCCAAAAGGGAAGAGCATTAAGAATTGGCAGAATCACCTGAGCTGGGACTTGGGGGAAGCCAAGCTTTTCCATTCACTTCCATGCCCAAGATAAGGAAAAGGGCAAAAGGAAGTGAATTCTGGGCTACGCTATGATTTATTGAAACTTCTCTCTTTCAACCCTTTGTAGGAATAGCAATTAAGATACTAAGCAGAGAGCATCCATTAGAAGTCTGGGGGTAACACAATGGCAAGAAAGATTCATGAGTTCAATGAAATCATTGATTTCTTCTAGAAAGACCTCAAATACTACATCCAAAACTGAATGCTTGGAGACTAAAGAAATGTATTAGAGACATTTCTTACCTTTTCTTTTTTTTCTTTTTCCTATATAGTTAGTTAAAATAATTAAATATAAGAAAGAAAAGTAGACGATGTGACCTAATGCCCCCTGTAAAGGGAAGGGAGGCTGATATAGACTGGATAATACAAGCTGAACATTATGAAGGATGAGCAAAGAGATGAAGTTAAATCTTTAGAAAATTAATCTGCACAAGAGAACCATTTAGAAAGCATTTGCAAAAGACCATCCCTTGAACATATCCTAAGCAACCACAAGAATGGGGAAGGAAAAGGAAGCTAAAGCTAGGAAGTTTAAATCCTATAATTTCTCATTTCCACCGATTATCCTGTAGAAGTCATCACCTAATGAGCTGGAGAGACTTCTGGGAATGGGGGTGAGGGTGGGGGTGGCCAGGCAGAGATAGTTTATATTCCACCTGCAAAACTGTCATAGACAACCAATAAAATGGGGTGGGGGGAATCATGTGGGCTGGCTCTCACATTGCAATGCTGGGATGAGAATTTGGGAGAAAGTCTCTGAAGGGCACAGGAGATTAAGAAGAATCCTAGAGACTGCTTCTCTGTCACTGGGGAAGAATTAAGTTAAGAGACAGAGGAGCCAGGAAAACGGGAGAGACAAAAGACAGACTACCTCAGGCTTGTTCTAAAGGAAGCCGCTTGATCATTTGAAATGAGAAATGGCCAGACTGATAGCTGGGAAGTCAAAGATCAAGGGAGATTACATCTACATGGCCAATCCAATTTCATTTCTATAGACATCTACCCAGTTGTTTCTAATCGAGAACTTTATCATATTTGAAGAGGTAAGACCCAGGTAAACTGCAACTCTTAAGAAGCTGGATAAGAAGAGAAATTCAATACTTCAAGGATCCCCAATTTTATCAGTCACGGCTCTCCCCTCCACTTCTTACACTCTATTCAATTGAGCAAGCATTTATTAAGCACCTACTGTATACCAAGTACTGCTAGGCACAAGGAATATGAACACACACACCCACACCCCCCCACACACACAAACATGCCTTCCCTCAAGCAGCACACATTCTACTGGAATTTATGTTCCCTATGCCTTAGTAGGCCATCTCCATGAGCTGGGAGGGGCCAGGCCCCAGGCCTCATTCTTGAAGCCTTTCTAACTTGGAAAATGGCACTTTGCTTATAAAGTCATCCAGAACCCAAAGTCTAATTCATGTCAGAAAGAGGCATTTGAAGTATGACTTACACAGAAAAAAAAACTGACTTACATTAACAACCTAAAAATAATTTTGAAAATGACCATAAAGCAATCAGATTCAAAGGTATTTTATTCAAACAAAAAATAATAATAATTCCACCTTATATTATTATGGTAGCAAAAATCTAAATAACACCATTGCCCAGATTTTTACCAATCAAATATGAGATGATAGGTATTCTACACTAAGAATCTCTTGAGAACAAACTCCTAAAGGGAATAATAAGAATTTGGTTTATCCTGGATCATCTGTAAATATGAAGCTAAAAGTCTTTTCAGATTTCCATTAGCTATAGTTCTATACGTAGTTTAGAAACTATGACAGTTTTCCAAAATCATTTGGGGAAAAAATCAGTGATTTTAAGGGGGAAAATGACTTTGGTTTGGTTTCCTGAAAAGAAGGAAGGTAAGATGGCTTTTACAATATATGTGAATGAGCCCAAGCAAGCTGCCAACTAGAGTCATTTGAACAAACTGGTCAATTTAATTGGGGGAAGGAAGATGTTTGTGTCTTTCCTACAATCCCAGACACCAGTTGTTATTGTTGCTAGTCCTTTGATTTTGAAAAGGACCAATGACATCTTGTGATGGGGGCATCTTTAAGTGGATTTAAGTGAGGCAGAGCTGCACGGTGTCATCAGCCTCACTTTCTCTTCCACAGTCATTGAAGGCCGGTAGCCCAGGACACAGGTGATGACCTTAGTGTTTTTGATGTCTGACCAGGCTCTAATTGCTCTACAACATCTATTTCAGATGCCTTGATGACCCCAGGGACAAATTGTTCTCAACTGCCCATACGAAAGAGGGACAATTATACCAGACCAAAAAGAGGCACCAGAAACTCAGATGAGCTTAGGTTGTACCACTAACAAAACTTCAGTGGGATCAAGCCCGTGGTCTCAGAGGTAACAATCCATTGGATGCCCTCTAGTTTGTCAATGTCCTTTTCAAAATGTGATGGCCAGAACTAAACATAATACTCCAGATCTGACCTGATTAGGGCAAAGTGTAGGGAGTTATCACCTCCCTATACAGCTGTTTTGGCTGATTTGCTGTTCCTTGCTCCATGATGTTGCCCACATGGGAAATGTTCTGCTTCCTTACCTTCAACTCCTAATATCCCTCGTTTCACTCAAGACTCAATTCAAAAGCCACCTTCCAGAGCCCACCCCAAGCTATTCATTGACAGGTTAGCTCCAGTTCTTAGAAGGTAACCTCCATAAGGGCAGAGATTTTTTTTGCCTTTCTTTAAGTTCCTAATTCTTAGCACAATTAGCAGTTAACAAATGCTTCTTGAATAGCTAGACAATATACTTGTCAATACAGTCTAAAATGACATTAGCTTTTGTAGCTGCCATGTCATTGTTGATTTGTACTGTATCTGAAAGTCACTTAAACCCCAGATCTTCATTTTTAGATGAACTGTTATGTGTTCACAGGTTTACTGGACCAACTATTTTAAGCATTCCAACAAGGCAACCATTTTGACTGATATTTTCCACAGAATTGACCAGCTGCTGTATTGAACTGCTCACCTTGGCTAAAATGTGCAGAGAGAGCCTCCAAGGGGAAATGATGCCAATAGCAGCCAGAGGATGAGTGACTATGCTGTGGAAAAGGAGAAACTTAGAACTTAATGGTGAAAGAAAATCCATAAAGCACACCAGGTATGCTTCACACCAGGTATGCTTCACACCAGGCATGCTTCACACCAGGGCATTGACATCTTTGGTTTCCATGGAAATGTGGGTTTCTGCACATCCTCTCCCTACATCAATGAGGCATAGAGAAGAAGAGCTGAAGAGGGTTGGATAATTTGTTGGAGAGTAAACATACATAACTCTAGCACTGAAGGGTGAATAAAATCATGATGATAGCAAGGCTTGCCCTGTTATGGACTATTCTATGGAACTGTAGTTGCATAAGTAATTCTCCTGGCTTTGTTCACTTTACTCTACATCAGTTCCTACAAGTAACCCCAAGTTTGTTGAAATTACCCCTTTCACCATGTACCAAAATAAAAATATTTTGAAGAAAAAGAAAAAAATTATGGATTCAGTTATAATATGTGGTTTCTTTTAAATGTTGCTTTTTAGAAAGTACATAGGAAGAATATAATTGTCATATCAAAACCCTTCAAAATATAGATGTAACTAGCAAGAAACAAAATGGCTTCTTAACATGCTTTTGGAGCAGATTGGGTGAGATGGCCTTGTATAAAGTGCACATTGGACTAGGAGTTCAGAGGTGTGGTTCCAACGCAAACCTCTGACATTTAACCAGCTAAGTGACTTTGAGAAAGTCACATGACTTACACAGAACTCAATTTCCTCAGTTTCCAGTACTGGCTATGTGATCTCTTTAGTCCTTGCCTAACTTAACATAATGTAGTAGGTGAAAATAGCTAGGTGGCACTGTGGAGAAAGCACTGGGCTTGGAATCAGAAAGACTCATACATACATACATACATACATACATACATGTATGT
>CM053600.1:192657772-192674558 GCA_028646575.1 Pseudocheirus occidentalis
GTGACTCTGGGCTTTTCCAGGGCAGGAACCATCTTTTGTCGTTTTGTTTGTGCCCCCAGGACTTAGTGCAGTGCCTAGCAGGAGGTAGTACTTATTTTTAAGCACTTGCTGTTGTTCTTTCATTTGGGATTTTCTTGGCAAAGATATTGAAGTGGTTTACCACTTCCTTTTCCAGCTCATTTTACAGATGAGGAAATTGAGGCAAACAGGGTAAAGTGACTTGCACAAAGCTACACAACTAGTAAGTGTTTGAGGACAAATTTGAACTGAAGAAGACGAGCCTTCCTGACCCCAGGCCTGGCACCCTATACACTGTGCCGCCTAACACCTAGGTAGGCACTTAATAGATGTTTGCTGACTTGATTTTACCAATCTAAGAAAGCCTACACACCCCTCCTGAGAAAAAACGTTTTTAAATGAATAAAATAAAATGTATTAGAAGACAAAGAAAACCAATATATTGAAATATGGACATTGAGATATTTCTTTTAAAAAATCCAGTTGAGAGAGCCCAGTTTGAGAGGACCACAGGCTGCCCATTCAATTGCATTTCCAAAGCTAAACAATAGCCAATATTAAAGGGGAAAAACATTTTTCCGTTTCCAACCTCCCAAGTTTGGTTGCTATAGGGAAAGTGCTTAATAAGTTCTAAGGCGTTCTATAAATAAGAGTTATTATTTTCCTCCCTTCTTTGTAAGTGCCAGGAGGGTGGGCCTCATTCTTCTTCATCTTCCCCAACCCTGCCACCTCTGTCACCTTTGGCCCAATTCCTAGACTCTATTAGCCCCTGAGTGCCTAAGTGCTGATGAATGAGCTAGTTCCCCCAAAACCTAAACCCATGGTCTCATGGATAGCTTTTCTTTTGTTTTGTTATTTGTTTGGGGGTTTTTTGTTTACTTTATATGTTTATGAAAGCTTCACAACATAGAGGATATCCAAATTCAGAATGCCCACTGGCTCCAAATTCAGAGAGAGCTAGCTTTTGTAGCCCATGTGCTTATTTTTAGCTCAGCTACTCCAGAGTGGGTATAGTTTGAATCTTTTGAAGAGATAGCAGGATTGTTTCTGGACCTCCTGAGAAGAGGCAGAATGGTGTCCAACATCACCTTGTCCTACTTCAAGCCCTGATTGAATGCTTGCAACCTAACATGTCACGAATCACCAAACAAGAATGAGTCCTTTTTCCCTGATTATTTTATGGAAAGAAATGGAGTTCAATAAATCAATCAAGAAACAAGTAATTGTGAGCAAACTATTCTATACTTAGCACTGTGCTGGGCACTCTGGAAGATGCAAGCAAAATATCAGAAAACCCCTGCCTTCAAAAAGCTTATCATTTATTTCAGGAGGTGAACATAAGGCAAATAAAAAAAAAGCAATAATGATAACTACAGAATTTGGGAGTGAGAAGGGACCTCTGCTGCCATCTTAACCCTCTAAGTATCCCTCTTCCAACCCACTCAACAAGTGGCTTTTCAGCCTCTACTTGGAACCTGCCAACTCCCAAGGCAGCCCACTGGGCTTCAGATGGCTCTAAGGAGTAGGGAGATTTTTCCTGTCTTCATGATTTAATTGCAGCTTCACACACACTGCTCTTGGCTCTGTCCTCTTAGGCCAATGAAACAAGCCGGAGCCCTCTCTCAATGGCAGTTCTCCAAAGACTTGAATAAAACTAACATGTTTGTCTCGAGTTTTCTTTTCTATGCTAAATATTCACAGTCACTCCAAACAGTCCCCTCTGGCATGGACTCAAAGCATTGAGATGCTACAATAAAGAGAGCATTGAACCTGGCATCAGGAAGACCTGAGTTCAAATCTGACCCCTGACACTTACTAGCTATGGAACCATGGGGAACCAATGGTAACATCTGTGTGCCATCTGTAAAAGACAATGAGGATAATAATAGCATGTACCTTGCAAGATCATAAGGACCAAATGTGAGAGCTGTAAAGCTCTTTGTAACATTCTAAATATGCTAACTGCTATTATGCTAACTCTTCACCAATCTGATCACCCTTCCCTATATGCTTTCTAGCTTATTCATTAACAGCCTTCCTGAACTGTAACGCCTAGAACTGAACGTGGACTTAACAGGCAATAGTAAAACTCAGGAAGAGAAAGACGATACAGTTGACCTTGGCATCACGATGGGCTGCATTTTAATTTCACTTCTGACACCTACTGAGTACACAACTGTGGGCAAATCATTTAACCTCTCATTTTCCTCACAGGATTCAGTAAGTTGCAGAATACTTGCAGATGTATATTTGTGGAGGGGATGTCCTCACCTGGGAGTTCCATATATCAGTGAAGTTGTGTGTCCAGTTCAATAGATACACAGATACATAGATACATAGACAAAAATAAATGAGCTCTAAGTTGTATGGTACAAATCCTAAGTGCCAGGGTAGTTAACAGAGGTAGAATGGGAGAGTGAAATGGGTACTGGCTGTGGAATTGGGAGTACTGGGTTTGGATTCTGGACAAATCATGCCATCTGTGTGAACTGGTTTTCTTGCCAATAAAATAAGAGAGTTGGACCACATGATTCCCAAGTTGCCATCCTGTACCACCAAGTCTTTGAACTGAATTCTGCCTGGATCTGACCCTGTTGAAATTGATCCCAGCTGCTTCTTCCACCATCTTGCCCTTAGTCAGTGTAGGACACAAACTAAGTGCTGAAAAAATATTTGATGACTCTTTGGTCAGTTGGTTGGATTTGTTCTCATCCAATATACACCTCCCTCCAGAGTCCCTGAGTTTGGCGCTTCAACTACTCACAGGTCTTGACCATCCAAGAGTCTAGAACAAGACATAACTTTCCCTGATATTTCCTACATATGTGACCTTGGGAAATCATGATAATGGTGAACATTCACAAAGTACTTCAAAGTTTTCAACAAAGTTCATGTACGTTGATCATCACAACAAACCTGGGAGATAGGCACTGTTATTACCCCCATTTTACAGATGAGGGACCTGAGCAAAGAGAGGTTAAGTGATTTGCTCAGTATCACACAGCAAGAAAGTAAGGCAGGATTAAAACTCAGTTCTTCTTTAATTCAAGTCCAGACCTCTATCCATCCCCTGTGTCACTTAGCTGCCTAACTTGCCCTCTCTAGGCCTTAGTTCCCCTACCTATAAAATGAAAGAATTAAATAAGATGGCCTCTAATATTCCTTGTAGACCTAAGTTTTCACATCCATTGTATAGGGTTCCTGTTACCATCTCTCCCTATGGCAAATTTAGGTCTGGATTTATGTCCAGTAGATCCAAATAAGCTATTCCATAATTCATGATAGTTTAGTCTTATAACCAGCTGGTCAACAGCCAGTTGTGTGACCAGGGCCTAGCTTTGCTCAGGATCGCTTAGCTGCTAGGGTCATTCAGCATTAGGGTCTTGGCCCATGGCCCAAACAGCTGAGACATAGAAAGGGCCCTTAGGGAGAGAGATTCTGGGAAGAAGCTGTGGTGGGGGTGGGGCAGGGCAGGGAATCGGCAATATTTAGTTTAGGCTGTGGGGTTGGGGCCAATGGGTACATATGTCTCTTAGGCAATTGAAAACAATGAAAGTGAAGCATGGATGAGATACTAAGGTGGAAGGGTTAGATCTGGGGAGAAGAAGGGAGTAGAGTTTTCAGTAATATATACATACATGTGTGAATACACAAGCATAGATATATATAGCTTCATAAATATATGGGAATATAGGGCAAGGATTTTTTTGTTCATTTTTCCATGGAATTTACCAAAGCAGATAATTATTAGGTTAATCAAGTTTAATTGAAACATTTTAAAATTACATTGGTGTGTTCCTTAACCATCTTTCTCATTATTCTACAGTTTGGGCCCCCTTTGCCAGTTAAAATCATCTGGCAAGGTTTAAGCCTTCCCACCTCTATTCCTTATTCTGCACAAACTGCTCCATCCACCTTTCTCTCACCCTCCCCCCTTTTCTCCATCAGTCTGTCACCAACCTTTGGCAAGCTACATGGGGTATTAACAAAAACAGTCCTGGATCTGGGAGTAGCAGACCTGGGTTAACCTGGTTCTACTTTTTTTTTTACCTATTTATTAGCTGTACGACCTTGGGCAATTCATTTCTATTTTCAGGTTCTCTGTGTGCTCATCTATAAAACAGGAGGATTGAATTAAATGTTCCCTAAGGTCCCTTTCAGTTCTGAATCCTAAAAAAGATCCAAATCTTCAAATACTGGCTCAAAATTTAGCTCTTGCAGAAAGCTTTCTCTAATTAAAGCATCTAACTCTGTTGACTTCTCTACTTTGCACTCATCTCAAGCACATTTCAATCAATCAGCACTTATTAAGCTCCTTCAGTTTGCAGGCACTGTGCTGGGGGGAAGGGTGTTTCTAATTATCTGCTATATGCCAGTCATTTTCTCAAACATTTTGCAAATATTACTATCCTCACAACTCTGAGGAGTAGATGCTTTTTGATGCCCATTTTGCAGCTGAGTAAACTGAGGCAGTCAGGGATTACACGGTTTGTCCAGAGTCGCACAGTTTGGGAGTATCTCAGGTTGGATTTGATCTCAGGTACTCCGGACTCCAAGCTCTATGCTCTATACTCTGTGGCACCTAGCTGCTTCTGGGGGTATAAAGGAAAAAAAAGAGTCCCTGGCCTCAAGGGGCTTATATTCTAATAGACTAATCAAGTATATACAATTTTGTCCCTAACAAGGTCCCAAGCTACAACCTCAGGAAGAGCTACCCAGTCTGGGGCTCCAAAGTACTCTCAATAATGCTTCTGGTCCCACTCACTCAAGCTCTCCCTTTTGATCAATAAGAATGTACCACATGAACTTACATCATAGTGAGAACATGAACAATTTATTTAAAATAGAAAACATTACAATCTCAAGAAAGCCTCAAAAGACAAATAGCATAAAATGGATCAAATATAATCACTGTCCTGAGATCACTTCCTTGTATCTTCCAAATGTCCAGCCCTCAGCTAACTAGAGTCAGGAGCCTGCAGTTGCATGCCTAGTCTATACCTGTCTAAATTGATAGGCACAGAGGGCACAGGACTTGCCACCAATGACTTCCAAAAGGGTTGTAGCTAAGTGCTATCAATAGCTGGATCTCCTACCATTAGATGAATGAGGTCTCTGCCCTACCTGCATAATTCTGCAGCCACAGCATGGTGCTCAGAAGAGGAAGGCTCAAGTACCATGTGCCCACATCAGGCTCTTGGATCTGGCATCAATAGGAATGAAAGAAGCCTGATTACTCTGTCATGGCATCTCTGAATCAACCTTCTACCCAACCATTGGCTTGAATAAGAAAATGCCCCTCACTGAAATGCTCCCCATGGGACCCAACAAGGCTGGCAAATATCTGGCCACAGATGGAATTCCTTTCCCCCCACTTCTATCTTTCTCTTCCTGCTAATGTTAGAATACCTTCTGCCTTCTTCATTTCCCCACAAGATTTACACCATCCAAGAAAGTAAACTGGGAGCTCCGTCAACTAATACACACCCATCATGTGCCTTACACTTAGGTCACTTCACATGTGTAAATTATCTCCCCAAGAAGCAGCAAGTTTCTCAAGAGCAAAAGACCATCTTCCCTATTTATTAGAAGCCTGACTCCAGAACCAGAAGAACTGGCCTTAAATCCCAGTGCTGGAACTGCCTGTGTGACCTCGAGCAAGGCATTTGACCTCCATGACCTTCAGTTTCTTCACCTGTAAAATGAAGTGATTAGATTAGATCGCCCCTCCCATTTCCTCTAGCTCTGCAGCTCTGAACCCAAAATCCTGTGTGCAGCCTGCCTGAAACCCTTTTATTCAATGTTCTGCCCCGGTAGGTACTCAGTAAAGGCTTATTGGATAAATGGTCTCCTAACATTGATATGTGTTCAGTCTGCATGGTATATTTCTCTACTTTAGCCTAGGAGATTTAAAAAATGAAATATTTGGAAAGACATCCTCAGGCACAGGAAAAAGTATCATATCTGATCTGTCCAAGCATCACTCATATCATAGGGAAACTCTCACATGGGGTAAGAGAGGGTGATTGCAATACTTTCAGGTATTATATATAATAAAAGCTATGGGGGGGTTATTGTATTTTTAAGCTGGCAGAAAAATCTCCATTGGAGACATATGGCAAATAGACCATCTTTTTTCCCTCTCCAGTGAATCCTTGCAAAATTCCCTATAAAATGGCACCAGACTTTTTTCCTATAACCAAACAGTCAGGTGTGAGCTTGAAAAATAAGATGCTTTTTTGTGTTGTTGGTCAAAACATCAACTTTTAAAGTCAGAGGCAGGGGAGAGAGAGGGAAGAAGAGAGGGAGAGGAAGGGAGAATAGAGGAAAGAGGGGGAAGAGAGAGAGAGAGAGAGAGAGAGAGAGAGAGAGAGAGAGAGAGAGAGAGAGAGATCTGGCATTCTGGGCTAATGCTGCTTAAAAGACTTGCCCTAATTGACACCTTCACTACACATTAAAATTGTCATATGTGTTATTAAGTCTTCAAATGCTCCTCTTTCACAACATCACAAATTCTCCCTGAAGCAAATTTGCTTTCTGTCTCACGACCACAGCATGTATTTTATACTATTGGAAAAGAACAAGATCTAAAATGAAGATGTTCCACACAGAGAAATCCATGGATGTCATGTTAATATCTTGCACCAGTTTTTCATGGCTACTAATGGAGCATACCATTGCAAAGAAGCCTCTCTGCATTTGAAATGTCTTTACCTTTGGATAGTTCTAAATTTGAAAACAGGTTTTTCAATTGAAAGTTAGCTAGATAATAAAACAAAGTTCCATGACATTTTCAAGCATTCATAATCATTTCATTTTTAAATACACTGTATTTAAATACACTGTAGAAAGGACAAATATCAGAACTTTGAACTCCTGAAACAAATCGAAATATTGTATATAGCCTGAATCCCAGAGCAGGAATTTTCACTGGTGCTGACCAGTTTTTATATGTTTGCTAGTTTTCTTAGTCAAAAAGTAGTGGGAAACTAATGAATTATCATTGGTAACACAAAGTCAATATGATTAATTTATAACCAGTAAAACATTTTGACCATATCAATACCTATTTCTTAAATACAGAATGTCCCAAAAAGTCTTAGTGCAGTTTTAAGCTTTTCAATGCTTTAAAAAATTATATTAAGGAACTACTGTTGTTGATGAAGTATCTAATATTAATATCATCTGCATGATTTTTGAAAGTTAATACTTGAAGCTATCAATCAGCAAGCATTTATTAAATCCATACTGTGCCTCAGGACTGTGCTAGGCACTGTCCTATAAGAATTAGTCTTTTACAGACATACACACACCCAAGTACAGACACACAGACTGTTTGGTGAATTCCATCTAAAATCTACCATTTCAGTATCTCAGAAGCCCAGCCCCAATGAGTTCCACCTACTTCCCCTTTTAGTGTTCTTTGGCTGACTATGATACTTCAACATCTTCGTGATGATTAGTGACCATCAATCTTCCAGGGAACTAGTGGGACATGATATTAAAAAGATATCATTTGCTATTAATAAGAAATGAATAGAATGTTAAAGTAGATAGAGTATTTCTATTATGCAAAGATGAGAAATCATAAAAATCAAAAGAAACCTGCTGTGGATTATATTTTTTCTCCCAATAGCACACAGTTCACTGTGTTTCTAAGCACTCAGCCACTCCAGATTTGAACATGTTTTAATCTGTAAAAGAAGTCTTTTAAATAGAATGGAGTGTGTCCGTGGAGCATCTCTCTGGCTGAAGGAATCATAACCTCATTGAAGTCTGAAATAGACTTTGGACCACTAAATCATTACTCTCTACTGCTAACGATGCCAAGTCCTGAGAATGTAAATCTCCCTAAATGAGAAAAGGGATGCTGGATTTGATTATTAATTGCTAAGTGTTCGCTTAATTTTAGACCTCGGTGGCACCCAGGGGAAATGTGATTTAGTAAGCCCACATTTTCACAGGACCTTCTGAGTTCAATAAACACATGCACGTCATACATGTACAGAGTTTGATGTGATTGCTACATGTCAGAAAATGTAGAGAGACTCAGCTACAGGCAATCTACCCTGATGTACTTATTATTCAAGTACTAGTATTTAGAATACCTACACTGCTTGCTGAACACTGCAGCTCAAAATCCCTATGGGCTTACTGTGAACCATAACCACATTTTTTTCCCCCTCAGTGATTACTGAGTTAAAAAAGAAGTGGGTAAGGCAGTATAGAAATTCTCTGCCAGCAAAAAGCATAACTCTTCTGCCACAATTTTAAACAAAACCCTATTTTTTCCCACCCAGGAAAGAGAGAATTGTGGTTGTTGTACTGTTGTTATTTTAATAGGTGTCTAAAACATTAGGAATGTGTAAAACTGGGGGGGGGGGAGCATGCCTTTGCTCCTCACCTTTAATTTATAAAATGCTTGCCAATCTGGATTGTGAATACTGTATATATACACAAAAGTACTGTTTCACCAACATTGCATTAGTATAATCTGTCTATGCACACACATGTTTAGAGAGATGATAGATAGACCACCTATATGGACCACAGACATTTACAGAGATGGAAATATACACAGACACAAAACCCTGGCTGGCAACTAACACAACCCTATGTCCGAGCCCCTCTGGATCTTTTTGAATTCACTTTATTCCAAAGACAGTAAAATCTCTGGATCTTTTTGAATTCACTTTATTCCAAAGACAGTAAAACCAAAAAGCCAGCAGACAGCTCTACACTATGAACAGCAAAGTAGCTTATTTAGAAAATGAAATACATTACCAGACGCATCTTGAAGTTTCTGGAGAACCTGCACGTAAAAGAAGGCTGTGGATCTGCCGTGGGTACCGGTATTCCGTAATCTCACAGAGAGCAAGCGGTGTGAGTGTCGGGGAATATCTGGCGAGTGTGAGGCTGAAAATCCTTCTGAGTTGAGCTTACTCTAGGCATCAGAAAGCCTCAAAGAGGGAGGGAGGGAAAAAAAACCCAGCAACCCACAGACAGCTAGATGAGAAACTTCTGGCATCTCTCCAGCTCAGGAATGAATTCTCTGTAATTTGGAGATGGATAGTGATGGAAATAAAAGGAAACCTCGATTTCCAGATGAATTGGATCGTGCCTTAGTGGCCATGCAGAAACGTGCAGGTAGCGGTCCCTGGGCTCATTTTAAAACAGTCATCAAGGAACAATACTGAATGGGGGGGGGGGGTTAACTGGCATTCTTTTTAAAAGGGGAAGGCTACTGTAGCCATCTCCCCAAAATGACTGTGGAAACTTCTGATGCTTCACTCCATCGGTTACACATTTTTATTAATCCCAGCACGGAGGTAAACTAGAAAATCTAATTCCTTTTATGTAGAAAATGGGATTTATTGCTTCTTTTATAATGCACTTCAGACATATAAATACGTAAATTTATTTATGGGGTTTTGGTTGCTTATGTAAAATTACCACTGTAGAGCTCAGACAAAATTCAAAAAAAGCTAATTCACAGCTTTTCAAGCAAGTGTGTGTGTGTGGGGGGGGGGTGTTTTTAATACTCAGAAGCTGAACAGAGTCCAAATATTTAAATTTAGAGCTGGAAGCAAAATAGAATGTAAAGGAAGAGACCTGAACAATTGACACATGAGAAATATGGTTCCACATGTGAATACTGAGTGTGCAGGTGGGTATAGTCTATAAATACATAAATAATTAAGGGCAGGAAGAAAACAGCTTTAGCAAATTAAGTTTTTAGAACAACAGCTGAGACTTTAGGGGGTAAGTTTGCAAAAAGGTTAATGATTTATGGAAACAATCTGCAGAATTTGCAATGACTAAAGAATCCCTAAAAATGGAGTTTGCCAGCCATGTCCCAGTCTCCAATTGTATGAAAGGACACCAGGTATCATCTCATGGAGACAATGTGTACTCCACCTGGGGAAGATTGTGAAGGACCTTCAAAAAACCCTTGAGTTAATCACAATAAACATTCGCTCCTCCAGACTAATACTGAAACCACCACATCCGAATAAAATGTGTTAGAGCAGAGAAACTACACCCAACAAAAACCAAACCATACCTAGTAGTCAGCCTTATCATAGACCTAGAAACATGAAGGACACTAGAAATCATTTAATCCAAACCCTCTCTACCACTACCACCACCATCCACGTAGAATATATGCTCCCTGAAATCAGGGAATATTCAATTTTCATTTTAGTATCTCTAGCACTTAGCATTATGCTGGGTATGTGTCCAATAATTTCAGTTGTGTCCAACTCTTTCATGACCCCACTTAGGATTTGTTTTTGTGTTGTTGTTTTTTGGCAAAGATAAAAGAGTGGCTTGTCATTTTCTGTAGGACTGATCATTTCACAGATGAGGAAACTGAGGCAGAATTAAGTGACTTGCCCAGGGTCACACAACTGGAGTCTGAGGTTGGTTTGGGGATCTTCCTGAGTCCAGGCCCAGAGTTCTATCTACTGAACCATCTAGCTGCCCTGTGCCTGGCACATAGTAGGCATTTAATGAAGGCCTCACATGTTGTTCATTTCCCACCTGGAGAGCACTCCTGGACTTCAGCATGACTTTCAGAAATTCACGATCCTGAAAAAAAAATCACATCAACTCTAAAACTCACAACTAATCAGTACTCTCTCCCCTTGGGTCCCACCTCTCTCTGACTGCAGAGGGTAGATGACAGACATCAGAGAGCTCCTCTATCTAGCTGTAGGACTTCATTCACTCTGCCTCCCACCAGCCCTCTTTTATATGTGCTGTCCTCTCCCACTAAATTGTGAGCTCCACATACTGCAAGGACTGTCTTTTGCCTTTCTTTGTGTTCCCAATGCTTAGCACAGCCCTTGGCACATAGGTGTTAATAAATGCTTATTGACTGTTTATTGCTGAATGAATTGACCAATGAAGAGACTTATTTACCAAAATTATGGTCCATTATCTTAAATTCATAGCTGGACTGGACCCTAGAATTCATCTTGTTCATGAGCTCTTGACCTGCAGTCTATGAGTTTGTTTTTAAAAAATATTTTGAGAATTGAACATTAATATAATTAGTTTCTTTTGTAACCCTATATATTTTATTCTGTTCATTCAAAATTATTCTGAGAAGGCATCTGTAGACCATCAGATTGACTGTCTATAAGACAAAAAAGACTAAGAACCCCTCATTCAGTCCAACCTTCCCCTTTTGAGGACGAACAACTGAGGTCTAGAAAAGAGAAGGGAATTGTCCAAGGTCACACAGATTGTGAGCAACATTCAGAATTTGAACCTAGATTCTCTGGCTCTAGATCTGAAACCCATTCTATTTTTATATACATCTCAAGCAGATGATTGGTTCCATTTTCTAGATGGGGATAATCAATTTCAGGAAACTTGTGACTTATTAAAGTTCCAGAGGTAGATTGAGATATTTCTGACTCCAAGTCAAGATCCTCTTCCCACAACCCAAGTCCTTTATGCAAATGCACAAAGCTATTAACTACTTTTTTCTAGTCCCTTTCAAGCCCCTACACAATCTTATCCAGCAGTTTCTGGACCTTTGGAAACATGTGGCCAGTCTTCAGGATATGATCCATGACTGATGACTTCCTGGGCTGGGAGGGAGAGGCCAACATCAAGCTCTATTGGGAATCATCCACCCCTTACTCTATCTCATCTTTACCTACAATGAAGTTCATCTCCCTGGAGTTGTTTCCTCATCTGCAAGATGAAGACCATAATATTTGTACCACATACCACAAAAGAGAGTGACAAACAAATGAGATGATACCAGCATACTACTGACATAAAAATATTTTATATAGTAGGGAACAAGATTTCCAGGTTTTGGTTGTTTCCTTCACTCTAGAGGATTGTACTCCATATTTAGTTTGGTATGTGTATATGTGTATATACATATATATTTTTTTAGATTGATAAACAGACACATGTATATATACACACATATACATATATTAATGGTGTGTACATGTATGGGTATTTGCCTTAAGACATGTGGATATGCACACATATGTACCTACGTACATGAAAGGATCACTTCAGTTAACAAAAATCTTGCCATTACTCACATTCAAAGATGAAATTGATTTGGATTAGGTAAGAATATTCTGGTACATATTGAAAGTCAGTGAGGAAAAGGAGAAGTAACAGATTCTGAAAGGCAACCCTAATAAGAGAGAAGGAGAGAAGTCTGACTAGAAGCCAAGAAGCTCGACAACATCTCCTTAGACATAAATGGCACATATAGCGTAAACCTAACATTGCTAAAGTCCTTGGAAGTGTCATCAACATGACAAGTAAACATCAAAGACCGTAACAATAAGCAAAGTGCTTTTTCATCTATCCTGCTACTATCTGTAAGGATCTGTAAGGACCTATCCACGTGTCCTACAGCTGGATCCTACTATATGTTTTGTCTCCCTTAATTAGAATGGGAGCTCCAAGACAACAGGAAATATTTGGCTTTTCCATTTGTATTCCCAGAACTCAGTATAGTGCTTGGTACCTAGATAGCACTTAATAAATGCTTTTTGATTTATTCATTCATACACACAAACAGGAAGAGCCAATTTCCTTCTTATATACTAACAGAGGCTAGTTTCATGCTATTTTTTCATTAGCACCCAAGATCAATTTGAATGTGCTTAGAGCCCCTACTCCCTATTAAAGACAAGATTGTCATCAAGATAAACTACCATCCCACCCTTGTTCCAGTATTTCATGAAATAACAAATCCATGAAATATGAAAAGCTTACATAGGCATCACATAAGCCAACCAGAATAACAAAATATCCACATAGGACAAGGAAAGCTCCTGTTTGTTGCCCATTGATATTTGAACCTGTAGGTCTGATGTGGTGATATCACCATTTCTGGCAAGTGGCATATCAGGTCAGGTATCTGGGGTGGCTGGTGTTAGTCCCAGATGTCAAAAGTATTCAGGGCTATTGTTATCATCTCATTCTTTTCATCTGCTTTGATAAGAGTTCAGCTAAAAATCAGTTGAGTACAAGATGTTATCCTATTGGTCTTTCATATTTAATGTTCTCTAGATTCTTGTGCAGAGAAATAAAATAAATTGCCTTTTGTAACTTAGTGAGAATAGGGAGATATAAGCTCATCTTCTGCAGTCTTCCTGAACATTTCTTTGGGACTTTTTAGCAGAAGGGACGATGGGAATGATGTGTTCTTCATCATTCTCCCATATGGCTCTAATTTCTTTCACCGTTGTCTCTATATTTTGAAAGTTCTTTATGTCACGTAACTTGGAAAGTATAAAAAGTCAGTATGGCAACATCTGTTCTAAATGTTCCTAAATTTTTTATGGATAAATGTCATGACCATATAATTACAGGTAAGTTTTATATGTAATACTGGTTTCAATACAGTTTTTTAACTCTCCAGGATATCTGGTGAGATGTATTTATATTGTCAGGATTTGTTGTTTTAGTTCATAAATGAAGTAATAGTGAGTTATTGGCTTATTATTCTATCATTACAATTATCATTTTTTTTTCTTATTACACGTTGATCACATAATCAAATTGTCTGTGTAGAGGCAATTGTTCTTTCCTGACACCATGAAATATACCCCAAGATTCCTGGTAGAAGGGAATGAATTCCAGCTCAGGGTGCAGCTGGGAACAACAGATGAGAGCAGTGCCCATCTATTCTAGCCAAAGCAGTCACCAACACTAGGACTAGAAAGTGATTGGGACCCCCTTGCTCCAGGCAATGACCCAGCCCACGAATCTTCCATACTCCTGAGAATAGAGGCAAGTCTCTATTTAGATGCAATACTTTGTAACACTTCTCCACTCTGCCCCACAGAGGGTTCATGTCCAGGGATCACCAGTTCACAATGAAATGGGCATCCGATGGATTGTTTTAACTACTACTGGATTATTTCAACTACTCACACTGAGTAAAATCATAGCTGGAATCCACAACGCTAAAGGGCCTGGCAGGTAGAGATTTGTGGCCTGTGAGATAAAATATGAGGAGTAGTCAGTCTATCAGTAATTCTCCATTGTCAAATATGTATAGCAGTTCTTTTATAGTGGCAAAAAATTCTAAACTCTGGAGACAACTGTACAAATGTTCTATATGAATGTAAGAGAGATTATAGCTCATTAAGAAATTGTGAAAGAGATCATTTCAGAGAAACTGAGGAAGAATTGCATGAACTCATGCAGAGTGAAGTGAATAGAACCAAGAGGACAATTTATACAATAAAAACAACACCTTTGAAAGATGTGTGAATGCTGCTCAATTAAAAACCATCCATGACTGAATCCAAAAGAGTAAGGGTAAACTGTGCTGCCTATGTCACGACCAAGAAGGGATGAGCTCAAGTCGCAGAATGAGACACAGTTTTAGACACAGCCAATATAGAATTTGTTTTGCTTGACTATAAATATTTGCCCCCGAAAAAAGGTTTAATTTTTCTTGTTTTGTTTTGTTTTCCAGTAGGATGGGAAGAATAGTAGGGAAGGAAACCAAGTGCTTGTTTATTGGGAAAAAATTAAAAGACTTTGTTGTTATGCTGCAAAGAAAAATTTTATCTGTACTGGCAAGCCTGCTAGCCAATGGGCTATTGTCAAGTAGCTACCCAGACATCAAGGTGTGGGTCAGGCAGAGTAGTTCCCCCACCTCAAATTGTATAACTTTCACTCATTATGTGACAAACTTCTACTGACTGATAGAGGGCTCATGGTACACCCCAATTTTACCTGTAAATAAAGGCAGGACATGATGCCCACATATTGCCTGATAAAAGATCGTCAGGTCAGTAGCTGAATTCATACGAGTTAATTCATCATGGAGAGGCATAGCTGAGGTCTCTGATAACTTATCCATTAACTTGGGAGTAGTATCCAATGACAAGTACTGATTTAAAGGACAGAAGGAGATGGGATATTCTAGAACGGCTTTTTGTCCTAGGAGCAGGATCGTAGAACAGACAAATCTGTTTAGTAATCTCAGAATTAAGGGCAGATATGAGAAGTTTTCTTGAACTCTTAAGGAATCCCTTCACATTGCCCACTAAGGGACTGTTTTCTGTGAGGTAGAAAGATGCCTGCTGGGTAGGAGACCACAAAAACCACCTAAACCCAGTCCATGGGTAGGTAACCTTTGGCAAGGACATCTCTAAGTAATCTTTGGTGGGCCAGGAATGCTAGGACTTATTCCTTACAGTGAAATATTAATCTAGAAACCTCCAGCTACTATCAGGTCAAGGGTTCCCAAGCTCTGGTTCCCAAGGCTGCTGGCAGCCTGATGAAACTGAGAAACTCTTCTCAGAATACATTTTTTAAATGCAGAAAATGAAATACATAAGATTTCAAAGGAACTTATTATATTGAAATGAAGACATATTTTCCCCACACAAATTGGTAGATGTCTGAAAATCTAGCCATTGTTAATAATGCCTGTATTAGGGTTTAAGGGACAGCACTGATAATTCTAGTAACACAAGCAGCACATGTACTCCACAGCAAAGCCTGTTCCTCAAGTCTGTTCTGACCGCTCCATCTCTACTATTTGCTCAAGGGAGACTTTGAGAACAGAAAAGATCTCTGCCACTGTGAGCCAAGGCCTGTTTAGGAAGCCTGGCAGCACTGTACAGGATAGGTACACAGACATATGCCTAGGATTCAAGCAACTGCTAGGTATGAGGAGGGTTGGTCCCTCTTGGAGAACAGGAAGAATGTGAAGCTCCAAGTGAGTAGGGTCAGGTCAGGACCGGGGAGTCTGCTGAGTTTTCAACTCCAAGGCCTTTAGAGGGAAACAGAGATAGAAAACCAGTTGGAAGAGGAAAAGGATTAATGCTAGGGCGGTGATAACCTATGGATCAGAGAACAACACACAGCAAGAGTAAGGGAGTTGAGTATCTGCAAGATTCCACCTGTCTCCCACAGTTTTTGCCTTTTTATGGAGGCTACATGCTTGGCATGCTGCCAACCTGTGCTGACCTATCAGTGGAACTGTACGTCTGGTCTCCTGTGCCCCTCCTGAGTCATGTTAATCATGCATGCACATACTACAGCCACCCAGAGTAATGCTCACAAAAACACACTTTTCCTACTTAAGTCTTATCACATGGACCCCAGGTAACTTCGTACCATTTTTCCTAACAGCACGGGCAACTTCACTGTCTCCTGCCACTACTCATCATGAGACTCAGAATTCATGATTCCATTTGGGGTTTTCTTAGCAGAAACCCATTTTACAGATGAAGAAACTGAGACAAAAAGGGTAAAGTGACTTGCCCAGAGTCACACAGCCAGCAAATGACTGAGGCGAGATTTGAGCTCAGGAAGATAGGTCTTTTTTTTTTATTTTAATTTATTTTCTTGGTTACATCATTCATTTCCACAAGGTTTTGAGTTACAGATTTCCTCCCCTTTTTGCCCCTACCCCCCAGCCCAGAACATTGAACCCACTATAAGGCCCCTCCCACAATCTGTTCCCTTTTATGCCCTCCTCCAACACCCCTCTAGCTTTCTAGCATGGCAGGGAGGGGCTCCCTGCCTCCGTCCCTGAGTGTATTATTTCCCAGTTGCATTTGGTTGTATAGCTTTAAATACTAGATTCTTGCAATTCCTCCCCTGTCACCCACTCCCACTGGGAGGAGCAGCAACTCAATACAGGCTGTACCTATGTAGTTACACAGGACCTCTCCATGGTGGGCAAATTGTGAGAGGCTAATTGTATGTCCCTCCTTCCTATCCTGAACCCACCCCCCTTATTTTGTTCTCT
>CM053600.1:192675058-192694435 GCA_028646575.1 Pseudocheirus occidentalis
GGAGCTTGAAAATCTGTTTAGTGTCCCATTTTATGAGTTTTTTAGCATGTTTGTGTGGGAGCTGTGGTGCTTTGCTGCTTCTATGCCGCCATCTTGGCTCCGCCCTAGGAAGATAAGTCTTAATTGACTCCAGTCCTGGCACTTTATCCAGTTGCCCATTCTACATTTAAGCAGTCCTAATTATTAAGAATGTTTTTTCCTGACCTCAAAACTAACTATCTCTTTCCAATTTCCATTCATCATTCCTAGTTCTCTCCTAGGGATTTAACTGAAGAAGTTTAATCCCTCTTCCCCATGACATTCTTTCAAGTACCTGAGGAGAACTGTGATACTTCCCTTGAGCCTTTTCTTCTCCAGGCTAAATATCTCCCATTTCTTTTACCAATCATTATTCTGATATGGACTCAAGGTCCTTCCCATCTTGCAAGCCCACTTCTGAATGCTCTCCAGCTTATTGACAGCCTTTCTAAAATGCTAAGATCTGAACACAACACTCCAGATGTGGTCTGACCAAACATTCATCTCAACAGCCCACCTTTCCTGACTCTCACACTTCCTAGATCTTGAGGCTTCCTTCAGGTTAGAGAGTAGACCTTCAAAATAGAGGGAAGAGAATGACCCTTAACGCCATCTATCACTGCACTATCTCAAAGCTCCTTTTTAGGAAAAATCCACATATGGAGACCAAAAGGAATATAACTGTTTTGTTCCTCCTCCAATGGAAGGTAGGCAATTTGAAGGCAAGGATTATTTTGGTTTTGTATTCGCAAAGCCTTGGCATGAGGCCTGGCAGACAGTAGGGGCATGATAATGGGTTTTTTTTGTCAATGAATGGATGATTGAATATCTCAGGGAAGAGAATTTACTATACTTGAAAATATGTCCCCTTTCACTTCAAGATTCTACTAGCATCTATACTAGTACAATATACATGTAAACACATATATACACATATATACACACATATAAATACATGCATATACATGTGTGTTCATTTACATGTATATTATACCAAAATATGTGCTAGTAGAATTTTACATAGTAGAATGCTAGCATATTGTAGATTCTAGTAGAATATATATGTACTCTGTGTATACAGATATATGTGTATATATACATGTATGTTCTACTAGTAGAAATACTAATAGAATATATCTAACATATATTACAGTTATCCCTTTCACATTGTGAAATTAAGTGGGAATTTTTGAAGAGTTGTATGAAAGCTGCAGACAACACATGAAAGCAAATGACCCAGAGCTTGTGTCCAAATTTTATAATAAGTTACTGTAAAAATCCCATAAAAGAAAAAGAAAAAGTTCATATTTCCACAATGTAGAAGGGACAACTCTGTGTGTGTGTGTGTGTGTGTGTACATGTGCAAAATAGTCATCCTTCAACAGATAAATGGTGAAAGGATGTAAACAAAATTAACAAAAGAACTTCAGAGTATCCATAACCATATTTTAAAATGTTCCAAATCACCAATAATAAAAGAAACACAAATTAAAACCATCCCACAGATTACAAAAAACATGGCGACTTTTTTTGAAGCAGTTGTTAGAATGTTAGAGGGAGTGTGGAAAACAGGCAAACTAATACATTGTTGGTGGAGCTGTGAAATGGCACAACTATTTTGGAAAACAATTTGGAATTGTGCAAAAAAAAGTGACTAAAATGTCCTTACCTTTTGTACTAGAGGCTGTGTTATTGAGCTTATGCCCAAGGAAGTCATTCTTAAGAAGAATCCCCATTTAATCCAAAATATTCATATGATATTTTTTGTGATAGATAAGAATTAAAAAATAAAATAGATTCCCATCAACTGGGGACTGGCTAAACAAATTGGGGTGCATGCTATAATGGAATATTACTGTGCTTTAAGAAATTACATGAGTGCCAAGAAAGCAACCCACACAGTAGCCACAAAAATGTAGATGGAAAGGACATACCAAAAAATCAAAAGTAAATGTAACAAAATTATAAAGATTGAGTAGGACTTGGATGAAGAAATGTGTGAAGATTTCTCCCTCCTCCCACTTGGCCCACAGGTGTCACACATTGCATGTTTGGGGACTTTTTCAATGTATCAATCAGTTGTGCCAACTTTTTCCCCTCCAAAAATACTATTCGTTATGGATCTCTAAGAGAGGGAAAATAAGGGATACATGGAATACTATGATGATGTAGAAAATAGAAGGAATCAATAAAAATTTATTTAAAAGAAGAATCCATTAGCTAAAGAAGGCTATTCTCTTTTCCTTCAGTTTTCAGGCTTGCAAAATCAGAAAGTCTTCTTCTTGAAGCCCAGGTAACTAAGGGCAAGCTGCCTAATGTAAATAAAGATGGAACCAGAACCACACACAGAAATCCAGATGAAAATGATCAAATGTTGATTTACTCTTGCCATCTCCTTCCCAAGAAAAGAGATTGTGGTTGTGGTTGTGGTTGTTTTAAGCAGTATGTTCCAATAAGCTAAGGGGAGTAGATAACATATTTGGATGGAGTCCATTTTGACTTCTTGGGTTATGTCCCCTTGTATTTTCCAATTGTTACTGAGCTGCAAACCTGTTAAGGAGCCGGTTCTCCATTCATCTCTGTAATCAGTCCGCTAAGATCTATCAGGGAGTCTTTGTTCCTTTTTTGGCTTTAAAAAAATTATTTTATTCTGAGCTTAAGAAATAAAACAAGCATTTCCATAGCCTAGTAGCATAGGGAAAAAATTATTGTACATAAAACTGCAAACCTGTTATGTGCAGCTTCCTAGTCTTCTCTCTTAAATATATAATATCTCTTAAATAGATAATAAAGTTAACTTGTAACATTTTTCCTTTTTTTCTTCCCTCCCCCATACCCCACTTTCACCCCACCCTAGAGAGGACTACGATCAGACGTGTGTGTGTGTGTGTGTGTGTGTGTGTGTGCGTAAAAGCATTCTCTGCATACTTCAATTCTTTCTCTGGATGCAGATAGCATCTTCCTTCATACATCTTTTGTATTTCATTTGTCCCTTTTAAAGACATTCTAAGATTTTTTTTCATCTCCTAACAGGGAATGGTTCCCCATTCATTTCCTCAACTGTTTAAACTCTAGGTCACTCAAGTCCAAGGGTATCTGGCTTGGTTTATATATTTTTAAACACAATGAGGTTTTTAATTAAAGTTTCAGTGTTTTGGCCATGGTTATTTTTTTCTAAAAGAGAAGCAATGTGAGTTCTCTCATTCAGAATATTCTATAACAGAGGCCTCACAGACTGCTGTGACTGACAGTGGCAGAAGTGAGCTCCTAGCAAACCTTCTGTATGTATTTTTTTACTTATCCTGCCCTCACCAGACCAAGCCAGGAGAATGAATGCCCTCCAGTTAGATCAACTGTTTGGATATTTAAAGCAGACCATTAATGATTCAGCATAGAGCCTGGCTGAATAGTTTAAAATGAGTAATTTTTCCATCATTCAGGTTTGGTTTTAAAGTATGTTTGTTTTCAGCTCATGGGCAAATTTATTATTAGGTAACAATCCAAATTACCCACAGTTAGATGTCTGCATTACCCCTCTGGTCAAGGATGGACCATATGGAAACATGGCATTTCTGCTCTCCCTCACATGCATGGGTAAGTGATTTTGAATAGAAAATAAAGGACTAAAATGGTAGTTGGTAGGTTTGTGAGGTTATTTCACAGATGTCATTTGCCCCTCTTTGCAAAGTTGCTTTTTAATGTACCTGTGTTACCTGCTTATCCAGACCCACTGAGTGAGCTCATTCCTCTCCTCTACCTGTTAACTTCCCTGGCTTTCTGCAGCAACTTTGTCAGTTGCACCACCTCAACAAGGCCTTTTCATTGCTTCCTTGTGTACGTGACTCCCAGTGGAAACTAAGATCCCTGAGGGCAAGGATGTTCCATTTCTGTTTTGGTATCCTCAGTACCTGAGGCATCCTAAGCACTTAATATTTATTGTATTAAATTCTGTTGAACCAAATTTGATAAATGACTGTCAAATGCCTACTATGTGATAGGCACTGAATTGCATCTATTGTTACAGAGAAGCCAAGAACAGCCACTAAACCCTCTATTAATCTGAAAAGCATGTGTCTGCTTTGATACAGTGTGGGCACATGGATAGCTTTATTTGCCACAATCCCATATGGGACTCACTTTATATTCTGAAATAGAGGCATTTGTGAGTGACCCATTTAGGGTCTGGCAAACAACTATGGCCAGAATGACTCTTAGCATGGAGGTTTCTGGTGGCTAGCTAGTCCCAGAGGCAATAATCTCATGATTGAGCCAGGAACCACAGATGTTAAACAACCCAGCCCCTCCATCATTGCCTGAGTGGCAGAAAGCCATGGAACTGTACCTGAAGCCTTAGCCAAGGAGCTACTTGGATGGCTTGACAAGCCCTCTATATTTGGAACAAAATCCAGAGCTGAGGACAACAGACTGGGATGGGAATTGATGATGCCCTGCCACCAAAGCTCTTCAGAGAGCTCTAGCACCTGGAGGTAGATTTCTTTCATAGGAAATAAGCATCTGATTCTTCTTCCTTACTGACTTGGCAGTGAAAAATTCCACATTTCTCTGGATGGAACAAGGTCTGATTTTTGTAGATGAAGAGTCTGAGGTCCAGAGAGATGAAACAGTAATTGGCAGAGCCGGGGTTCAAACCCAGGTTTTCTGACTCTAAAATTAACTCTCCTTCCCCTACACAAGACTGCCTCAGTTTCTCTAATTGCACCCATGTGAACATGAGTGATTACAATGACAATAATAATAATAATGGGATAGGACCAGCATGTGATTTCATTGCTGTAGGAACTCCCAGGGAAAGAAATTCTCTCTAACAATGTAGGTTAGCATTTTTTTCTGAGAAAGTTGCCTAAGCTGAACAAGTTGTGGTCTATGAATGTAATGGAGTACTATTGTGCTATAAGAAATGATGAACAGGCCGACTTCAGAAAAACCTAGAAAGACTTATATGAACTGATGCTGAGTGAAGTGAGCAGAACCAGGAGAACATTGTACACAGTAACAGCCACTGTGTCTAATGACTGACTTTGATAGACAGACCTTCTCAGCAATGCAAGAACCTAAAACAATTCTGAAGGACTTATGATAGAAAATGCCATCCACATCCAGAGAAAGAACCATGGAGTCTGAATGCAGAGCAAAGCAGACCATTTTCTTTTTTGTTTTGTTTTGTTTTGTTTTGTTTCTTTCTCATGGTTCCTCCCATTCATTCTAATTCTTCTACACAACCATAACTAATGTGAAAATATATTTAATAGGAATGTATATATAGAGTCCATATCAGATTTCATGTTGTCTTGGGAGAGGGAAGGGAAGAAAATTAAAAACTTATAAAAGTGAATGTTGAAAACTACAAATAAATAATTTAATAAAAAAAGGAAAAAGAAAAGGAAAGTTGCCCAAGATCACATGACCAGTACCAATTAGAAGGGAAGACTTGAATCTAGGTCTTCCAGACTCCAGGCCTAGCTCTCTATCCACCGGGGCCATGCTACTTCTATAACAAAAACCTTGATAATAATAGTAGTAGTAGATACAACAGCTAACATTTATATAAGAATTCTCTGTGACAGCCTAGAGAAGCTGTTTAATTGTTTGCAAGGATGCCCATAAGTGAGTCTAACCTGAGGGTTATCTGAGGAAGAGAGAACATCAGTCTTGATGTGAGGGTCCCCCCTATAAAACTACATGACTAGAGTCCTTTCAATACCTTTCAAAGTTGGCAGTCCATACATTTGACCGCAACCCTCAATCAGTATTACAGAGGTCAGTCACCAATGGTACAGAGTTGTTTCATGTAGCTCTCTTTCCTGATAGCTTCTCAAAGAATCATAGACTTGGGCCTGAAAGAGACTTTATCTGATTACCTAGTCATCTAATCTAATACCCTCATTTTACAAATGAAGAATTTAAACCCAGACAGGAGAATAGATCTGTCCAAGGTTACAAGGGCAGTTAGGAACAGAGCCAAGATTTAAACCTAGGTCTTCTGATTGTAAATCCAACATTTATCCCATTGCAATATACTGCCTCCCTAATGCCACATTTCTTTTTTTTTTTTGCTTTTTGGAGGGCAGTTGGGGTTAAGTGACTTGCCCAAGGTCACACGGCTAGTTTTTGTGTTAAGTGTCTGAGGCCGGATTTGAACTCAGGTACTCCTGACTCCGGGGCTGGTGCTCTATTTACTGCACCACTTAGCCGCCCTGCTAATGCCACATTTCTTGTTGTTTTTCAATCATGTTTGACACTTTATGCCCCCATTTGGGGTTTTCTTGGCAAAGATACTGGAGTGGTTTGTATTTCCTTCTCCAGCTCATTTTACAGATGAAGAAACTGAGGCAAGGATGGTTAAATGACTTACCAGGGTCACACAGCTAGGCAGTGTCTGGGGTCAGATTAGAGCTCAGGAAGACGAGTCTACCTGACTCCAGGCCCAGTACCCTAGCCCCAGTGCCACCTAGCTGCCCAAATGCCACATAGGTAGCATGTTATTTTCCTACAAGCCTATATACATATAGTGTAGATAGAACTTTCAGGTCCCTAAAACTGCATTTTGGAAAATGAAGGTTAATCTATTACTTTCTATATCCTAAACCCAATTAAGAGTCAACAAACTAAGTCACAACCCCTTTCCACTCAAGAAAAAGGTAAACACTAACCACAGAACTGAAAGCTATAGGACTTCATAGTATTGCAGATACAGTCAGCCAGAAGGGATCTCTGAAGCCTTCCAGACCAAACTCTCTTTTTGCAGTTCAGGAAACTGAGGTCTGGGGAAATAAAATTACTTGCCTAAGATCACTCAGGCAGGAAGTAACAGTTAGAGGCTAAGTTTGGACTCAGGTATTCTCATGTCTCCCTCTCATGCTTCCTCATGGAGTAAGACAATGCCACTGAGTGCCAACCACCAAAGGCAGAATCTCAAAGACTGCCTATTGGTCACTAGCTCTTCAGACTGGCAACAGCACAGCATTGAGGTCATAGCAACTGACCCTCCTACCACAGTCAATGAATGTGTTGGGCTTAGCAAATATACATTATAGGAGTGCCTCCTATAAGGCAGCACATTGCTCATAGTCAAAAGGCAGGACTTTCCTTAGCCACCTCTCAATTAGTTTAACCAGCATAATCAATACAAAGACCATAACACGATGCATAAAAAGGAACTGATCAACTTTTATGACAAAATACCAATTTCCACAATTAAATACCGGCTGGTTGGCACCCCTACCTGCATGCTGATGACTCCAATACCACTTTTCGTCATCTTCATCATAGGAAAATGTGTCTTTTATCATAAGAAATGTCGTTCTTGAAGGTCATGTGTATCATATGTAACCAAAAGGATTTCAAAGTTTTCTGTTCAGAAAAACAGCATCTGGTTTGTGGTTCTCACTCCATGGAAATGAAAAGTCACTGAAATACAAAGGAAGGTTGTTTGTTTGTTTTAACTAAAGGAGGAGATATAGAAATAAACCAACACAGGACACAATAGAAAATTAGTTTCTGTTTTACTGAGATGAGTGAGGGCATTGTGATACAGTAACAAGAGCTTTGGTGTTAAAATCAAGTTACCTGGTTTCAAATCCTAACTCTCACCCTTTTTACCCAGGTGACCTCATAGAATTTTCTGTGCCTCAGTTTCAGTGTCCACAAAATGAAGAGCTTGGATTCATTGACCTATAAGCTCTAAATTCTAGGAACATACTTCTCTCTTTTTTTAAAGTAACAGAAATGTAATATTGTATGAGGGGTTCTGTTTTTATAATAAAAGTGG
The DNA here is from genome assembly GCA_028646575.1 of Pseudocheirus occidentalis. Taxonomy (NCBI): domain Eukaryota; kingdom Metazoa; phylum Chordata; class Mammalia; order Diprotodontia; family Pseudocheiridae; genus Pseudocheirus; species Pseudocheirus occidentalis. The sequence goes on from CM053600.1 coordinate 192,682,866, forward strand.
AACAAGGCAAAGAAATGGTCTTTTGAAAAGAAAAGGGAGTCCAATTAGCAATTTCAAAAGAGACAACCACCTGAGAAAGCATGATTATCAAAGAATGTAGCTGTGTGTGAACAATTACTAATGAAATAAGGACATTTTGTTTTCAAAAAAACCCACCCCTGTTTTGCGTGCTAACACAAAAGCTTAGCAGTGATTAATGTCACTCCAGCAATGGCCTTTGAGAGTCCCAAACTTCTGTGTCCAAGAAGTCAGAACGTTATGGCTAAATCCCCAGGTGGAAAGCATATATTCCCCTTAATTTATACGGCTTAAATAATATCAACGTCAAGGACAAACGTAAATCTCAAATTACAGAGGATTACAGCAGAACTCAAAGTATAGATAACATTGTCCAAGTGCCCCTTTGTCAGCAAAGATTAATTGAGATTAATATTAGGTCTAGTTTTATTTAACATTCATTAATGATCTGGAAACCTCATGTTAATTAAATTCACAGATGAGTCTAAATTGAGTAATGCAGTTAACAACTTGGAAGTTAGAAGGGAAAAAAACCAGAAGCCTGGAAGAGAGCAGAAATTTAGGCAAAAATATGAAATAATTTCCATCTTGGAAATTCAGCAGAAACAGAAAAAAAAACTGAGCTATTTCATAACATACCATGTTTTGAATATAGTTCATGTGTGCTCTGATGATCTTTGTCTCAAGTCCTTTCATACAGGAGTCTCCAGTCCCTAGAGTTGGGTTGCTTGATTGCAAACATCTCTCCTTAATGGCTCTAGGGATAATCTCTGATGAATTAGAGATGATGTTTTAATGCCATCAGTTTGAGCCCCCACTGGTGCTCCTCCCTCCAAGGTTACCAGTTGAGAATCATAGTCAGAAAGAGATATTTAAGAAGATAATGCAATTATAATAGTCAGCATGAAACATTGTTCCAACTCCTGAGACTAATATTCAAGAATTCTGGGAGCATTCAAGACAGTTAAGTGGTCTAGTGGACAGATTGTAGAATTTAGAGTCAGGAAGACCTAAAATGAACTCTTTTTATAGACATGTCCTAACTATCTGAGCTTGGGCAGGTCATTAAACCTGTCTACCTCAATTTCTTCATCTGTTAAATAAGGATAATAATAGCACCTACCAGAATAAGATAAGATAATCTATCTAAACATCCTTTGCAAACCTGAAATGTTAACTATTATTATTAGAGATTTCATAAGTTGTCTTCTATTTGGTGGCAATATCTTTGTTTTATTTCTTACAAAGACAGGCAGATCATTCAATGTAAAAGCAAAGTGGAAAAAGAGATGTCACATGTTTGAGGGCATAAATAATAATAACTTGCATTTATAAGGTATTTTGAACTTTTCCAAGTGCCTTATACCCATCATCTCACTTAATGCTCACCATAGCTCTGTGAAATAGGCACTGTTATTACAGCCATTTATAGAAGAGGAAAATGGCCTAGGAGAGTTTAATACATAACATAAGCCTGGCCCAGAGTTGGACAAGAATCTGAAGCAGTATTTAGCCTCAGAACCTCATCTCCATTGACCCCAAATCCTGTGATCTATCCATTGTACCTTACAATCTCTCACAAGTAAAGCGATCACAGCTCCTTTATGGCAGAGGACAGTATTCTACATGATGTGAATCAGATTGTTTCAGTATAAGCTGGGCACCAAGAAGAAGCTGTACCTCCTCCTTTCCCTTCTCCAAGGGGGTCTCTGGCATAACCTTCACTTCTAGCTTCTACTGTCTGGCTTTAAGAGCTTGTATCCTTGTGCTGAAAACATATGACAGGAGAAAGAAGATTGCCCATCTCTAACACCTGCCAGGAGCATATGACCTCTCCCTATCTCACCCACTGCCCTTCTCCCACAGAGTTCCATGATCCTCTAAAACAGTGCTCCTTAATGTGTCAGTGTGGTAAGAGGCAGGAGGGAGCTACTTGTGGAAGAAGGCATTCTGTGTTCTCCTCCCATGTGGGTGGAAGCAGTCTCTTTCCATTGGCCGTGTAGCCAGAACAGGCTGCATTTTTAAAACCACCAGAGAAGCAGAGTGTCTCTTGTCTCTGTCTCTTTGTCTGTCTGTCTGTCTCTCTCTCTCTCTCTCACACACACACACACACATATACACACGCATTCTGTTCACTTGGAAACATGAGTGTCATGAACTAAGCTGGATGTGGAGAAGGTCTACAATCCCACACCTCTTAAATTCTGGGCTCCCATAAAACAAGTTTTTGGACTTGGTCTGTTTCACTTGTACTTTTCATTTCTAGATATAGGCAGTGGAATCCCAGGACTTGGGAAACTCAAAACATGGGGACTGATAATTATGATGATGATGATGATGATGATGATGATGATGATGATGATAGACAGACAGACAGACAGATAGATAGATAGATAGATAGATAGATAGATAGATAGATAGATAGATAGATAGATAGATAGATAGACAGATGATAGACCAGAGACAGAGAGAGAGAGGTTTTTTTATATTTATGTCCCCAAGGGTACTAGAAAGCCCAGGGTGGGGGGCAGCTGAGGTAACATACCTGGGCTTCAGGCAGCAGGGGCCAGGGTAATCACTGTCACAAGAAAACAATTGAATTCCATGAGTATTTGTTGTCTCCTATGTGCAAAGTGCTAGGGAGCCTGGCAGTGCTGGCTCCAGATCCAGGAGGGTATAAGTACAAACCTGCCCCTGATACACGTGACCCTAAGTCACTGAAGCCCTAAGTGTTCTGGGCACCTCTTTAACACAGAGTTGCAGAACAGTTGTTGATTTGCATTAACAGAGGGTATTCAGGTACCAGAAATTTCCCTAAGCTAGAGAAACCCTTGATACTGACCCCCAAATTTAATGTATATATAAGCATGAGACACTGTGCTACATGCCTGAGATGCAAAGATAAACCATAAACTAGTTGTTAGCTTTAGGATTTTCAGCATCAATCAGGGGATGTGACATTACCAATATCAAAGGATTATAAATTTTGAGTTAGAAAGATCCTTAAAGGTTACAAAATCCAAACCTGTCTTTTTACAGCTGAGGAAACAGAGGCCTAGCCAGAATAAGTACAAGATAATTTAAGGGGAGAGGATGCTGACCACTAGGGAGAACAGAAAGTGCTTCCTAGAAAGGGTGGCAGAGGAGTGGAGTGAAGAAGGAAGCTAAAATTACAGGAGGAAAAGGTACGGGGGTGGGGGGTATATTTCAGGCATGGGATACAGCCTGGGCAAAAGGCAAAGGTGGGGTGCCATTTTATGGCAATAATAAATAGGTGAATTAGGCTTTATATGCTAGTGTCTGTGTTTTTTGAGATTCTATGTGACTCTTTTGACACTGAGAGAAAATGTGAAAGATGTATCAAGAAAAGTTTGAGGATCCCTTATCTTGGGGACATGCTAGTGGCCCCTCGACTGACCAGCAGGTTGACTCAGTTAGTACTTGAGCTCCAGGTTCATTTTAAATGGGCATGGCATTGTAGAATATTACTCAGAATTCTCAGATGAGGAGAGATACCATCCAAGGAATGGCAAGTAAGTGGACTGTGGTGAATTAGAAATAAATCATTCCCAGGACACTATCAGAGCCCCAGCAGCTCACTGCCTTGCTCCATATTCTCTGTGTGTGATACTCTGAATATATCACGGATTTAGAGAAATTAAGTTTAAACCAGCTATCTAATCTCAGTACAAGGATCTAAGTGGAAAATTCTGAACTCTAAGTAACTGAAAGCTCGATGAAGGTCCCAGAAAGCAGATAATGAAAGAAGAAGGGGAGGAAGTTTTCTTCATTTTTGGGTGTGATTATTTTTCTTTATCACAAAGAATTCCATTTGAAAGAGAGACAGAAATGACTGCCATAAAGACAAAAACCATCAATAAAAATGATTTCTCTGGTCTCAAAGGCCCTTTCCAACTAGACCATTCTATAGTGTTATGATCGCTAACCTTTACTATTATTGCTGAACCTCCTTCCAATGCCTAGTCAGTATCATACTGACCCAAAGATGCTAACGTAACAGTAACTGACATTTCTAAGGTGCTTCACATAGATTGTCTCATACAATAGCAACAAGAACCCTTCAAGGGATGTTCTATGGATACAACTGTCTCTACCCTACAAATGAGAAGACTAAGGATTTTCCCAAAGTAACACAGCTACTGAGTATCTTCAGTAGGATTTGAATTCCCATATTTCTGTCTGCAGGTCCTGGAACCTGTGGTCTTGGGCAAATTATTTAATCTCTTCCAGTTTCCTCATATGTGAAATGAGAGCGTTGGACTCAATGACTTTTAAAATCTCTCCCAATATCCAATCTAGAATGATAATCATTACTCTTATAAACAAATCACCCAATTTAGAGGGATACCAAGAGGCTCTGAATTTTCAGAGCCTTGGCTTCCTTGGCTATATTTTTTTTATCTCTAGTGTCTCAGAGGTCTAGAGAATAAAATAGAATCAACCTTATCCAGTCTAAAAGCTTTATGGGATCCTTGAATATGAGAGCTGGAAGAGGCCATAGAGTCCAATGAAGTCAACACCTTCATTTTACAGAATTAGGCGATTAGGTCCCAGAGAGATGAAAGGACACATCTTATTACCCAGAAAGTTAGTGAATGACCTGGGACTGGAAGCTAAGTCTACATTCTCTGAGGCTGGGCCTCTTTCCACTTGACCAGAAATAAAACCATTTGGACAATGATCCCAAAATTGTTGGTGTGTGATAGCGACCTTTGTTGTAAGCACACCCAAGCGGCCATGACACAAATTCCAAAAGAGGAACAGGAAGTGGCGATAGGAAATATGGTAGCCATAGTCTTAGAGAAATTGTGACCAGAATGTGGGTATAGCATTTCTGGTGTGGGTATTACATAAACAGGTATTTCAAAGTCAGTGGGAAAGTGTTCAGCAATGGAGTTTTTATCCACTCTCTTAAAGAATACCATCACTAATCAAAGAGGTTTCAAATAGGACTTTCTTAAAAAAATCATCTGTAATATTTCAGTCACATATATAACTCAAATCACAGTAGCATAGAGATAAAAAGAGCCCCATTGGGTCATGGGCACGACATGACTTCAGGGGACATCATAGTGTCTCCTTTTTAAAAATCATTTGCCAAACTTCAGACTGTAAAATCTCTGCAATCTTCAATGACCTTTCTGTGAAAATTCAGTTCTGGTGGGGAAAGAGAGATGGAAGTAAAACGCCCTCAAGTGTTGTTCTAATCTTTCCTTAGGGGAAAAATAAATGCAGGAGAGTAGAAGGGGGATGGGTAGGAAAGACGCTGCTTCTTGTGGTGCGTGTGTGTGTGTGTGTGTGTGTGTGTGCGCGTGTATGAGCATTTTAAAGAAACTATTTGAGGATAATTAGGAAGATGAATGATTTAATTATTGAGACAGTAACAGACCATTAAAGACAGAGTACATGGATTTCTGGATTTCATTCTTGTTCCTAACTTTTCCATTTAACTACAGTTTTCTGAGATTGTAACAAAGGCCATGTGCCTCTTGAGCACTATTTTATCCACTTGAATGTCCCCCTTCAATGGTTTCAAAAGCAAAATATTTCGGAGAAGACCAGAAAAACCCAGCATGCCACAGGGCCCACTGTGTTAAGCTGTATTTGGGGAAAGAGATTTTCTTCCTCTGGCAATCAGCTTACACCCCAAAGTAGAAAAGAATTTCACACCTCCCTCTGTACAGGGAGGTAGATCAGCCTTGGAAATGTAGAGGTAAAATATTTAGTCATTGGAAAACAGGCAGCATCAGCCAGTAGAGACTACTGAGTGTAATGGATGCATTTATTACTTTCTCAAAATGAGGAAATGTGTGATTGGACACTCCCTAGTGCATGGTTGACTCACAAAATGCATTACTGAGAAATAGGAAGCACAGATCTGTGTTCCCTCCAATTGAATTGAGAAATTCTTATTTCCATTTCCTTGGAAAGCTTAGGAAGTAGGATCCCAATTATGTTCTTAGAATCTCAGATTCATTGGTTAAAGTCTCTCTAGCTGTCTTTGGAAACTCTAAACCCAGGCTAGGGCAATATTTTATCAATTTTTCCAATTTTTTCCTTGGTATGAAGCCACTTTTTACAAAGGTCTGCATTCTGCATTGATTCTCATGTGTGTGTGTATGTATAAGTACATTGATATGCATTTTTAAAATTAACAAACGTTCATTTTCTCTCCTAGGAAGACTTATATGAATTGAAACATAGTAAAGTGAGCAAAACCAGGACAACAATTTCTACAATAATATTTCATATTGATTTTTGGTAACTTTTTCTTATTCTTCTATTAATGAGTTCCTTACTCTATTTTTAAGTTCTATGGGCTCTGGAACCTATAACTTTGGTGGGGGTAGAGAGAGTAAATTAATAGAGAATGAGCAATTAAGATTTTTTCCAATTTATTTCTCACATTTAAATTTAAGGTCATGAGGTAGGGTTACCCCTCCCCCAAACTGGTTTCTGGTGTTCCTCCATGCTTTTTATTCATTAGAATAATGTGGGTGTGTTGTAAATTAGAATGCATATCAGTTACCTCAACAGTTCAGGTAGCTTGCTGCCTTCAGACTAGGTGTAGGAGAGTCTGGAATGTAGTGAAATTTCAAAGCAAGAAAGCAAATGCAAAATCCTCTAGACTAGGAGCTCTTAAATTTGGGTCTACATTCATGTAGAGATTTCAGGGGATATGTTCAAATGAATGAAGAAAAAATACATCTTGATCTTTGCTAACTTTTAAATGAAAGCTAGCATTTCTTTCAATTATGTAAGGACATTATTCTGAGAATGGGCTTTCAGACTCTCCTGGACTACTGAAAGGGTCTATGACACAGAAAAAGATGAAGTATCCCTGCCTTAGATCATTCCAAGAACGGGTCTCTATATGCTTTTCAAAGATTTCCACACTGGGCTTCAGGTGCCTCAGATCTATAAAGGTTAGTCCACTCTGGACATAGAAGTGATCTCTTTTTTCCATCTTGACTGTCCCAGTGAATTTTCCAAAAGGGAATTCACCGGTCATATACATGGCTGCCTTGGCACTCGAGGTGGCTTGGGTTCTCTCCTTTATGCTCTCGGCTGGCAACTGTACTACTCCCTTTCCACTGAGGGTCATGTGGCTCACTACTATGAAGTTAGAGCTACCTCCTACCTTTCCAGCCCTCTTACACCTTACTCCCCAATATGCACTCTTCAATCCAGTGACACTGCCCGCTTGTCTTTTCCATGAACACAACACTTCATATCTAGGCTCCAGGAATTTTCTTTGGGTATCCCTCATGCCAAAAATGTTCTCTCATCTCCACTCTGAGACTGACCTCCCTGGCCTCCTTTCAGTCCCAACTAAATTCGCACCTTCTACAATAGTCTTCCTAAACCCCTCTTAATTCCAGTCATTTCCCTCTTTTAATCCTTGGTGGTGCACTTTCCAGGTGTGTATACATTCATAATGAGGTTGACAACGCATTGCCAGAACTAGCTCAGTGCTTTGGAGGCTCTAAAGGAAAGTATGAGAGAGAAAGGTTATTAGACTGACTACCAGACTGAAGGTCTACAGAGTAATTGTGCTGACTTCATTGTTGTAAAGTATAGAAAGTAAGTAGAGACTATACCAATGCCATGCTGGGAAACAATCGTTTCTATTTGAATTGTCTTAGGAAGATTCTGAACATCATCTGGCAGGATAACATATCAGACACTGAGGTCTTTTCTTAAACTAAACTGCCAAGCATTCAAACTCTTCTTCAGAGACTGCGACTCCAACAGACTGGTCATGTTGTTTGAATGCAAAATGTACATTTGCCAAAAAGACAATTATATGGAGAATTCACACAGGGCAAGTGCTCACATGGTGGGCAGACAAGGACACTCTCAAGGTCTCTCTTAAGAACTTTGGAATTGATTGTGTGACATGGGAGACACTGGCACAGGACCATTCAGCATGGCATGCCCATATCAAAGAAGATGCTGTGAGCAAAGCAAATTGAAACAGCTTGAAAGAAACATCAGGGAGAAGAGACCCTTCTTCTAGACATTTAAAAATTTTGGACATACCATTGTATTACCTAGTTATTGTATTACCTAGGTAATCTAGCTGTCATCTCTTACTCTCACGAACTGACCATCCTGGCTCCTTTTCTGTTGATACCTTCCCTGGATATCCCTCATTTTAGTTTTTGCATATAAATCCCTACTGGTAATATTATATAGCCAACTGAAATCCACCAAATATCTCTACAGCCTACTGGGGACTCTATAGCTTTTGTTCTTCAGTTTTAGGTAGTTCTATTTTGAATCTAGAAATGATCACCAGAATATTGTAGTGAAAAAGAAAAAGAAAAAAATGGCTTTTGTGCCAGAGAGAAGCTTAGGATCATTTTAAGTGCCATGTAATTTTCTAAGTGAAATTCATTCAAGAATGAAAATGAACAATGGGACAAGCCTATCCCAGATATGTTCACCAATGTATTAATTCAATGAACTGTTCATTCAATGAACTGGGTGCCATAATCCATGGGAGACATTTGTCATCCACTTAACTTTTCCCAAGAATTGTTAGTCAACTTCTTTTTAATGGTTGGGGACTTAATTAAAAAGATTCTAATATTCTATGGGTTTGAATCAACTAGCATAATGTTACCTACCCTCCAATGGGAGCATTGAAAGACCTGTCCACATGCAGGGAACAACTCTGTTGTTCATTTGAAATCTACATCATGGATGTCTTCTATGACAGCAGAGCACATCTTTAGTGAAAACTCCTTATAGCTCATTCAATACTGATGGGAGGACTGGTTACTTCAAAGGGAAGCTATTGCATCCTCTATTTATACTTATTAAAAAAAAGATTTCACTTGTAACTGCTATTGAGATGAACGGTAGACACTTAAAAGCACGTTGCATTTTAGACAAAAGAGGAACTCTGTAGCACAAAACCACTGTAAGCCAAAAACATTTAAGTCAAATCTGGCCCTTTACACCCACTACAGAAGATAAATCATTTCTTCAATAGTCTTTTATTTTCCTAACATTACTAATTAACCTAATGAGAGGGATTTAGCATAGTTGGCAAGTGCAAATTTGGAGGAGGACTTTTTGTGTCTGACATTACTCTGGAACAGCAGGGTAGTAAATTCTCCATCAAAGTGTTTAATAGGCTCTTCAGCCATCATAATGCTGTTTTCTCCAACTTGCAGGGCTTTTAGTCTCCAAAAATCTCTCTCCAGCAATAACTGTACAAAGAATGAATGCACAGAGCACAGAACGAACCATAATAGCATTGAGACTAGTCTCAAATTCCATTTTTCAAATGTCACTGCAGATTTTTATTAAGGAACAGGAAATTATAGCTTCATGATACTAAAGCTTTTACCCAGCAGAAGAATTAATAAACAATGTGTCATTAGCCTAATCTAGCTCTTTTGGAAAGAAAAACAAAAGTCAATTTCACATACCACACACATTCTACCTTCCATGTAGTGTTTTCATCTTTCATGGCCATCAGCTCTGCCTTTGGATCTGAAATGATACCTTCCCTGAATGCCAATGGGAGGCCAACATTGCTGGTTCCCTTTGTTCAAAGCTGAACCCAGAACAAAAAAAGAGAAAGAGAATAAAACCTTACCTCCTGGGAGCTAATTAGTGCAGAGATGCTTGCTGACAATCCCAGGGATCTCAAAGCACCCCATATGGGATCATTTAAGGCCGTAACTTACCTATCCAGATGGAAGTCACTCAACAGCTCTGAAACAGCTGCATTTTGCTGTTAATAGAAATCAGTGCAATTTTAAAATGTTTTCTTGGCCTATCTAGGTTATTCAGATTGCATGATTATAGCCATTATCAAGAAAGGGGAAAATAGAAGATGAACTTTATTCTTTCTCTGAATATCCTTCTTATTTTTATTTTAAAATAGCTCAATGAAACTAATATATCAAGCTGATCCTTACTTCTTGTTGGGGTAGGTGAGGAAAGGAAGGAGGGAGGAAGAGAGAGAGGGGGGGGAAGCAAAAGACTGAGGGAGAGAGAGAGACAGCGACAGAGAGATTGACACTGTGGATATTTATATCTATATCTCTTTATATGCTGCTGTTGTTGCTCATCCTTCATTCTCAAAGAAGACTAATGAAATCAGGAAGGTGATGTCTTGACTTGCAAGTGAATTGTATTTAAGTGAGGCAGGGCTGTACAATGTCACCAGCCTCACTCTCTCCTCCAGAGCCATCTGGATCCAGTGGGAATGATTGGAGAAGGCCCAGGATGCAATGGGAGACCTTGTCTTCTTTAAGCTAAGGTCTCTCCCTGATCTCAGTCTATCTGAGGTGATACCCATTCAATGATTAAGGCTAAGTAAGAAATAAAGCAAAAAGTGCTCTTTTACCTACTCAAAAAAACTCAGTCTGGGAGAGGAAGACTCTCAGGGTTTCTGGTCAGGACAGAAACAATTGCTATTTACACTCACTCTGAGCCATCAAAACCCAAACACCCACTAAATGAGACTTGGGCTGGGCCCTATTGTTGGCCAATCAGTGAGAACCAGAGTGCTCTGAGTGTAAGGTATGGTCAAGTTGCTCCATCTGATTCCCAGTTCCCTTTATCAAAACCTGGTTTTCCACTGCTATATTCTAAGAAATCATAAATGAAACTACATAGGGTAAAAGAGTTCATAGTTCCACTTTTTAACAATAGAATAAACTGCATCTACATAGTAGTTTGTATGTTGTCTGCCTCTGAGAGAAGGGATGGTTTCTCTTTTTGCTTTTCTTTTACACATCTGGGCATTCACATCACAAGATGAGCACATAGTGAGCCCTTAATGAGGAATCAGGAGGGAGAGGGAAGGGTAAGGAGCAAGGATTTATTTAGTACCTACTGTATGTCAAGCACTCTACTAAGCGTTTAACCCTTACAACAACTCTGGGAAATGCATCCTATTGTTATCTCAATGTTTCAGTTGTGGAAACTGAGACAAACAGTTTCAGTGAGTTGCCCAGGGTCACACTACTAGTGTGTGAGGCTAGGTTTGAACTCAGGTCTTCCTAACCTCAGGCCCAACACTCTATCTATTATACCACCCAGCTTCCTCTAAATACTTGTTGATTGACTAGATAGATAGATGTATGTATGGGCGGAGGGAAGAAGGAATGGGATATGGTACTGCTAAAATGGCACAAAGCATCCTGGAAGGCGGTATGTAGGCCTGGGTCTAGATAAAATAAAACAAAACAAATGTTTGCCCCTTGGAACAGCATTCATGGGGAGAGTGGAGAGGTCAAAATGAAAGTCCAAGCAGAAGCCAAATGTCATGGATCCTCCTTCTTGCAATAAATCAAGATATCACCTTCATGATGTCATTGGTTTTCTTCAAGAACAAAAAATTAACAGTTGTACCTGCCATATGATTGCATGAAAAAGAATAAAGTCTACTGGCCATTGATCATCACACAATATGGTAACCTTGAGGTGAAAATGACCTTATTTTACTGACCTTCTGACAGAGAGAGAGAGAGACAGAGAGAGAGAGAGAGAGAGACAGAGAGAGA
>CM053600.1:192694935-192720020 GCA_028646575.1 Pseudocheirus occidentalis
TTTGCTGGACACCAAGGGGTGGAGGGTGTGTGTGATTTTCTAATTACTGTACTTAGTGATTAATGATATTCAGTAATTGTGAATCTAGATTAGTGACTGATTAAGTTAATGGTTGCCTCATGAGTGGAAGATTGATTATTGTATAGATAAGTGACTAAGTTAATGATTTGCCCCCATGAGTGGAAGATTGATTATTGTATTATGAATTGATTGAATGATTGCCCCATGAGTGGAAGATTGATTATTGTATTGTGAATTGATTGAATGATTAAGTGAGGAGGGTTTCCGCCTTAGGGAAACCAGATGATTATTCTTTTGTTCCTTGTTCTAAATATTGTGGCCACTGCAGTGAAAACTGTGGTCATTCTGATGTTAAGCTGTTATAAACACTGTATTGTGATTTTCTGTGATAAGATGTAAGGTTGTGAATATTATATTGTGATTTGTTGTGAATATTTGCCTTGATTTGTAATGGAATAAACAGACTGTTCCCTATACTGTGTAACCCAAACCTTAAAAGCTGTTCACAGTAGCATTCTTTTGGCAATGTGCTGGTACATGGCATTGCAGAGATCTCTGTGTTTGTTTTTTATTAAATTAAGGATGAGGTTTATTTTTCATCCCTAACATAATCTGCCCATGCATATTTCACACTCTCATTTTACCTTTCTTTGAAACCCCAGCACTTAGCACAGTAACTAGCATACATTAGGTACTTCATTAATGTTTATTGACTAATTTATATCTATAGTGGATCAGAAACTTTGAGGAAAAATGGTATAGCTTGTAGTACCTCATAAGGGTATAGTTTAGCGCTAGAAGGGACCATGTATGTATGTTTGTATGTTTGTATGTATGTATGTATATATGTATGTATGTATAAACACATCTTCATTAAACAAGGAAAAGAAGGAAGGAGGTGAAAGAGATCTAAGACAAAACACTGCAAAAGTAACTGAGAAGAAAGAAAATGTGAACAGCTGAGAAGATGGGACCAGAGGTGGGCTTTCAAGGAAGATAGACCATCTGAAAACTCAAAAGAGCAAATGCATTACAGGCATGGACAATACCTGTACAAAGTAATGGGACATGAATGACTAAACCTGGGAAAGAACAAAAAGCCAATTTGAATGGAATACAGAATATTTCAAGGGGACTGCAAGAAATAGACCTGGAAAAGTAGACTGGGTCCAAGGTTAAACAAAGTTGGAGTTTGTATTTTATCTCAGAGGTAATAAAAGAGTCATTAAAGGGATTTGAACAAGGGAGTGTCATGTCCAGAACAGTGTCTTAGAAAACTATTGCAGCATAATAACAAGAGAGAGACTGGGCAGGAAGAACAATTAGTAAGCTATTGTAATAATCCAGGCAAGTTTGTGCTGAGAGCCTGAACTAGGCAGTTGTGAGCAGAGGGAAGGGCATGATCATTGGGAAAAACTTTGTGGACTTGGCAACTGAGAGAAAGGGGAGGGGGCTGGAATGAGAGAGAGAAATAGAGGAAATAACTGAGGGAAAACTTGAAGTTTCTAACCTGGGGGGCTGGAAACATGGTAGTACCATGAACAGAAATAGGACTGACAGAAGGGACCTGGACAATTATCTGATCTAATACTCTCAAATTACAACAGAGTAAACTGAGGTTCAGAGATGGGGAGCCATTGCATTGTTATTATTGACACACAGGTTTTGCCCTTCTATTGAGTGCCTTCAGGTCCTTACTAACTGGCTCACTACTACACACAATGAGTGACATGCATTTAAAGATTTTCTAAGTCAAAGGATATCAATGACCCCACAACTTCATAACTCTAGAGAAAATCTGCACTTTTGATAAGTTGCAGAAATGGATATTTATTTCTCTAATAATGTCAGGAAAGCCATCAGAAAGTTTTCTCATGAATTAAAATATAATAGGAAATTTTTTACCCTGTAAGACCAAAATCATGACATATGCAATATCCTAGCCAACATGGACTGCAGTTGTTTTTCTAATGAACTCATAGCAAAGGATGATCCCCTTTGTTTAGACTCTCAATGTCCTTTGTCCTATTTCTAATGTTTATTGCTCCAAACATATTTCAGTGTCATTTCAAAACACAAATTTCTTTCACAAACACACCAAGCCCTAGAGCATCTCTGCATTCTTCAAGAGCAGAGCTGTGAGCACAGCCAAATGACTCCCTTCCAGTGGCATTGCTTCTGTTCTCATCCATTTGCTAGGGTGATAGTTAGAAATAATTAAGATCCTCAAAACCATTTTGCTTGGTACACAGAGCTCTGCCACTCAAACCTTTAATTATAAACTGACAGCTAATAAAGGAGAATGTCAAGGAGCTAATGCAATGGCACTCCCGCCTAGCAGTTTTATCATGGACCTTGGTTTAGAAAAAGCCTACAGTGCCGATCATTTTTAATTAAATAAAGGCAAGGCTTCCCAGAGCAAGAGTTACAATAAAAGTAGGCTTTTCCAGGGGAGCAGCTGTGTAAATGTGCTTCAAAATTAATCTAGTCATTGCCAAGCTGGGTTTTACAACTTTAGTGTCTTCTCTAGTCCACATCAGGAAGAGAAAATGAATTTTCTCAAGAACTTCCCATGTGGTTTCTGTTCAGCTCTTTTTAATAATGCCATCACTACCTTAAGCTTATCACTCCAAGGGCAGGGGGTGGGGTAGGGGGCAGAGAAAAGGGTGAGATCAAAAGATGCCGTTCAAGTATATTTTTTAATGTAGTGTTGATAGTCCTGAAATAATAACCCAGTCCCTGCCCAAAGGATCCATAATACAAACAAGACAAACAAAGACCTAATGAACAACTTAGGCTGATAATCAGAAGCTGGCATCTGATTTTGACTTGTCCTTATTGCTTCTTCAGACTTTGAGGGGAAAATATTTTGGTAGCAGCAGGACTGGATTTTGTTAATTCCCACCTCCAATTCTTCTCCATTCAGGCAGGTCAATGGCAAGAACTGTATAAATGGCTTCATGAAAGATTTAAGATAGGAGGAAAGGAACTAGAAGAGTTTCCCACACTTTCCAATCCTGCCTTTGTGCTTGGAGCAGGCAGGGAGAGAAAAGGGTATAAGACTAAGACATATCAAGAGGGTATAAGGAGAAATTAGGTATATATTTCATGGTATGGTGGAAAGAGCCCTAGACTTGTAGTTGAGAAGCCATAGTTTGAGTTCCAGCTCTGCTCTAGGCTAACTATGTGACCTTGGTCAAGTCACTTTAATCCAGCTGAGTTTCAGTTTCCTCATCTATAAAATGAGAATAATAATGTGAACTCCTGACAACCTTACAGAGCTTTTGCGAGAATCAAATATGATGATGCATATACAAGGCATCACAAAAATCTTAATGCAGTTATAAGATTTAATGACTTAAATAACCTTTAGTCTCTTAAAACTAAACAGAAGTTTTTCTGACCCCCTGTCTAAAATACCTTGGAACTACAAAGATATATAAGTGTAGAGTATGTCCATATATAATTAACCATTTCTCTGCTGCCCCTCTGCTAATATAGATAATTGGTCATTGAAAACATATTGTGGGAGAGGTAGAGGCAAGATGGTAGAATAAAGGCATAGACTCACCTAAACTTTCCCAAATTCTTCTCCAAACAATGTTAAAATAATGCCTCAAAAAAATTCTTGAACAGTAGAACCAACAAAAAGAGGGGGTGAAACAATTTTCCAGCTGAAGACAACTTAGAAGGTTGGCAGCAAAGGTCTGTCTCACCAGGGTGAGTGGAGTGTGGTTGGCAAGCCATCAGCAAACCTTGAGGACCACTTAATTGGTAGCAATTAACAGAGTTCTTGGTCCACAGAAGGTAAGGGACTCAGATGAGTGGTCAAAAGGAGAATATAAGGGACTTTTTGATGGTCCTGGGAACAAGATTCTGTTCATTGCCCATATGCAATTCCAGGTCACAGCCCCAGGATAGGAGGGAGGACTAGCAGTAGTGGGGACACTATTCACAGTTCCAAGGCAGAAAAGAATGCTTGTGGTTGCTCGCAGAAGAGAGCACAGTCCAGTAGAGTAGTGATCACACCTCTCCTTAGATCATATCACCTTGGAAGAACTAAAAACTCTGAGACCCCCAGAACTAACTCTGAAAACAGCAATACAAAAAAACCTGAAGTTTAGTACAGTGCCTTCTGTACCCTGGGAGCAGAGGCCAACTTTACCGTGAAGTTAAAAATAAAAAAAATGGGCTAGAAGAATCAGCGAACAACAAAAAGAATCTGACCATAGAAAGTTACTATTGGAGACAAAAACAAACTCAAAAGACTACAACAGCGTCAAAATAGTCACATGCAAAGCCTCAGAGAAAAATGTGAATTGGTTTCAGGCCCTGGGAGCACTCAAAAAGGATTTTGAAAATCAAATAAAAGAGGTAGAGGGAAAAAATTGGTGAAAAAAATGAGACTGATGTAATAAAATCATGAAAAAATCAACATTTTGGTAAAGGAGGCACACAAAAAAACTAAAGAAAATAATAACACCTTAAAAAACAAAATAGACCAAATGGTAAAAAGAGAAACAAAAATCCACTGATGAATAGAACTCCATAAAAAGCAGAATTTGCCAAATGGAAAAGGAAGTACAAAAGCCCACTAAAGAAAATAATTCCTTTAAAAAGAGAATTGGGCAAGTGGAAGCTAATAAGACAGCAAGTAACAAGTAAGCAAAATCAAAAGAATAAAAAATAGAAGAAAATGTGAAATATCTCACTGGAAAAACAACTGACCTGGAAAATAGATCCAGGAGAGATAATATAAGAAGTATTAGACTACCTGAAAACCATGAGCAAAAAAAACTTGGACATCATATTTCAAGAAATTATCAAGGAAAACTGTCCTGATATCTTAGAACCAGAAAGTGAAAGAATCCACTCCTGAAAGATATCGCAAAATGAAAACTTGCAAGAATATCATAACCAAACTCCAGAGCTTCCTGATCAAGGAGAAAATATTGCAAGCAGCCAGAAAGAAACAATTCAAATATCATGGAGCCACAGTCAGAATAACACAAGATTTAGCACGTTTTGTGTTAAAGGATCAGAGAGCTTAGAATAGGATATTCCAGAAGGCAAAGGAGCTAGAATTACAATCAAAAATCACTTACACAACAAAAATGAGTAAAATCATTCAAGGAGAAAAATGGACATTTAATGAAATTGAGGGCTTTCAACTGATGAAAATATCAGAGCTGAATAGAAATCTTGACTTTCAAATATAAGACTCAAGAAGCATAAAAAGGTAAGAGAAATCATAAGGAATTCAATAAGGTTAATCCATACATTGGAAGATGATACGTATAACTCCTAAGAATTTTATCATCATCAGGGCAGTTAGGAGTGTGCAAAGGTCATGGATGTGAATTGAAGTTGAGATGACAGCCAAAAAAATAAAATTAAGGTATGAAAAAAGGAATTCACTGAGAGAAGGGAGAAGGGAGAGGTAGAATGGGGTTAATTATCTCATATAAAAGAAGCATGAAATGGCTTTTATTGTGAAGGGGAAATAGGGAAGGAGGGAGCAGGCAATGCTTGAACCTTATTATCATCAGAATTAGGTCAAAGAGGGAATAATACATACATACATACATATATACATACACACATATATACTCAATTGGTATTGGACTCTATATTACTTTATAGGGAACTGAGGGGGAAGGGACTAAGAGAAGGCAGGACTGGCAGAAGAGAGGGTGGATTGGGGAAGTGGTGGTCAGAAGAAAACACTTCATATTTTGTTATCCTCAAAACAGGCAAGGGCTCTTGGCCATGCAATAAAGGTCCTAAGACAGACTTCCTCACAGCAACAGTGTGAGGAAGGTACGATTTTTCCCCTCATTTTACAGATAAGGAAAATGAGCCTGAGGGAACATGACTTGTCTGGGATGACATATCTAGTGTCTGAGCCATGATTTGAACTCACTTCTTTGTCACTCCAAATTTGGCATTCTATCTCCTGTGCCAGAGAGTTATATATTTTCAGGGAGAAAAAACTTTCTGATACAAGGAATTAAAGGAATTATTTCTGAGATGCATAGTGTTAGAATCAAAAGACTGGTCCTTTTTAACTCAATGATTCTATAATTCTGTTTTGTGCTTAAATATGACATCATGCAATTAAGTCCTTTCCTTTGTATCTTGAACACATGGATTTTTAAAATATAGTTCTGTCATGACAGTTACAGTTCAATAGATACTGCTTGCCCTGGTTATTCTCAGCTTCAAATGTTGATATATGAAATTCATATTAAATGAACTGATAGCAAGAAGAGTCTACAAATGTATAAGTAGCAGAAACTATAAAATTGTCCAGCCTACCTGTCACTTATGCTACAAAGGGCATTCCTGGTAGATTGTACTGAATGACATGTATTGTGCCATCCCATAGGGGTAAAAGTGAGGAAAGGATATGGCAGTAAAGAAATACTCTGTTAATATATACTTTCTATTGAAGGCCCATTGTAAACTTAGATGCTTGTGTACCTGTGGCAGGAAGAACGGAGGGGAGATGAACCCTATGGGAAAACATGAGATGCAGATGGAAATAGCAATATGTACACAGTGTCCATTAAATTTAAAGGAAGCATATTTCCATGATCCTCCATTTTCTTTTCTATAGAATAATGGGTTTTTCCTACATGACCTTTGAGATCATGTGAAGCTCTAAATCCACAACTGTATGGTCTGACCTCTTCCAATGAGTAGGAAGATAGAGATAGAATGTAAAATCATGCAGCAAAAAAAGAAAGAGAACTGGCTTTGATGTCAGTGGACCTGGGTTTTAAAACCAAGTCTAATGCTTACTGTGTGGCCTTCGGCAAAATACTTGGTAAGGCTCAAGTCACTCCCAGAGCTTCAGTTTTTTAACTTGTAAAATGAGGGGTTAGACTAACTGGTCTCTAGGGTCTCTTCCAACTCTATATCTACAATCCTATAATAACAGAGATCTCAGCTCAGATGGGAACCTAATGCCAAAAAGAACACAGACTGAAGCAAAGGAATCATGGCAACCAAGCCTCGATGGGTCCAGGTCACTAAATATAGAGTAAGGGAGGTCACTGTGCACTCTGAAACTGTAACCCAATATTAGTCTAAGGAGAAAGCAAAATAACTACTAAGAATAGAGTCAGTTACAGCATAGTGAGGGGAGTATAAGGCCTAGGAAGATAGCTAGATTCCCTCCATTCTGTGGTAACATGGAACAGAGGCATCGCTTTTCCCTGGTCTAAGTCCAGGACTAGCAAGTCCAGAATAAGGAAAGACATAAAAATCAAGAGGAAGGACTTATCTATGAGCTCCTTGAGGGCAGTGTCTATTTCATTCTACTCTTTATATCCAGAGTACCTAGCACAGGTTCTTGTTTGTCCTTTGTGTCAAAAAGGATCAATGGCATCAAGGTTGATGTCTTCACTCAGGGGTTTGGACTAGTGAGGTAGAGTTGCACAAAATCATCAGACTCACTCTCTCTTCCTGAGTCACTGAAATCCAGTGGCAGGACAGAAGGCAAGAGGAGTGGCAATGACCCAAGATGCACTGGATGACTTTTGGCATCTTTGACATCTGAGCTGAGCTCTGGCTGCATGCGCTGTTCTCATCTGCCCATTCTACTGTGGAATCTTCACACATACTCCCCTAAGTCATCAACAGGTTACCCTCAACCTGGTCTAGGCCATCTATGGAGATGGTTTTCTTGGATGTGACTGCTGCACATGCTACTGCTTCTTGGAGCTTCCCTAGCACAGGGAGAGATTAGTTGAAGAGTTCTCTCCAAAGGAGAAAAATGCCTACTAGAGATCCTGAGTGTCTACACCCAAAGTTAGTTGGGAAGAGGTACTAGAAGTATTGAGCTACCTTTCTCCCTCTTCCACATACCATATAATTCCCTGTAATTGGTCTAGTAAGGTAATCAATTCAGAACTGAGAGTTTAGGGGCCCATAGTCCCACCTTTTGTTTTACAGATGCGTGAAGTGTCTTGCTTAAAGTCTCCTAGAGAGGAAGTAGAAATGACAGGTTTTAGACTAGATGTTTCTAATTCAAAATCCAGAATTATTTTTTGAAGACAATTTAGCCTGAAGAGACATATTCTCTCTCTAGGAGGCAGGACAAAGATATGGGAAAATAGAACTTTTTCTCTTTAGTCACTCAGGTTTGGAGCTGGGAAGCCCAAGATGCATAGAAGATAGCAACAGGGATTCCAGCAAGTCAAGTCATGGCCTTTGGGGGGCCGCACAGGATGAAGATGTGTCCCAGACCCTAGAATGATGTGACTTCTAAGATCTCTGCCAGCATGAAGGTCGGAGATTCTCTTGCATCTGTAATATTGAACAGTTGTGAATAATTAATGTGTCCCTCAAGTTCTGCTTAAAAAAATGTTACTATTATTCAAATGCAGTTTGTTTCTATTAAAGTATTTAAATGTGACATTCTCCTTTTTTCAACTGATGCAGAATTGCTCTGGGAATTAGATCATGTGTAATTTGTTTGATGCAAATCTCATTTTAAATATGCATATACCATATTTGCATTTTTAAAAGAAATTTCAAGGGAGAGACAAGAAGAGATGGAAGCCAGATTGAACTGAAACTACTATAGTGAAAAATAAATGATGCCTACTTTGGCATGAAGACACTTGGCAGCTATTTATACCACAAGTAAGGAAGCCTTACCCAGAAGCCTTAGGTCAGGAGTGAGCCAAAAGCCATTATTATTCCCAACAAGATCTCTGGGGTCAAAGAGCAATAGATAAAAAGGTACAGATCCTAGTCTGACTCAAGGAGATTTCCCAGACAGATAGAAATCACCTTCACCTTGTCTTTTCTCAGCATGATTCCAAGGTTCATGGCTAAGTCCAGCTCCATGAGAACAGCATGGAGTCTCTCTGCTTTTTTAAAGGATATACCAAACATACTACAAAGAATTGTGGAGACTGAGAGAATCACCAACAAATTAAAGGAGAATTTTACAATTGTCTTTTGAGAGCAAATCTTAGGCATGCTTGCCAGCTAAAGAAAATTGGGTCTTGAGATCATAAGATTTAGAGCAGAAGGGATCTTGGAGATCATCTAGCCCCTCCAACCCTCTCAGCAGGGGGTACAGCAGATATGGTGCTGGGCCTAGAATCAGGAAAATGGGATATCTAGTTTCAGATACTTACTAGTGGTATGACCCTAGGCAAGTCACTTAACTTCTGTCTGACTGTTTCAGTTTCTTCAACTGTTAAATGGTGATAATAATAGAAACTATCTCCCAGAGTTCTTGTGAGGATTAAATAAAATAATCTCTTTAAAGCAATGGTTCTCAACCTGTGGGTCGCAATCTATTTGGGGGTCAAACAGCCTTTTCACAGGGGTCACAGCGGGTGCCTAAGACCATCGGAAAACACATATTTATGATGGTCTTAGGAGCCGACACACTGTTCCTCTATCCATCTCCAGGTGGGTCCGCCCACTTGCAGATACACCCAGATACTAGTATTAAAGGGTAGCGGCATTAGAGGTCATGATTGAGAGAACCACTGCTTTAAAGCATTTAACAGAGTACCTGGCACATGGTAGACCCTTAATAAGGATCTGATCTCTTCCCCAATTTCCTCCCCCATCATTTTACAGAGGAGGAAACTGAGGTGCAGACAGGTAAAGAGACTTTCCAAAGTCATACATCAAGTAAGTTCCAGAGTTGAGATCCAAAGCCACATCCTGCCGCTAAATCCAATGCTCTTTCCGCAATAAGACATTGGTTTTCTTAGGAATTTCTTCTCTGCTGTTTGAGCCCCAATGCCAAAATATATTGGCAGCAAAAATGTCAATTTTCAAATACAAAAAACATAAATAAACAAATGAAAACCCATAACACTTGAAACAGGGAAAGTAGACCAGAAAATCAGAAACTACCTTCAATTCAAATCAAATATTTATTAAGAGCCTACTATATACAAGGCTCTATGCTTCAAAAATTAGGTAGTCTAGGCATGTAGAGAGGGGATTGATAGTCTGAATGGTATAATAGTAACCAGAAAATGGGGGTGGGGGAATAGAGTTGAAGGGGAAAATCTACAGAAAGGACTTCAATTGTCAGTGGGGGTGTGGAGATTTATGGGAGACCATGGACGAAAATCACACAAGAAGACCTTTGAGCTTACCATCAGCCTCTACCTCTTTAACACTCACACTCCTCAAGAAAGTGGTCTGTTCTCCTTGCTTCCACTTTTTCTTCTCTCACTCACTTCCTGAACCCTTGAAATCTGGTTTCTCATCTCAGAACTTTAGTGAAGAAGCTCTCTCCAAAGTTACCAGTGATTCCAATCTCCAAATCTGTCATCTTTTCTCAGTTCTCATATTTTGTGACCTCTATGCAGAATTTTGTACTGTTTACCCATCTTCCTCCATAGTCTTTTCTCTTTGGTTTGTCATGGCATTGTTTCCTCTTGGTTCAACTCTCAACTGTTTAACCACTCCATAGCCTCATTTCTAGGAGCCAAATTAATCTCCTTACCCCAACTGTTGAGTATTCCCCAAGGCATATCTTGTTCTTTTGTTCTCTAGATACTCTTTCAGGACTTCATCAGTTGCTATGTCTTCAATTATCATTCCTACTGCAAAAACTCCCAGATCTATATATCTAATCCTGGTCTCCTTAGGAGCAAGATATCCTGTAGGTATCTCAAATCCAAAAAAGTCCAAAACAGAACTCATTCTTTCTCCCCAAACACACCCATTTTCCAAAATTGCCTAGTCTTGTCAATTCTTTCAGTCATTTGGGTTCATGGTCTCAGAGTCCTTAACTCTCACCTTCCTTCTCACCATATATTTACTCTGTTGCCAAATATTTGTCAGTACTGTCTTGACATTATTCCCATTATTCATTTCTCTCCAGTCACACAGATATTACCCAGGGTGAAGTTCTCATCACATGATGTAATAATAATCTGCATGGTTGCAATAGCCTCCCAATTGGCCTCCCTGCCTCAAGTCCCTCCCCATTTCAATCCATCCTTTACACAATGGCCAGATTGAGGGGTCTTAACATGGCAATTTCCTCTCAAAAAAAACCACTAGTGGATCCATATTGCTTCCTAAAAAATACTGACTCTTTTATTCTGTATGAGAAGTCCTTTATAATGTGATTCTAGCCCCTTTCTTAACATAATTTATTTATTTTTAGTTTTCAACATTCACTTCTGTAAGTTTTAAATCTTCTCCCCTCTCTCCCCTGCCTCCCCAAGATGGCATGCAATCTAATATAGGCTCTACACATACATTCGTCTTAAACATATTTTCACATTAGTCATGTTGTATAGAAGAACTAGAATGAGTGGGAGGAACCATGAGAAAGAAAAGACAAAACAAAAAAAAAGAAAATAGTCTACTCCACTCTGCATTCAGACCCCATGGTTCTTTCTCTGGATGTGGATGCCATTTTCCATCATGAGTCTTTTGGAATTGTTTTAGGTCTTTGCGTTGCTGGGAAGGGCTAAGTCTGTCAAAGTCAGCCATCGCACACTGGGTTTTTTACTACCCTTGGCACACCCTCACAACACTCTATTGTCCAGCATCTTGAATATCCACAGGATGTCCCCCCTTCCCTGGATGTACTCCTCCTCACTACTTCTTAGAACTACTACCTTCCTTCAAAGCTCAGCTCAATCAAAAGGATTTACTGATGTCCATCAACAGCTAGTATCTTCATACACACATCATCATCATTTTATATTTACAATTTTTTAACTGTGCCTATAACTTCATTCTTAGCATAGTTAGGTTGCACAATGGATGGTATGCTGGGCTGGAGTAAAAAAAACCTCAACTTCCTGAGTTCAAATCTGGCCTCAGACACTTACTAGCTATATGACCCTGTGTACTCCAACCCTGTTTGCCTCAGTTTCTTCATCTGTAAAATGAGCTGGAGAAGGGAATGGCAAAGTACCCCAGTATCTTTGCCAAGAGAACCTGAGATGGGATCATGAAGAGTCAGACAAGACAGAAAAATGGCTGAACAATGACAACAACATGACTTATGATATTGGAATATTAGGTATAGGAGCCCCATGAGGAGAAGGCTTCCTCTTCCAATACAAATCCAATAAAAATTAGCACTTGCTCTGTGAATTATAGTCTTAGAGAGTTGTCTGAGGCATTGAGGGGTTAAGTGACTTGCCCAGGGTCAAACAACCAAAAACTCAGTGGCAAAATGTGAATAAGTCTTCTTGATGAGTCCAGGACCTTCTCATCTATTGTATGCTGTGTCTCCGGTTCCGTACATATTTTTACACACCTGTATTCCGGTTATTTCTCCCAATCAAGGATAAGCTCCTTACGGACAGTAATTATCTCAATTTTATCTCTGTATCCCCAATGCCTACAATATAGTAGTTGTTTAATAAATGTTTATCATTTGATTGATTCATGAGTCAGAGACCAAAACAATTTTTTACTTGGTGGCCAAGATCCTGATAAGGAGTTTCTTTGAAGCTGACTGTCCTGGTTTTCTATAATCACTACTTCTCTTTCTGAATGGCAGGAAGAAACAGACAATTGGAAGGGGCCTCAGTCCATACCTATCAAGTGATCACCCAGCCTCTGCTGGAAGATGACAGAGAAAGTAAACCATCACCTCCTGAAGCAAGTCATTCCATTTTAGGAGAGATCTTATCATTAGGAAGTTTTCCCTGAAACTGAGTCTAAATTTGCTTCTTTGTACCTTCCACTCATCGTGCCTGCCTCTGCCCACTGAGGCTAAAATATACCAAATCCAGTTCTTCATCCTAAGGACAGGCCCTTGAATATTTTCTAGCTAGCTCTTGTGTCCACTGTGAAAGAATCTATTCTTCTGGCTAAATGTGCTCACCTTTTCCAACCCAACCTTATGAAATACAGGCCTTTTACCATCCCTGTCACCTTTCTCTAGAAATTTTCCAGTTTATCAATTCCCCTTTTAAGCCTAGAATTGAACACAATGCCAGGCATTGCCTTACATATAGTAGGTTCTTAACTGACAGATTGACAGCACTGTAAATGAGGTCTGATGAAAGCAAAGAACAATAACCTCCCTATTCCTGAAAGCTCTGCCCCTCTTTACACACAATCACATGAGCTTTCTGGATGCTCCATTACATTCTTGCTTTATGTGGCACTTACAATTCACTATATGGCATAAATTCACCAAAAGCTCCAGAACTTTTTCAGACTTGCTTCTGATCCATACCTCTCCCATCATATGTGTGTCTATGTGTGTGATTGATCTTTTGTACTCAAGTGCAATACTTTACATTGATTCCTATTGAATTTGTTTCATTTTATTATATTCAATCAAACATCTCTCTTGTCAAGATCTCTTTGGATCATCCACTTTTATCATACACTCTGTTAGCTCACCTCACAGATTTGTGTCATCTGCAGGACTGATGAGCATAACATCTATTCTTTTATCTGAGTCACTGGCAAAATGATAAACAGCACAGAATCAAGAATAGCTCCAACAATGCCCCGTTGTTGATCTCCTGCCATGCTGATAACAAAAGCTGCTAACAACTGATTTTCAAGTCTGGCCACCCAGTCAGTCCAGAATCCACCAAACATCTCACTGTCTAATCTATATCTCTCTGCCATCTCAGCAATGATAGCAAAGAATGATTTATCAAAAAGGCTTGCCAAAATGCAAACTGTATTGACAACATTCCCCTCATCTACTAGTTTAGTAATCCTGTCCAAAAAAGGAAATGAAGTTTGTCTGGCACTCTCTTTCTATGATGAAGTCATTCTGGTTCTCTGCAATCACTACTTCTCTTTCTAGGCATTTGTCAGCCATCTCTGTAATTAGAGAGAGAATACATCCCACAAATACAACCCTGAGATCCCTGGATTTTGCAAAGGTTGACATTTTAATTGACCATTTTTAGCACTGCATAGTTTGTCTTTTAATCATTATCACAGCATTCACTTCTAAAGAGTGACAAGATGCCCCTACTCAGAGTCTGTTAGCACCTACCAGAACTTGTTCTTCACTGGAATAAAGTCCCTGTGTCAACCCCTGTGACATGATGTTAAATCAACCAAGTAGGACTTAAATGTGGGGGAGGGTATGTTAAGCAGTGTTTCTGCCACATGGAGAGTTATGCACAGTATATTTTAATAAAGTTATAGATCGTCTAGAAACGATCTAGACTAGAAGACAACCAGGGTGGCAAAGACTTTTCCCCTCATGCCAGGTGAGGATTTTTTTTAAGGAACAATAGGTATTTAGTTTGGAGAAGAAAAGAATCAGAGAATCAGAGTCTCTTTCAGAGCAGAGAGATAGAATTGTTTTCTTTATTATTTGAAGAGTTGTCTTAGAGAGGAATGACTCTCTCCTCTTTCTCAAGGTTCAGAAATAAGATCAATGGGGGAAGTTAGAAAAAGGCAAACTTGGGTTTGAAGCAAGAGGAAAACTTTCTAATAACAATTAATGCCATCCTAAGGTGGAATGGAGTGCTTTGGGAGATCATGGTTTCCTTCCCATTGGAGTTGTTGTTCAGTAAGTTTTCCAATTATGTCTGCCTTTTTATGACCCCATTTGGGGTTTTATTGGCAAAGATAGTAGGGTGGTTTGCAATTTACTTCTCCAGATAATTTTTTAAAGATAATGAACTGGAGCAAGCACGGTTAAGTGACTTGCCCAGGGTCACACAGCTAGTAAGTGTCTGGGACCAGATTTGAATTTGAAGATAAATCTTCCTGACTCTAAGCTTGGCACTCTATCTGCTGTGCCACCCAGCTGCCTTCATTGGAGATCATTATACAAATTGAGTACAGATGACTACTGGTCAGCTATGTTCTTTGTGAGATAGGAACTGGACTGTACATATACAATGTGGCCTGTTTCGGTTTTGAATTCTTGTGATTCAGGGTCTATGTGGTATATTTTATCTTTTATTTTTAAATGTCAAAACCCAAATCTTTTGAATGATGAATATGAAACATAATTCTTGCTACTTAAAAATAAAACCAATAAAAATTACAAAAAATATATGATAGACATTGAGTTCTATGAATTATTAGCCTTGGCAAGTTGACTTCACAAGCAGATTTACAGACTTCTTTCTCCAAATTCAACCCTGTAGAAATCCAACTACCAGACTGAATTGATTAAAAGAAAGACACTGCACCAGTAAGCTGCCAGTACTTGGATAAGCTGGGCTTGGCAGGCAAATCAAAATGAGAGAATTTGGGCTCCAAATGAAATTAAAGAAAGTTCTTGATGCTGGACAAATTAAATGAGAGGGGAGGAAGAATTTTGTGTTTTCTATGTGCAAATGGATGACCACTTGAGAAGGCCTACCCCAGGGCCATTGTTCTCCCTGGGCATTAGATTCCCAATTTAGGACTTACAGGAATCTGAAGTGAAGCAAGTTCTTGCTTGAGGTGTGATACAACTTCAGATGTTCTCAAAATATGTATTAGTAATTAGTGGCTGGCACATCTTCCCCCAAGATGCTGGCATCCTTTCCCAAAGAGTCTAAGTGTAATATATTCTATTCCTTGCCATCTGTGGTGTCAGTGCTGCTCTCATTAGACAGCGTCCAGCTCCTTACTAAGCAGGATCAATATTCAGCTTGAAGGCAATGTTGAACTAAGCTTCACCAAATCTAACTGCAGAAATTAGAACCATGGACACCACCCTATGTTGCTCATTGAAAATATAGCTCATAGTTTTATGCTGTTGAAGGAATGAGGCAACAGGGCTGAACAGGAATCTGGGGGACAGTTCTGAAATGCTTATGGCCTATGTCATAGGTCTGGGGCAAATTGACTTGCCTCTTTTCCTTCTACATGTTTTCTTTTATTATGTTTCATTTTTTATATTTCTTCCTAGGCTTTTCTCCTTTAAAACTGCCATTGTTGTTCATTTTAAGCTGATTCCAAAAATACTGGTGGGAAGAGAAGGAGAGATACAAGGATTTCAGAATAATTTTCTAGGCCCTCTGTCCCCTTGGCTTTTATGGCCTGGAATTGAAAACTGGAAGAAATTTTTGAGAGAAAAGAATGACAAAATGGCGATGACAGGCATTTATATTGTATTTTAAGACTTGTAAGGTACATTCATATACATTCATGCATACATATATATATTCATATATATATATACACACACACACACACACACACACACACACACATATATATATATATATATACATATATAGTTATTCTCATTTGTACCACCATCTGATCTACATTTGTAACCCAAGAACCTCTCGGTCTTGCTATCTACCCATCAGTGGTACCCTTAAGGGGTCTGGGTCTTTCCATCTGCCATGTAGAATTTTAAAAATATGTTATCTCCCCCAAGTAGAATATGAACTCCTTGAGAGCAGAGACTGTCTCGAGTTTTTCCATTTATACATCAAGAGTTTAATACTTGGCACATAGTAAGACCTTACTAAAAAACTTTTTAATGCATGTGTTTGCCTTTCACTAAGCCCCTGTAAGGTAGATGCTGTTTTTCTCTCCATTTTATAGATGAGGAAACAGAGATGTTATGTGACTTGACCAGTATTGAACAACTAGTAATTATCTGCAGCATGATTCCAAATAAAGTCTTCTTTACTCAAAGCCAATGCAACCTACTATGCCATGTTGTTAAGGTTCTGTCTTGCTCTAAAATAACGTTATCTCCTATGATGCATCCCAAAGCTATCATTTCATGGGTAGATAAGGAGACTGTGGTCCAGGGAGGTCAAAGGACCTGCCCAAAGTAATAGCAGTAGTAGGAAGTATCAAAGTCAAGATTGGAAGCTAGCTCTCCAGTCTTAAATGCAAGGCTCTTACCATGAGGTTGAATTGTTTTCCACTGACAACTCTGCCTCCAGATAAACTGTCCACAAAAAAACCCAGAATGGGAAGCTATAAAAGAATTATTGCACAGGTCCCTAGAATCTTTCAGGTAAAATTCACAAAAATAGGACTAAAGCATCCTCTCAAAATAGAATATATCCTTTTAGCTCAAGAGCAAAAGAAAGAGGTGGGAAAAAAATCTCCCAACAACTCAGAATGCAGCAAGAGGCTTCCTTTTTCCCCTGTTCCATGTTGTGAATAAAAATGACAAACATCAGCCAGAATTCCCACAGCTCAGTAACAGGGCAGCATTATTCACTTAAAGCCACAGAGCTCCCATGTCTGGGCAGCTATGATGCCAGTCGGGGTTGGACTTGGCAGGTAGATGAAAGGAAAATATGGGCTAAGAGGACTGTGGCAGTTCAGGCAAGGCCTGCCCTTGGCAAAGCCATCCATTGGGGAATTAGGTTTCCATTTGCCCTTTGAGATTGCCTCTCCCTCTTTGTGGGGTATAGCCAACCCCAACGCTACTCTCCTCTCAAGCACCCAGGGCCATTTATGTTCCTTTTGCCTGTTCTTTCCTACCAAACCCTGCCTGATTTTCCAGGCTACCCTCCTAGCTGTCCTCTTAGACTTTCTCTGTTATATTCCAGAAGTCTCTTCACCTTAGGAGCCCTCTCTAACCCTGGACTGCCCACAATGCAGGTACCTTTACCCATAAAGCCCTTCTCTCTGCTTAGCTAGCTCATCCCAGAACCTTAATTTTATTTTTTTTAATTTTTTAATTGATTTGTTTATTTACTTTTAGTTTACAAGATTCAGTTCCACAATCCCTTGATTTTCAAATTTTCTCCCCTCCCCCCATGGCAGCATGCAAACAAGTATAGGATCTGAAAATACTTTTACATTGGACATTGGTCTGGTTGCAACTGATGGAATGAACAACAGCAAAGAGGAAACAAAACCAAACATGGAAAAGAAAGAGATCATGCAGTTTGCTTCAGTCTGCATTTAAACTCTGTTCTTTCTAGATCTTTCTCTGAAGGTAGACATCTCCTTCCATCCTGAGTCTTTTAGAGTTGTCTTACAACCTTGCATTGCTGAGAAGAGTCCAGTTTATCAAAGTTGGTCATCACACATATGTTGTGTTTGTCACTGTGTACAAATTCCTCCCGCAGAACCTTCATTTTAAGGAAGCCACCCAGGTCATTTGTGCTTTAGTTCCTCTCCAGGCTACAAACCCCATTCTCTGCCCAGCCTTTCTCTACAAAGTCTCCATGAGAGATATTTTCCTCCTCTCTCCTTTCTCATTCCCTTTAATGGAATTTCTCCTCCTTCCGAAGTAAGCTCTTTCAGGGCAAGGATAGTTCCTTCTGCTTATATTTCTATTCCCAACACTTAGCATAGTGCTGGTATATTGTAAGCACTCAATAAATGCTATTTGGCTTGACTTTCCTCAGAGAGTCATTCAATTCTGTTATGAATTAACTTGTTAAAAATACCTGGATAAATCTGTTACCTCATCCTAATGGAAATCCTAACACACCCATGCCTTCCCATCCTGTGCAATCCTACTGCCATACTAGTCCATGTATTCCCATAAATATAATAGCCATTCTCTGGATCCTTGGCCATGACATGGAAACGAGCTGTCCATAGCTGATTTCTCAGTCACATTCTTTGAAGGCTCCACATTTCTCTAATAACATCTTTTGGACTACTTCACCAGTGCGCTGCTTATTTGTAATGTGCTGCCATCTGTTCTCGCCAACCTTGAACCTTTCTTTGCCTTTGAGTAGGGTCCAACTTCAACTCTTCAGAGACCATAGCTTCACTAATAGCCCTATATCACCAGAAGAATGTCAGTGTTTAAAAAAATGGATTCTGGTCTCAGGAAGAGGCCTGGGATCATTAAATGCACCATGCACTATCACCAAAGCAATTCAGACTGCTGTCTACCTTCTGCTCCAATCTGAAGAAACTATCCAATGATATTGTCTAGGATTTTATATGCTGATGGTCATGTATCCAACTGTATATATTAGTCAAAGTGCTTCCTTCTAAGTATCTTTATTGACTTACAACTTACTCCATTTGAGGAAGAATTCCTGGTAATACTATTCTTTCCTAATCCAAACCATACTACAGCTTTCTGGATGACTTCTCTCCCTTGATCCTGAATGAATCCCTTCCCCCACTCTGCTTTTCAGCTCCCATTTACATGTCATCTTCTCCCACTAGAATTTTAGGAGTGAAGGGAGAATGCTCCTTGAGTATGAAACATACTTAAGTACTTAATAAAGTCTTTATCTATATTAATATTCCTCCCACAGCACTTAAATTTGAAAAGATATACTCTCTATATTAAAAGGGAATGGAGTGAGGCACTGTAGTATAATAGACAACGAAGGTCCTCTATTTGGATTAATAAGATCTGAGTTCAGATTCTGTTTTTGTCACTTTCTATGACCTTGGGCAAGGTAGCAGAGTCTCAATTCCTTCTCTGTAAAATGGGCAAAATAATATTTGTTCTACATCCTAGAGAAGATGAAATGAAATCATTTGTGGGGATAACCCAAGACCATAGGTTCTAGAGCTAGGAGGGGTCTCAGAAGTTAGGATACCAAAGACATCTGGTGACTTGGCCAAGGCTTTACAAATATCAAACAAGGGTTTAAATCCAAATGCCCTGACTCCAAGATGCTAGCAGAATATTATTATCATCAGTGGTTGAATTCTGGGCATTGGAGAGTGAGCAAGAAGAGGATATGGCTCTGTGTGGGAATGGACTAAGTGCAAAGCTGTGCTTGGTGCTTCTCAAATCAGAGCAAATAAACCACCATCTGTCTGTCTTAGTGTAACAATGATGTCTTTAGGAGTTAGCCAAGGGAAATCATCATGAGCTACTCTGTGAATATGTAGCCAGTCTACAGTCTTAAGATGTTCATCTTGCAGTGAGCCAATCAAGCAAACTGATCCAGGTTGGGGAGGAAGAAACCTAGACAGGATCAGCCTTCATTCTTCTTACAAATACCTATGCTAACTAACATGGCAAGCTGTCTATTTTCCAAAGCATCCTGGTGAACCCAGCTCTGGGAAATGAATCAAGCCCTCCCTTTACTACCAACCAAACCATAAGCAAGAGTTTCCATTGTCAGAAATTCAGGAAGCATTATGGTGTCATGGGGATGGGGAGAGGGTGCTGGTATGTCTGGCCACTTCTCAGGCATCTCTTAATAAGGTGATACCCTACAACTGTCTCTGTGTGTTTTCTTTCATCCTTTCTTCTAACCATTTGCATGCTTGCAATTGACCAACCAAGAGAACAAAACTGAAAGAGCAGAGGAATGGAATAATACATTTTGATAACATTTTAAGGTTCACAAAGTATATCACTCTCAAATGCTACACTTCAAAATACAAAGTAGAGAAAAATTAATATTATTCTCACTTTAGAGAAGAGAAAACGAGGCTTCAGGAAGTTCTCATGACTTTCTTTTTGATCATATAGCTAGTCCTGAGTCAGGACTCAAACCTGGATGTCCTGAGTATAAATTCTGGTCTCCCGGGATCACAGATCGAGAACTAGAAAGGCCATCAAGTTAAGTCCAAACCATCATTTTATTAATTAGGAAACTAATGTCCAGGAGGTTAATTGATTGCAGAATCACCCAGGTGTTAGAGGCAAGATTTGA
This sequence comes from Pseudocheirus occidentalis, assembly GCA_028646575.1. NCBI lineage: Eukaryota > Metazoa > Chordata > Mammalia > Diprotodontia > Pseudocheiridae > Pseudocheirus > Pseudocheirus occidentalis. The sequence goes on from CM053600.1 coordinate 192,715,461, forward strand.
ACCTAAGTTCATTAACCCCAGTTCTCATGTTCTTCCCGTGATATCATAGAGTGCAGGGTATGCTTTTGCTAGTTCTATCTGAAAACTCGAGAATGCTCTTCATAGCCAGAGTTCTTCTCATTCAACCCCTCCATTAGTGTATCGTCTGCCATTCACTGCCCACCCCACAAGGAACTTATATTCCTTATGGGGGAGGAAGAGAACATGTGCATGTGTAAGCAAATACATTGTACTAGGTGAGATACACAAGCATTTACCACAGGTGACACTTGGGTGGGGAGAGATTCCTATATACAAAACTAAATGAGGATATAGCCCAGGTAGTGTTTACACAGGAAGGTCACTCCCCTATGGAGCACAAAGGGTGTGTTTACCTGCAATGAGGTAGCCCATTGGAGATCTGAGCAGTCACACATATCCTTCTTTCCTGAGTCTAGGGGTCTTTAGCCTTAAGGGATTATCTCTACTAAATCTAGGATTACGTTTATACCTATGTCATTCACCTCTCTCAGTTTATAGACTCTCTTATTTATAGAAACTGGAATTTAATAGGGCTATGAATGCAATGGACCTTCATTTCCTTGGTGACTTCGGAATGGAGTCACCGTGAGACCTTCCTCTGCAGAGACCTGAAACTTTCCCCAAATTCCTACCCAAGGTAGCACTAATCACAAGGACTAGTGACCAGTGGACTCTTCCTTTATATAAAAGGGAGAGTTAAGTGACAGCAATGAAAGGACAATGAACAATGGGAGGGGAACTTCTGTTTGGATAGGAAGATGGCTGTGGCTTGCACTGCTGGCTGCAGAGACAGAAGCCGTTTCTCCTTCTGAGTTCAACCCTCTCCAAAAGAGAAAAAAATCCTCCACCAGCCTCACAAAACAGGAGCTTTGAGACAACCATGCTTTAGCAGCCAGAGGAGGGGGAATGCACACTTCCCTTTGGCATTCCAATAGTCTTCAATGGGGGGAGGGTGGGTAAGAACATCTAATGTTTCCCACGTTCTGGTTGCTACTGTCCGCTTCTCAGAATTTGGAGGAAGAAGAGGAGCTGCATACAAAGATCAGGAATCCCTCTAGGCCCCAAGTCAAATAGTTGCCTTGAACAATGGTCTTCAACTCAGGCCATCTGCTGGGTGGGGGGGGAGAAATTGTGCCCCAGGTAGAAATATCACTAATTATATTTCTGACAGTCACATCTGAATCTTCCCTAACACTTTCACATGGGGTAGGTAGTGATTCTGTAGGAACAGTGGTGACCCGTAGAGCCTCGTTTCCTTCTCAGCTGTACCCCTTTGGACTAGGCTCCATAATGCCTCTAGGATTGGGATGATCAGAAACCCAACACCTCACCAATATCCTCTGCCCCTATGACTGGAGGACTAAAGGGTGGAAAAAAAGAGCTCCTCCTAAAGCCTCCATGTGAAGAAGGCTCCCAGGTCAGCCAGCTCTTCATTTCACCTAGCATCATACTCCCAGTGTGTACCTTCTCTTCCCCTCCCCCACTTCTCAGCTTCCTTTCTTGTGTTGTCTTCTATCATTAGACTCTGAGCTTCCTGAGGGCAGAGACGATCTTTCTTTTTGTACTTAGGACAGTGACTTGCATATAGCACGTGCCTCATAAATGTTTGTTGACTGACTGACAGCTGTATCTCTGGGTTAAAAGTACATGCAGATAAGACTGCTAGCAGGCTGGTTCTAGCCCTCATTAGAGGCTAAGGGATATCTGAGGGCAGGCACTATGATTTTAAGTCAGTGGTTACACATTGCTAGCTAACATGTCTCTCTGTGTCTGATTGCCTTAATTCTCTGAGCTTAAACTGCAATTATAGTACAAATACCTGGAAGAACCATGGCACCCCTAACAGACTACCCCCAAAGTTTTAGGGAATTTAACCCATATTTCCTTGTTGTATGATTTTCATACTTCCCACACAGGGTATGGGACACTCATATTCCCTAGAAAACAGGACACTTTCAGGAATCCTGTTGACCTATGTGTGTAGTATCAGGATTCAGTGGTCCTTAAGGTCATACTGTCATAGAGTTAGAGCTAGATTACAATCCCTTCATTTGACAAGTAAGGCAACTGAGGGCCATAGAGGTAAAGAGACTTGCCCAAAGTCATACAGACAGGAAATAACTCAAGTGGGATTCACACTCAGGATGTAGCATCTGATGGTGCCTGGCTCACAGATTCATGTTTGAGGTCAAATGGTTTGGGTTCCTATACAGAACAGAGAAGTCAACTAACCATGACATGTCTCATAATTCTACCTAATCTATTCCAAGAAGCAAGTTGGACTTTGTCAGCATAATTAGCAATTTATGAAATGACACCTCTTGGGTGTCCTTCCAATATGGTACAAGTCATGTTACAGTCATCATAAAAGGCCACCAATGCACTAAATGGCACCCAAAGGGGTTGAAAGAGTTAATTCACCTCCAGAAGGTGAGTAGCTTACTTTCCAATTGCCAACAGGACTAGGTTCATTATGTTCACTATCCAGAAATGATATTTGTCTAACAGAGATATTAGCAGGCTTAAGACATGCAGCTTTTCAAAGCAAATTAAATTCTTTTACTTGATTCATGTTGTTGTTCAATAGCAATTGTTGGAGTGAAAAGAGAAAAACGGAAACATTCAGGACAGTAGAAGCAGGAGGTGAGTGACACAGCTTTCCATCAAAACAACTTCACCTGCATTCAGCTGAAATCTTTCAACATCTTTCTGTTATTCTTAGGAGAAACAACAACTAAGTCTGCTTAGAATGATGAGCTTTTCACTCTTTCCAATGGTTTTTCATGAATTCTAATGTCTTGAGGAAGAAAACACAAGATAGAGATTAGAAACAACACTTTGTGAAATGCCACCAACATAAAATGCACTAGGGAGACAGGAATACTAATTCATTTCTAGTAGAGATATGAATTGGACCTGCCATTCTGGACAAAAACAGCTTGGAATTCTGTAATACAAGTTATTCAAATGTCCAATATTTGGACCCAGGAATCCCACCACTGACACTATACCCCCAAGGAGGTTATTGACAGCCAGAAAAAATCCATGAGTACCAATATATGCATATTAGTATTGTTATAACAAAAAGCTAGAAGCAAAATGTTTGCGTAATCATTGGGGAATAGTTGGACAAACTATGGTACATGAGAGTAACAGGATGTTATTGTGCCAGAAGAATAAATAAAGATCAAAAATTTGAAGAAACATGAGAATACTAGTGGAAAGTAAAGAAAACACTCCCCCCCCCCCGAGAATAAAACTGCCGTAATTTGTGACCCGTGTTCTTGGTAGGTTCAGTCTATCTGATAAAATTCTCTCTTCGGCTCATCATATCCTCAACCAGAGTTTGTTCCAGGAAATCTAACAACATAACTTGTTTCAACAAGTCTACAGATGTGGGTAACAAGTTTCTCAGGTCTCATGTTAGCGCTAGCATAAAGCATGAAATGGAACCATGCAGATGGTACATAAAAGACCAGTGTTATTCCACCTCCGCTATCCCCCAAAACGCAAAATGGAGCCCCTATGCTGCCAATGGAATTCTCCCTCTCCAGTGACATTCCAGTTGTTTGCCCAAGAATGCTTATGTTCTCCAGGCTCATAGTGTCATTGGCAATTGGAACTGTCCTTGCAAAGTAACTGAACTTGAGTTTTCTAGACAACACCCCATACATGCCCGTTTCTACAAGGATACATGTGGTCCATCAGACACATCAGACACAGAGGACAACCCTGTACATTTTTTAAGAGCAAATTAGATTCTTCCACATAATTCATTTTGTTGCTCTCCACTAGAAATAGTCATCCCCTTCTACAACGTAACCCAGAACAAAAATTTACTTGAGGCTGTCAAAGAGGTAAATTTCAGTAACTCTCACCATTTGACCACAATTCCCCCTTCCTCATCTACCAAGTGGTTGAGAGATTATACCATCTCCAGATCAGTACTGCCCCAGGCCACACAGTTAAGGGAACCTGCCAATGTTCTCAGAGAACCAGAAATAGTTCACGAATATGGAGAAATGTGTTCCTTTCCTGGATCCAGTGTTCCTCTTACTTATGATAAGCTCTCAAGATCTCTTTATAAGAAAGGAAAAAGGACTGAATCTATGAGGAAGATTCCCTTCTATGGACCTGCTCAGAAATGGCACCTCCTAGCAGAAGAATAAAATAGAGGAACAACGAAAGCCAACATGAAAGAGATCATTAATGAAGCACACCTTTCAAAAGTCACCCTGGGACATGTCCATACTCTCCTCCAGAGGGAGTTACACTCAGACTCTCAATAAAAAAAAAAAAACAACCCAAAACCTCCCCATCATGTGTCTCATTAATTTATACAGGGAACTCTCCTGATCAACACCAGCATTCATGATGGCTCGAATGGTGTTTAAAAAAAAAGACAACTCTGAGGAATAAAACCTGAGCCAGAGGAAACCAGTAATATTGGTACCTTTCTAGCGACAATGATAGGCAGGTGGCATAATAGACAGAGAGCTGACCTCATAGGCCAGAAGATCTGGATTCTAGTCTTGCCTT
>CM053600.1:192720520-192736915 GCA_028646575.1 Pseudocheirus occidentalis
GTCCTCCTTAATGTTAGGACCTTCCTTCTGAGATTCCCTCAGTTTATCCTGCATATGTTGTGCTTGTGTGCAGTTGCTGGCATGTTGTCTCCCCATTAGACTGTAAGTTCCTCAAGGTCAGGGACTGTTGGGTTTTTTTCACTCTCTTTATATATCCAGTGCTTATCGCAATGCCTGGCACATAGTAGACACTTAGCAAACATCTGCTGACTTGACTTGACATCTGACTTCCATCTTTACCCTTACTACCTCTCCTCTGCAAGTACCAATGGAAGGAGACTTTCTAAGGACTTTCTGTCCTAACAACCTCTTTCCCACATGAAGAAGGAACACCCATGAGCAGATAGTCTCTGTGCCCACATGATATTTAAGTGGATGGGAAATACAAAGTTGAAAGTTACAGTTTGGGACATACAGTAAGCACTTAGAGAATACTTTTTATAACCAATTAGCTGAACAGTTCAATGATAAAAAAAAAAGCATCTGCTTAGAACACTGCTTAAGTCAAGGAACCAAGATATGAGTCTGAGTTTGCATAAGCTATATATAGATACAGGCATTTATCTATATAGAGATATAGACATACAGACACACACAGACACCAGGATGCACTGAGAGAATGCCATATTATTCAAATGAACAGTTAGCAAATAGTACATGTTCATTTCAATATTATGTACTGCTTAAGACCTTGGATATGATCCAAGGTGGTCAACTAGGATGGTGGGAGTTCTCCATAACATGCCATATAAGAAATGGTTGAAGGAATTAGAGGTGTTTAGTGGGAATCAAAGGTGATATAGATCAAATATGTCCATTTGAAAGGAACCTCAGAGCAGGGATGACAATAGCATCATGGGTTACAGGAAGGGAGAGCAGCAGTGATCCATGTTCTCTCTCAATGGTTGGCAGAGAAAGACTAGATCTCTCAGAGAAGACCCAGCAGAGCAGGCCCAGGAGTGTGGTATGAGACTGTATGTCACAACCAGCTATTTTCTACAATAGAAGGAAAAAATACCCTGATATTCTCTGCACTGACTGGGGGACTTCCACAGCATAAAGTCGCCTCAGGATTTTGCTTGCTTCTACTATTAAGAACATTTCTTCTCCACCATGAGATATGACAAAGTAGAAGAAGAAAAAACCCAGGAAATCAATAAATAGGTCTGACCTTCCTTAAAATGACACTCTTCTTGGTGTCTTTGGCTGGGCAAAGAAGTTGTCCCCTCCCAACAACTCCTATCTCACTAGCATCTCTTCTACAAAGCACAGAGCACTTCTGATGCTTCTTAACTGTATGGACTATGATTTGTTCGGGGAAATTTTATTGTTTTAGGAGAGGAAGCACATTAACAAATATGCTTGCAAACATCAAAGTGCCATATAAATGCTATTATTGTTGTTAATGATAGTATTATTATCATTTATTTCCTGTACATTATGGAAAAATTCTCTAAAATTATTCTTCATGTCTATTAACAAACAGGATAAGGTTCATTTTTTTAAAGAACTTGGGATGGTTCTGGATTCCAGTCTGAAAAACACTGCTCTATTCAACTCTCTGAGATTATAACTTACAAGAAGTCAGCAACCTATATTGGCAGAGAGAGCTTCCTTAACGAGAACTTTCCCTAGAACAATGAAATCCCAGGTCCAAGACCAATCGTTGGCTTCTTTTTAGTTTAAAAAATTATAGCTGATCTTTTTGTGGTGGCAAAAAAATTGGAAAACAAGCAGATGCCCATCAATTGGGGAATGATTGAACAAATTGTGGTACATGAATGTAATGGAATACTACTGTGCTATAAGAAATGAGCAGACAGACTTCATAATAACCTGGAGAGACTTATATAAACTGATGCTGAATGAGAAAAGCAGAACCAGGAGAAATTTGCACACAATCACAGACACAACATATGTGTGACAGCTAACCTCAATAGACTGGGCTCCTGTCAGCAACACAAGGTTATAGGACAACTCCAAAAGACTCAAGATTAAAGGAGATCTGCACATCCAGAGAAGGAGATGTGGAGTCTGAGTGCAGATTGGAACAAACTACTTGCTCTGTTTCTTTTTCTTGTTTTGTTTTGTTTCCTCTTACCCAATGATCATTGGATCAGTTACAATCCTTCTTTACAACCTGACTAATGATTAATGGGAAGATATTTGTAGATTGTGTTTCTGAGTGCGTGCAGCCATGATGGGGTGGGGGGGAGAAGGAAGGGGAGAAAATCTGAAACTCAAGGGACTGTGGAACTGGATGTTGTAAACTAAAAGTAAATAAACCAAAATTTAAAATATACATACATATATATAATTGACTGAATTGAGTACTCTGAGTTCTTAATTATCCTTATAAATAACCTTCCAGTAATTTCAATGTCTTGATCATGATATTGATCATAACTTCTCTTGCCCAAGAGCAGTGATCCAAAGTGCAGACACAGTGCCCACCTCCAAGGAAACTAAAGAGCCAAAGAAAGCAAGAAAACATCATACTGAGTATATTGACTCAACAGTTGGAAGTGATGGTCCAGTTGTTTTGGCTATTTAGGCAATACTGTTCAGTCTTCTCATACTATGTACACACACATACACACACACACACACACACACACACACACACTTTGATCCAATAACCCTGACCTCCTTACTGTTCCTTGAACATGACGTTTCATTTCCCAACTCTGATCATTTTCTCTGGCTTTAAAGAGCCTGGAATGCTCTCCTCTTCTCCACTTCCTGGTTTCCTTGACTTCCTTTAAATTCCAGATAAAATCATACCTTCTACAGAAAGTCTTTCTCAATATCTTTTTTTCACAATGATAAATTTTTATTTTTCAACCTTTGAAAGTTCTTGTTTTAGACATATTCTTGAACTGGCGGTTCATAGCCATCAGCCCTTTCTACTTTTGTGCCTGTTTCATCTCCTGAAGGTTTTCCAGAGCCACCACCTTCACCATGCAGCTCCATTAGCTTTCCCAATTCAAATTTGGGCTTCTTGAGCATCTTGACTTTTTGGACAAATACATCATGGAGAGGGTAAATGGACTGGCAAGCCCTTTCTGTCTTTTCCAATGCTGTCTGTAATCAGTTTATTGACAACTTCTTTCAAGTCATTTGTCCGCACCTCTCAGGTCATGATTTCAATCATTTTCTTATGAATTTGACAGACCTGTTGGTGCTGGGCATAAGAGGTCTTACAGATCTGATTGTTGTGCTTTTTGCTAAAACCAACACAAGAGAGGCAGAGCAAGTACCCATGGGTAGTTTTTACATCAACATGGGCTTCAATCATGGTCTGCCACTTTTTGACTATGGTCCCAGGTAAGGTCCATTCCATGGAAATTAGTCAAACAATTTTTACCCTGAATATCTTCAGTAATTAACTTAAATTTACAAAAAGCAACCTCATCATTCTGCAGATCAGCAAGGCTCACTTAAAAAACTCGACCCTTGAGACCATCAGAGGCAATTTTTGTTCCTTGAGTCTTTGTAACCAGGGTCTTGACAACATTTCAAATGTTGAACATAGCTGGTGCTTTTACATCATACCAATCCTTCTTCAAAAATGGATCAACCACTTTCTTCTTGGCTCCTTTTTTGCCAGCTTTAGTGAGGTGCTTATTCTTGCCCACTGCCATGATCCAACTCTGAAAGCCAAAAGGTCTTTCCCAATATCTTAATAGCAATGTCTTCCCCTTGTTGATTATCTCTAATTTATCCTGTCTATAGCCCATTTCTATACAGTTCTATCCATGTTGTCTCCCCCATTAAATTGAAAGCAGAGGTTATCTTTTGCCATCCTTTGTAGCCCCACCACTTAGCACCATGCCTGGAATACAGTAAGTGCTAAATAAATGTTTATTGAGCTACCTAACTGACAATCTTGTCAACTTAACTTCTTCCCCCCCCCCAACAAGTTTAGATGGAGACAAAGTAGACTGAAATGGCCAAAGTGGTGGATAAATCCATAAGCCTAATCACTGACTCTTAAAAGGAATAGTAGCAATCCCAGCATGTGTTCTAATCTAGCCCATTAATGACTGATATATTCAAAGGTGCCTGGTGTTTGCTAACACAAAACTAGAGCATGTCTAAAGGGCACCAGTTCCTTTCGTTTATTTCTTAGCATAAAGCAACACATTCTAGAGTCATCAAAGGCCATCTGTAGTCTTGGTAGAGTTGGCCAGCTCCTGGGAAGACCTCATATGTATTGTGGTATGTCCCAAAAAGAGGAGGAAATGGACCTGGGTGGTGATGACCGAGGCTACCTAGGTAAGACCTCTGAGTAGGAGCTGTCTGTCTCTCTTCCTTAAACCCCAGATCTGCCCAACATTTAAGGGGCATGGGCTTTGCCAGTCTGGCACTTCTGTAAGAAGAATATGACCACATTGAAGACATACAACCAACTACTGTTGACTGAATTGAAGGAGTTGACAATTCAGTTGATCATTTGATCAAACTTTTTCATTGAATTGACTGAAGACACCTAAAGTATCCACAGTTGATGATCATGCAGATCAAGACTAAAAGCAAAAAGTCATCTTGAGGCAAAGAACTGTTTTTGCTTTTCTTTTTGTATGCCCAGGGCTGAATAGAGTGGGGAGCATATGTTGTCGTTATTCAGTCTTTTCAGTTGTTTCTGACTCTTTGTGACTCTATTTGGGGTTTTCTGGTCAATGATACTGGAGTGATTTTCCATTTCTTTCTCCAGTTCATTTTGTAGATGAAGAAATAGGCAAACAGGCAAATAGGCAAACTTGTCTAGGGTCACACAGCTAGTAAGTGTCTGAGGCCAGATTTGAACTCACAAAAATGTGACTTCCAAACTTCAGGCTAGGTATTGTCTATCATACCAAATAATCTACCATACCTGCCCTGCTAGGCATAAAGTAGTTGCTTAATAAATGTTTGTTGAGTGAATATACAGTTGGGTTCCCATATTTACCAGCCTGATTGGAAAACCTGACACATATTAGGTGCTTAATAACCATTTCTTGATTCCTTAGTCATGTTGTTATATTGAAATCATCACCCAGGGCTCAGGCCCACTCTGCTGAGGATCTATGACTGAATTCACCAGAGTTCAGGCAAAGGCCAGAGTCATGCTCAAGCAAGATCAGAAAGCAAAGGGAATGAACCATCAACATCTTGGAAAGATGAAGGTCACTTAGCATAGCCTCCTTAGTTGAGGAAATGGGCCTAGAGAAGTAAAGCAATTTAGGGTCATAGATTTAGAGTTAATCTAGCCCAATGCTTTTGTTGCTTTTCTGTGCCAAGGCAATTCTCTAAAACTACAAATAATGGCAAAGTTGACGATCCACATTGGTTAACAGAATTTATATGCTTCATCAATGTTCCAGCACCACAGCTCCTACATCTCACCATTGCCAGGAATACCAGGAATTCCTCACACCAAAGGCCCCTGCCTCCTCCCCCCATCCCGAAAAAGTACATATAACTAGTTACTGAGCCAAGATGAGGGTATCCCTGGGGTTTATTCTTAGTTCCTCTGATGCTCTCATGTTTTTCCATTTTATTTGAGTTCTTGATTTGAGTTTTCCTGAATCTCAGCTTCTACTAGTCACTTATATAATTGAAGATCCATGGGAACCTATAGATTTAAAGCTAGAAGAAACCTCTGAGGTTCCCTACCTTGATCCCCTCGCACCCATACTATCATTTTACAGATGTCAGAACCATGACCCAGAGAGGTTGAAAGGTTTTGCCAATCTCACATAAGGAGCACAAAGTAGCAGGTGCTTAATCAAAGATTCTTATTGAAATTATATATCTGTCCATTCAGAAATTAAAAGCTAGATATCTTTTCCCTTTCTCTCTACCTGCACCTGAGCATCTGGGGTGCCATAGTGCACAGAGCACTGAGCCTGGACTTGGGAAGATGCTTGTTCAAATTCAGACTCAGATACTCACTAGCTGTGTGACCCTGGGCAAGTCATTTAACCCCTGACTTCTCAGTTTCCTCCAAATGGGAATGATAATAGAACCTATGCTCACAAGGTTGTTATGAGAATTAAATGATGTAATATTTCTCTCTTTTTTTTGGAGGAGGGAAGGCAAGGCAATTGGGGTTAAGTGACCTGCCCAAGGTCACATAGCTACTAAGTGTGTCAAGTGTCTGAGGTCGAATTTAAACTCAGATCCTCCTGACTCCAGGGCTGGTACTCTACTCACTGTGCCACCTAGCTGCCTGAGATATTATTTCTAACCCACACAGAGTAGGTGCTTATTAAGCACTTGTTCCTTCCCCTTCCTGAAAGCCAATCACAGTTGGGGATATTAAAAGAAAGCAAGTGAAGGAGTGCTTGAGAAGCGTACCCCAATCCAGACCACCAGCTCCTAGACTCAAAGTGCTGAGGAAGCTTCCTATGGCCTAACATTGTCCAGGCATCTGACTACCTGAAACAGATCTGACCACTGGGCCTTGTTTACCAAGAGTTCACCAGGCTCCCTTAGGATGACACCAGGATTTATTTCCCCTGCTATTTCATCAATGTCAAGGCGAACTCAGTCTGCCATTTGTAAGCACTACAACTCTTGCATCTCATTATTGCAAGCAAGAAGGAACCATGCCCTGAACTATGAGTCTAGGAAGTAATCAAATTGCTGATGAGTTATAGTTTGGACGATCTATCTCTAGCTGGCAACAATGACAGCTCAGTTAATGGATATGAAATAGAAGCTTGTAACAGAAACAACCCCTCATGGGTCTCAAACTACAGGGCACTAATAGATACCACTATGAGCCAATCTATTTACATTCTTTCATGGTTTTGAAAGCAGGTCACATTAAGAGACTTCCTTGCTAAGGTCTGGGTTCTACAACTTTATGTTCTACAGGGACAGTATTGAGAGCTGGAGGGGGAGGTTCAAAGTCCTGCCAATGTCATTTACCCCTTCTATGACCTCTAACAAACTACTTGACCATTGTGAGACTCAGTTTTTTCATCTGTCAAATGAGTGGATACTGGCCCCACAGAGTACCTTGAACCTGTGGGTAGTTTTTCTGGGGCCTGTATAGTGGAGGAAACCTGGGTTGCTATAGCAAAACTATATACAGAGAAGTTGGTTTCCCCCCAAAGGGACACATTTCCTTTATTCGGGATTCCAATCTACATCATCTTAGTCCCAATTTGCCCCATTAGTCAATGTTCCCCACTTAGTGAAAATATTAATTAAAAACTCTGAAGATCATGATTAGAAATTATGAATTACTAATGAGAAAAATATGCCCACATGTTTTTGAGAATAGAGGCTTCCTGAATCATTATTTCTTGCAAAAGACAGACCGTATCAAAATTTAAATGTCATAATTTTCTGTCTAAAACAAAACACTTAATTAAAAACACTGAAAGAAGAAACCAATTTGTGTTTGACTCTCTGAATTAATCTTCTTAGTTGGGAACATGTCACATGAATGAGCTTTACAGGATGTTTCCTCCCTTAAGCTGAAGGAGAACATCAGTCACTCAATAACTATGAACAGAATGTCACTTATATGCCCAGTCTTATGCTAAGCCTCACTGATTATATCTCCACCTATGATGTGAATCCACTAACAAAGACAACGGGAATGAGTCTGATTGTATGACCTGAAAGTCAGAGAGGATATTCATGGGAACCTTCAGGAGGATGTTTTCCTTCCCTCTCCAAGGTCTGAACAATTGTCCATTTGCTCCCTGTCCCATGCACACAGCCACAAGGAGTGCGGACAGCAGCTTTGTCAGGGAGCTCTGTCTGCTTGTTTGGCCAGAATGCCTCGCTGCCTTTTCAATACAAAACAATCAAGAGACATTTACATGTTTAGCAATGAATCAGCAATTGTTTATAATGGACCTACTATGTGCTTCATAGTGGGAATTCAAGTCCAAAAAAGGAAATAATCCCAACATATATATATATATATATATATGCAGATATATACAGGAAATAATGTCTGTGTGTGTGTGTGTGAGAGAGAGAGAGAGAAAGAGAGAGAGAGAGAGAGAGAGAGAGAGAGAGAGAGAGAGAGAGAGAGAGAGAGAGAGATTAAATGAATAGTTCAGGTGGGAGGGCATGAGTAATGGGGGATCAGGAAAGGTTCCATGAAGAAAATGGTGGCTAAGCCACATCTGAAGGAAAGAAAGGGGTCCTACAAGGGGGAGGTCATAAGTATACTCTCTGCAAAGCACTGAACTAAATCCTAGAGACAAAACTAAAACTAAAATAATCTCTGTCCTCAAGGAACTTCCATTCTATTGCTTTGCATCCCTCTAATCACCACAGATGAGGTCTCTAGCCCATCATGTGCAGGCTTAGTCCCATCCAAGTCTTTGGGACAAGTCTGATCCTGTAGGGCAATGGAAGTGACCACTGTTGGACTTATTTTAAAGGAGATACATGTGTTGGCTCAAAGGTTGGACTAGATGAGCACCAAGGTCTTCCCAGCTCTATAAGGCTCAGTTTTCACATGTATTTTGGCTACAGTACAAATGACAGAATCTCTTCCCTTCCTTTCCCTCCTTCCTTCTCTCCCTCTCCCCAGATATTTAATAATAATTGATAATAATAATAATAGCTAACATTTATATGCTGCTTAACATGTACCAGGCCCTGTACTTAGTGCTTTGTACTTATGTAGTTTTTCCAAAGGGATTTATTACAAGAAACATTTGCAAATGTCAAGCATTTGTGATTTCATTGCTGAGGATGCTTCCGTTGTTGAGCCAGATCTTCACCCTCTATATCTTGAAAAAAAACTGTCCCTGGGAGTCAAGGTGATGCAGAGAGTAGGTTTCTATGGCTGAATAAGTCATTACACTTTAGCCATCTCAGTGGTGAACCTCTCTCTGGGCTTAGCCTGATTTATTCAAATAAATGATGCAGAAATGGCTTTTCTTTCAGTGCATATATGTGGTCTTTCCATTTATCCACTCAACAAAGATTTGGGAAGTTTCTACTATGCTGGAGTCACTGAGATAGAGACCAAGGAAACAAGGACAAAAGTGAAAACCAGTCTTGACTCTCTACTGTGTGTGTGTGTCTGTGTGACTCTGTGTGTGTGTGTGTGACTGTGTGTGTGCTACTAGCACCTGGAAAGGAGTTTCAAGCATCAGAGTATGGCATCAGTGGACTATTACAAGGAAGACCATTCCTATCTGAAACAGTGGCTCATCTAGCATCAGTGCCACAGTTGGATATGAACTAGTAGGACCAATGCTAAGCAGAAATTGAGCCCACTCTCCCCAGAGACAGAGATGGAATAGGGGAGTATCCCCTGGATATAGGGGTTAAATGTTTGGACTTATGTTTACTATATCCTTGAAGTCACTAGGTGGTATGGTGGATAGAACCTTGGTCCTGGAGTCAGCAAGACCTGAGGTCAAATTTAGGCTCCAGTTCTTCCTGTGTGACCCTGAGCAAGTCACTGAAGTTCTGCTTGCCTCAGTTTCCTCAACTGTAAACTAGGGATAATAATAGCACTGACCTCCAAAAGTTGTAGTAAGAATCAAATAAGGTTGTAATTATAGGGCATTTAGCACAGTGCTTGGCACAAAGTGCTACATAAATGTGGTTGCTGTTGTTTGAAGTAGCTGTCCATTTTATAAAAGCCCACTATACTGTAGCCAGGATCTATCCACTAGACCACATTGCCATAGAGAAAGTCTAGGCTCAGAGGATGCAATTTTGGAGTAAGGCTTCAGTGGATTCCGAAGAAGCTTTCCACACCCTGTTTTTCACATCTTATTACCTCACAGACTATTTGTCTCATTTCCTCCCTATATGTTTTGTAACCTACTTTTCATCGTATTAGGGATGAGGACTTAAATGAAAACTGAGAAAAAAATAAACCAAAGCACTTGTATTGATTTCTTCTGATCTGCATCCTCAATCACATGATGAAACTAAGCTTTCTGCAATGAGCTCTTCAGCCCCCTATTTTTTCCCATCTGCCCATGGTCCATGAATCTGGGCTCTTCACTCTGCTCTTCCATTAAAATGCCATTATTTACCCTCCGTGTTATTTCTGTTAACTGATGACTCAGCAAAAGCCTCAACCTCATTTCATTTGCCCTTCAATTAAATTTAGACATGAGATAAACCTTATTATGACTCCCACCTGGAACCACAATTCAGCCTTAGAAATAACATTTTTTAAATTTCCATTTGCTCTGATAGCTAGATTTGGTTCCAATTGGAAGGGTGAAATTTCATTTTTCTCTTCAGGGAACAATGTTATTTTACCAAGTTTTTATTCTTAGAAAACCTCAAAGGACTTGCCTGTTTATAAAGAGAAATACCACAAACTCAACCAAAAGCTGAGGATTTTTGCTGCCACAAACATTCAATGCTCTCTGTGACATTGTAAGAAATGAAGGTCTCAACTGGAAAACTGGCAACTCCCAGAATTTTAGCAGTAGGAGGAACCTCCAAGGCAATCTATTCCAAGTCAATAAGTCAAGTCAACCAGCATTTATTAGTCCAAACCCTTCATTTTCTTTTTTTCCAGGAAATTGGGGTTATGTAATTTGTTCAGGGTTACATGGCTAGTAAGAGTCAAGTGTCTGAGGCTGGATTTGAACTCAGGTCCTCCTGACTCCAGAGCTGATGTTCTATCTACTGTGCCACCTAGTGGCCCCCTTCATTTTCCACATACTAAAAAATGACTACATGGAGAAATGAAGTGATTGCCCTAGGGTATGCCAAGACGGGTCATAAAGCCACCTATGTCTCATTTTTAAACCACTGCGGCCTCCATTTACATCTCAGATTTTTTGAAATTTGCCATTAATCTCTGATCACACCAACTCCCAGGATGATGCTACTTTCTGCTAGTACAGGCCCATATCTCTTCTTCCATTAGCTGAGACCAAAACAATAAGTGAAGGGCCACTGGAAATGTAGGCACCCAGCAGCAATGAGAGAAGGCAGGGAAGGTGAAAAAAACCCTGCCTGCCATGGAGTTTTACCACCTCCCTCGTGCTAATTGCTCCTTTATTGTCTGTTTCTTATATATCTTTAAGGATATTATAAACATACTACATAAGAAATCTACTTCTAGAGATATCACTTTGTAGTGTGGGACTTTTATGATGCTCATAATGGAACAACAGATACACTTTCACAACATAGGGAACCATTATATTCTAACAAGGCATTCACTATTTCAATGGGCATCACTTGACCCACAGTTGGAACTAGGTAGACAGGCAGATGTATAAAGAGACTTATAAAGTGTTTTACACTCATGGATAGATCATACACAAAAAAATAGGAGGGAAGGAAAGGGAGAGAGAGACAGAGACAGAGAGAGAGAGGGAAAGTAAAATGTTAGATAGGAAAAATAGAAGATGAATGATAGCTTAAATAGATAATAGATTTGATTGGTACATTGATTAATACCAAACTGTCTAATTAAGAGAACTGACAACAGCATGAATACCACTTCAAAGCTTATCTAGCAATATTATGAATTGTGAAGAGCCATGATCTTAGGATGGCTAAAATAACCACCCACTCAAAGGACAACAGAAGGATGGATGCATGATGCAGGTAAGTAAGCTATAGGATGTTACCATTGGTCAGCCTACACCTGTGGTTCTGCACATAGTTCTATGCATTCCTTTGTAAAGACATTGCTAATGCAGAGAGGATGCAGCTGAGTTCAATTGGCATGAAGACCCTCAAGATCCCTCATGTGAAGAGCAGTTGACATTTGTCCTAATATGTCAACAGCAAATATATTTGTCCTAAAAAAGAGAATGCTTAAGCAGAACATGCTAGCTGTCTCCAAATGTTTGAAGGGCTGTCCTATGGAAGAAGGATTAATTTTGTGCTTCCTGGCTCTGTAAAACAGAACTAGGAGCAACTAGTGGACCATCAAAATGAAGCAATTTTAGACTTGACATTAGATGTAACAAGGATGCTCCCACTCCCAGAGCCAGGATGCTACAGCCCCTTCCTTCTCAAGTACAAGGGGAACTCTAAGGGATTTAATGCATCTCTTCTCTCATGCCATCATGAGCTCAGGCTTCCCCCAGTTATCACACACACACACACACACACACACACACACACACACACACACACTGTTAGATGTCAGTTTACAATGAAGTTCCATTTAACTACTTAACATCAATTATCTTTTCATTATTTCTCTTTTTGGAGGGGAGAGGGCAGGGCAATTGGGGTTAAGTGACTTGCCCAGGGTAACACAGCTAGTAAGTGTTAAGTGTCTGAGGCCAGACTCAGGTCCTCCTGACTCCACAGTTGGTACTCTATTCACTGTGCCGCCTAGATGCCCCAACATCAATTATCTTTAACAACCATATATTTACTTCAGAAATATCAGCAAGAACCAAACTATAAACATTTTCTCCCATAACTTCAGGGACACCTTCTCCCCTACCCCATTTCAACTCTGTGGATAATGAGCTCGAATAGTTAAATCATATCCTGTACAATATTAGTCCCACATAACATTGACTTTCCAATGTCACATGACTATTAGATGAGCCATCTTCTTACCTTCTACTGGGTTGGGTCCCAGACATCATACACACAAAGGTTATTCCTTGACTTTCTGGGCACTGATGCTGAACTCTGAATGCTATCAACCCTGAATGCTAGGATTCTGGGATATTAGAAATCACAAAAGCCTAGACACTCGTTCTCTTGATCTGTTAAAACTCATAAGATCAAAGAACCTAATACCTTCTCCTAGAATAGAAAAGAACAGATAGGCCAAAGACTGAAGCTGATTTAATGGAGCCACATGACCTTAGAGGGGAGAAGGTTCCCAAAGCCTCATCCCTTATAGCATCATCTCTATCATATGCCTTCAACAAAAGAGTCAAACCACCCAAGCACAGTCTAAGAGAATGACTGCAGTTAACTTGGACCTTTCTGAATGTCTCCATAGGTGATCAATTCTTTGTCTGGTTACATTTCAGAACCAATTACAGAAGGTCTCTCTGAGGTATTTCTATTACCTTTCATCTAGACTTTGGGAAGCAAGATCTCCAGACTCCCCACGTGGGGAGACACTGTCAAAGGTGCTCTACACATGTACCAGTCATTGTTACATAGGAAAAACTCCCTAGCAATTAGTGCTACCCCGAAGTTTATTGGGATTCATTGGCAAGTAAAAGGTTCATTAGAAGTCCTTAAGCAAAGACTGAATATACTTTGTCAGGTATATCATAAAAGGTATGCTTTGTCACAGAAAAATTAAACCAGATTGCCACTGATGTCCCTTCCCAATCAAAGATTCAGCAACTCTGTGACACATGGAAAGAATATTTACATTGCTGAGAAACATAAAAATGGTGGGAGCCTTCATCCTTGTAGTCACAGGCCAAATAAATCTCAGGGAGAAATTAAAATGGAATCCACATTGAAACCAGCTCCACGGAACAATTCTGGAAACAGCTTCAAAGAGAAGTTTTTGATTATAATTCTTGAATGGATTTTTCTGTGAACTGCTTTCCTCTTTTCACAAGCATTGCTACATTTTTTTCTGATTAGAACAGCCCAACAGACTGCCCTATCACTTTAAGATTCCTCAGAGCCCTTTCCTGGGTCTTAATTCAATGGAGAATGATTTATTCGTACAAGAAACATGTGCTTCTGTATATCACTGCCATCTAAGCACGCTTGCAGAAAGATTTAGTAGACACACTATATTAGGATAGCAATTATCACATAATGGCAGAACATTTAGCATTTTACATTTTTGAAACATTACATGAATAATTTGAGCCCTGTGCCTATGCAGCACTTATAATTCACATGTTTGTTTTCCAAACATTTCCCGAATATATGACAACTAGTCCTTACTTCAAAGCAGCACGCAGCCATTTCATGGGTTCCTTGATTTATATGCCAGTGAGAAAGTCATTCCTGATCAAGGCAAGGGAGATTTCAGCAATGCTGAAAACAGTGTGCATTTTAATAAATAAATTAAATTAATTTTAAATTGCTTCTGAAAAAGAGAAAACACAGAATATTATTAACACTTGGAAATTATTTATTGGTATTTAAAGAAAGAAAAGCTAATGAGCTTCCCAGGGCAGAAAGGAAGTCTGCTGGAATTGTTCTTTAGTCATCTGCATAAAATGAGATAATGACAATATTGGTGTCGAATTGAATTCTATGCATATAGTTTCTCAAGTTAAAATGTAATTAAAAGCAAAATGTGCTAAGATTCAGAATTTAGCCAAGCTGAAGAAGTAGATCGTATCATCTGTAACCCAGAAAAAAGCTAATTTCCCAAATGAGCCAAGCTGGAAGCTATTCCTTCTTTCTCCAATTTCTCATAGCTTTTGGCTCTGTGAACTCTTTCTGTATACCATTTCTGTCTTCTGCCCTTACTAGAAGGAAAGCTCTTTGAGGGCAGGGATTATGGCCTATTTTTTCTCTATAATGCCTAAAATTCCTTAAACATGCTAGGTACTTAGTAAATATTGATGACATAAGGGAAAGAAAGATCACTGAAGTAAAAAAGTTAAAATCAAGACCCTGTGGTGTAGTGGGTAGAACATCAACCCTGGAGTCAGGAGGACCTGAGTTCAAATGTAACCTCAGACAATTGACACTTACTAGCTTTGTGACCCTGGGCAAGTCACTTAACCCTGATTGTCTCACACACACACATAAAAAAAAATCAAAGTCCTGTACTATATTCATTTTTAAGGTTATGTTCCTGGAAAGGAATGGACCTCTGCACATGTGCATTTCTCTCTCCTGTGTCTCTTCTAATCTAGGTATCATAGCAGATTTGGAGTCAGCAATGCCCAAGCTTAAATTTTCTTCACTTACTTATAAGCTATGTGACCTTGAGAAAGCCGCTTACCCAAACTCGGTCTCAGTGAAATAGCACCTACTCACAGTGAAAGGATCAAGTGAGTGTGTGAAGTCCTTCACACACTATGGAAAGGCTCACTATTTTTATTATCATTAAAATTATTATTTATCTCTACAATATCAAAGTGTTAATAGGATTCCCTGCCCTGTTACATCCCAGGACTGTGGTAGAAGAATCACAAATCCAGTAAAGACCAACCGTTCCTAATTAGGAACTTGTCCAGCTTACAGTATCTTATAGAAGATTCTCTCAACTTATATGAAAAGATGCAGAACAAAGGGAGTCGAATCAAAAGAACAATTTACATAGCAACTACAATAACGCAAAGGAGAACATCATTAAAAGACTTCAGTCGTCTGATGACCAATCACCAATGGCAACTTCAGAAGAATGATGGTGAAGCATTCATTTCTCCCACCTCACAGTCAAATGATGGTGGGCTCCAAGCAGAGAATGGGCATATATTAATATAATACATAGTCAGTGTTTTGATTTCTCTTACTCTGGTGCTCATCTTGTTTACAAAAGATGCTTCCAGAAGATGGCGACGTAGAAGCAGCAAGGTTCTGCAGCTCCCACACAACCACCCTAAACACCCATAAAATATGACCCCAGACAAAGTCAAGGACTCTCAGACTCACAAAAATACAGAAAACACATCTCTCACTGAAGGCAGTTCAGCAGCAGGGGTTCATCATGGCAGGCCAGTAGCCAAGGCCGGCCCAGCCTGAAACGGAAACGCAGCCAGGCCTGCTCTGGGCTGGGGGGTAGGGACAAAAAGGGGAGAAAATTTGTAACTCAAAACCTTGTGGAAATGAATGATGTAACCAAGAAAATAAATTAAAATTTAAAAAAAAAAGAAACTTAATTTGGGGGAGGAAAAGCAGTTCTGCCAATCTGCCCCCAGGACAAGGAAGCAGTGGGGGAAGGGCAGGATCTGGTGCAACTGGCAGCGGCCCCCACTGGGCTGCTTCAAAGCCCCTGGCCTGTGGACCTCGCAGTGGGGCTGAATTGATTTATCAGGGCCAAGTGCTCTTGCATTGAGTGGCCTAGATCCAGATCATGGTCTTGGGTGGTGTTCCTGGGGTTTCAGCAAGCCAAAGCTGGGGGGACTTCTAACACCCACCTAATAACTCCAGCAGCTGGGAAAACTCCAGAAATTTGGAACAGAGCTTTCCCCCCTGGAAGCAGAGTTTCACAGAGCTAAAAAAAAAAAACAACCAATTAATTGACTAGCCAACATGAGGAAAAGAAAGCAAAATAAGAGCAGCAATAAAACTCTAGAATGCCTTTTTGTGGACAAAAAAGATCAAAGTATGGAACGGGAGGAAGACAACACAGTCAGAACTCCCACACCAAATGCTTCCAAGACACTTGAAGAATTCCTAGCAGCTATAAATCAGCTGAAAAAGACTTTGAAAAATTGGAAAGAGAAATGAGAATGATTCGAGAAAATCATGAAAAGAGAACAAACAACCTGACTGAAGAAAACAACACTTTAAAAAATAGATTAACTCAAATGGCAA
>CM053600.1:192737415-192775728 GCA_028646575.1 Pseudocheirus occidentalis
TTTATTTGTTTTCTTGTTTACATCATTCATTTCCATGAGATTTTTGAATTACAAATTTTCTTCCCATCTTTCCCCTACCCCAACCCCAAAACAGCGATCCCACTGTGTAGCCCCTCCCCTGATCTGCTCTCTAACTTTCTGGTAGGGCAGGGAGGGTCTCCCTACCCCAACCTCCATATATCTGAATTCCTAGTTGCAGGTATTGCAGATCTTTAAATTCTAGATTCTTTCGGTTCCTCCCTTGTCACCCACGAGTCACTTAACCTCTACTCTCTTATTTTCCTCATCTATGAAATGCAGATAATAACAGCACTTACCTCCCAGGATTGTTATGAAGATCAAATGAATCTTAGCCCAGTGCCTGACATATAGTAGGTCCTATATATGTGCTTCTTTCTTTCCTTTTCCACCATTTCACAGATAAGTAAACTGAAGTTAATAGACTTTTCTGTGGCCACACAATGAACTAAAAGTGTCAAAGGGAAAATTTGAACTGAGGTCCCACTTAAAGCCCAGGGTTCTTTCCATTATATCACATTGCCTGACTATATTTTCTGGAGCATTGTACCACTACAGAAATATTCCATTTCCCATCTCATGTGGAATATAACCAACATGAAAAATTACCACTATTATTTATAATATTCTATTTTCCAATAGAATAGAAGCTACTTGAGAGCTGAAAAGAGTTTCACTTTTTGTCTTTCCTTTCCCAATGGCTAATAGAGCTTATGCCTAGAACATGCTTCATAAGTGGGTTGTAAATTTACCCAGCTGATAAGTCACTGTCTAATAATAACTTACTCCTCATTAATATCCAGAAAGGAAACAACCTAAGGAGGATATTTTGAAAAATTATTTCAACTAGATTCTCCTGCAAGGACTTCCATGTTGTAAAATATTCCTAATAAAAGAGGAAGGGAAAGTAAAAGTATTGATTAGTTAGAAAACCAAAGCATTGATTAAACACCTACTGTGTGCCAGGCAATAGTCTTCTAATTGGTCTCCCTGCTTCAAGTACCCCACACTCTAATGCAGCTTCCTCACAGCTGCCAAGGAGATTTTTCTAAAGCATAGACTTGACCAGTCACTTCCCAGACAATTCCAGAAGCTCCTCGTTACTGCTCAGTCAAATACAAACTGTTCTGTTTGGCATTTCAAGGTCATCACAACACATCCCTCACCTCCCATATTATACATAACTGCCCTCTATGTGCTTTACAACACAGTCAAATTGGCCTTCTTACTCTTTTTCAGACACAATACTTGTCATTCTTGCCTAGAATGGACTACACCCAATTCTTCATATCCCTAATTTCCTTAAGTAATCCCCTCAGGGTTCACTTTTCCCCCTAGAAGCTATTGCCTCCCCCCCAAAAAAATTATATTCATCCATTTATTTTGAATATATTTCGCATATATTTATATGTGTATGTGACTGCTGTGATAGAACACAAGCCCCCTGAATGAAGTGATTCTTTCTTTTTCGACTTCGAATTGCTAGTGCCCAGCATATAGTTGGTGCCAAATAAATGATTGATTAATTAATTGGAATAAAAATAAGGCTTACCCTCAAGGAATTTACACTCTAATGGGACATTAAGGACTGTGGGTACAACTGTCTGTTCCAGGCTGCTGCCCCAGATTCCAAAGAAAATTCAAAATATAAAAGGCACCAGGAAGAATGTACTGCCCCATCACTTACAGGATGCTGAAAAGAAAATTGCTTTTAAAATGGTATGAACTGTCAGGAAAATTCAGTCTTCCTATTTTCTTGTCTCAGGACAACATGGGAATTAGTACCCATTCTTTGTGTCAGCTAGGCAATTGGCTCTGTTATTTCAATGGTACTTTGCCACTTGAAGAGCAAATTAAAATGATTATTTTCCTTGCTTCTCTACCTTGACATGTGGCAGCAGGTGGGTTGGGAGTTTTTGTTTTCTTTATCCAGGTCTGAGTGGTTACATGTAAATAATCAACTGAGTCTTTTAAAAAGGGGTTTCCAATGTGAAGGCAACTTGAAGACTCAATAGGCTCTGTGGGAAAGTTTATTTTGTGGGTCAGCATTTTCAGCATTCTCTTGCATCATTTTCAATTTTCTTACCTGATTTCAGAACCACGGCTATACCTAGGGATTCTTGCACCAGTTAGGTATCAAATGTCATAACCTAAGTAAAAACTGGAGTAGAGGCAATGCTGGAGAGGGGGAATGAAGGAGAGTAGAGCAGAGGAGGAAAACAGCACAAGGTTACCACTAGGAAGATCATGGGTGAGGACATGCCCTCTATCTCCAGAGCACTCTGAATTCAGCACCCTGGACAACATCCCAGTGGCCCTCCCTGAATTAAAAATAAATAAATAAACCATGACCAGTTCCTTATAGAAAGAACAGCAAAAAAGGATTGTATATAATGCTGTAAATTGCTATTATGTGGTTTAAAAGCATATATTAAAATTAAAACAGTAGTTCCAACACTAAAAAAACAAAAACAGAAACCATGTTTAAGTTTGCTTCTGAATATATATAGCCAAACAGGTTAGAGTGAACTGACTTCATCTAAATGCCAGGGTTAACCAATAGGTAAACAGTAGGGCATTTCAATGGCCGCTATTTAAATGTATAGCTTTTGCAGTTATCACAGGTGAGACAACATGTATTGAAACTTCTTCTGTAATTGTTTTTATATTAGGATTAGGCTGTCATCTGTTGTCAGGCTTACTCTTTAATATTTGGGTAGGTCATCTGTTGTAGAATGGGATAAATGTAGAATGAGTAATTTGGTACTAGTTTTAACATGGAGAACTAGATGACCACTTCAGGGCTTTCCTACCCTAAGATTATTTTGTGACAACATCTGTATTACAAGTTGTCTGAAGGCTAAAGAAGAAAAACAAAGAAGAAAAACAAAACAACTCTGAAGTACCACATCTCATCAGCCAGACTCACTAAGATAACAAAACAGCAAAATGATAAATGCTGGAGAGAATGTGGAAAAATTGGAACACTAATGCATTGTTGGTGGAGCTGCAAACGGATCCAGCCATTCTGGACAGCAATCTGGAACTATGCCCAAAGGGTTATAAATAAGTGCATACCCTTTTACCCAGCAATACCACTTTTAGGATTATATCCCAAAGAGGTCAGAGAAGTAGGAAGAGGACCCGTATGTACAAAAATATTTATAGCAGCTCTTTGTGGTGGCAAAAAATCGGAAAACAAGGGGATGCCTATCAACTGGGGAATGGTTGGACAAGTTGTGGTACATGAATGTAATGGAATACTACTGTGCTATAAGAAATGAGGAGCAGACAGACTTCATAATAACCTGGAGGGATTTATATAAACTGATACTGAGCAGGAAGAGCAGAACTAGGAGAAATTTGTACACAATCACAGACACAACATATGTGTGATGACGAACCTCAATAGACTGGGCTCCTGTCAGCAATACAAGGTTTTAGGACAACTCCAAAAGACTCAAGATTAAAGGAGATCTCCAGATCCAGAGAAGGAGATGTGGAGTCTGAGCATAGATTGAAATAACTACTTGCTCTGTTTCTTTTTCTTGTTTTGTTGTGTTTCCTCTTTCCCACTGATCATTCCATCAGTTACAATTCTTCTTTACAACCTGACTAATGATCAGTGGGAGGATATTTGAAGATCCTGTATCTGAGTGCATGCCGCCATGATGGGGGAGGGGAGGAAAACAGAGGGGGAGAAAATCTGAAACTCGTGGAACTGAATGTTGTGAACTAAAAGTAAATAAACCAAAATTTAAAAGAGAGAGAGAGATTAGGGATGTTACAAGTGTCAGCTTCCCTGCTCAGTCTCATCCCATCCCCATAAGGTGTTACCAGTCCTAGCAGGAGCTCTTGACACCAGGGAAGCTCCAGAGAAGCTAAGGGGATTTGGTCAATGGAGAAATAACCAGTAAGGCAAAAAAGCACTTGCCTTTCCAATTCTGTTACCTTTATTAGAATCATCATTACTCCAGTCAATTCAATTTGTTTTTAGTCACCTCCATTTTTGCAGGTGTTCTCAGAGATACTAGAGTACAAAGAGAAATAAAACAGACCCTGCCCCCACAGAGCCCCTATTTGGGAAGAGGGGAGGGAATCATATATTCCCCGATAAGTTTTTTAGACCACTAAGGCTTCTTATTAATTTGGATGGTAAGGATGGAAAGGATTCTTAAGAAGATTTGGGAACTGATTGGGTGAGGAAAGGGAAGGAAGGAACCTGTCCATAGACTCTTCTGTCTACACAGAGTCTGGGCAGAAGTCAGATTTGAAAATCCATTGAGATCCACCTTCATGTCTACAGGACATTCCTCCTCATAGACACAGGAACTCTCTCAGCTGGGTGAGACCTGTCCATCCAAAGGACTACAGAGGTGTGAACTCTGGGAGCCCCAGAGCTGCTGCACCCAGCAAGAGTTAACACCTTGATGGCAGGTTTCCAGCCTAGAGGAGTTCACACCTTCTCTGGAGGCCCTGAAGGGGCAGAGCTGCCTCCTATAAAAGGAGACCATCCTGACCTTCAGAAGCACTGCCTTGAGTGGAGCTGAAGTCTCTTCTCTCAGCTGCTAGAGAAAAGAATGGCTCTTGGGAAGGAAAAGCTGCAGGGATTGCAGAAGGAAACCACCTGTGGCATCTGTAGGAGCTACTTCTCTGAGCCAGTCACCATCAGTTGTGGGCACAGTTTTTGCAGAACATGTCTGTCCTGGAGCTGGAGACTTGGAGCTACACCTTCTTCTTGTCCTGAATGCAGGCAAGTGCCCCATGTCAGAGGAATCCCAGGAGGCAATGGGCGCCTAGCAGAGCTGACTGAGCTGGTCAAACAGCTCTGCTCCCAGAACTTGCAGAGTGCTGAAGGACAGAACCAGTGTTCCAGGCACAAGTTGGTGTTCAAGCTCTTTTGTAAAGATGACCAGACACTGCTCTGTGTGAGATGCCCCCAAAGCCCAGAGCATCAGGCTCACAAGCTCTCTCCTGTAGAAGAGGCTGCTCACCAATGTAGGAAGAAGCTTGGGCACCTTCAGAGACACTTGGGGAAGCATTTGGAGGAAACTGAGGAACTTCTTGCTGGGGAGGAGAGATATGCTGTTGACTGGCACTGGATGTTCACAGGACAATATGATAAGCTGCACCAGTTCCTCTTGGAAGAAGAATTCAAATGTGTGGAGAGGATGAAGCAAGAGGAAAGGGAAGAGCAGGAAAGACTGTCCCAGCATGTGCATACCCTACAGGGCCTCATGCTAGAGCTGAAGAAAGCACGCCAACAACCCAATGTGGATCTGCTATGGGAGATCAAGCAGTTGCTGGGAAGGAGTAAGTCAGTGCTGTCTCAAAGGGCCAAGGCTGTCAGCCTAGAGCTGAGAGAATACCCCATCCCAGGCATAACAGAGATGCTCAGGAGATCTGCAGTGGACATCACAATGCTTCCCACATCAGGCAATCCTTTTCTGACTGTTTCTGAGGATCTGAAGAGTGTGAAGGCTGGAGAAGCCTGGCAGATGGAGACCAAGCACCCTGAGGATGCTGTTGGCCATTATGTCTTTGCTGAGCAGGTCTTCAGTTCAGGCAGACAGTACTGGGAGGTGGATGTGACTCAACTCTTTCAGTGGATGCTGGGGATCCATACCCCACGTTTGAGGAGGAAAAGGGCGAGGAACGAGGACACCTGTGCTTCCATGTACCTGCTTTGCTGTGTCAAGAAGAAAGAGGATTACTATCTACAAACCTATCCTGGATCACTGAACCATCGAGTGAAAAGCCCTGTGCCCAGGGTTGGTGTGTACCTGGAATGTTCTTCTGACACTCTTACCTTTTACAATGTCCTTCAGCACTCCCTCATTTATAGGTTCTATCCCATTCTCTTTACAGCTCCCATCAGACCCATCTTTTCACCTGGCCCTCCACTTCCAGGATCAGAGGCAGGTCCCATGACTCTCTGTCCAGTGGACTCTCATCTCTGTGCTTGCTCCTGTTCCTGTCTCTGAGCATTTCTCCAGAGAGGAATTCTCAACCCACCACCCTGGCTGTGGGCCTTCAATTTCCAGCCTTCCCTGTAGGAAGATGAGCATCACTCCTTTGGATATGTAGAAGAGGCTCCCTGCTCACCAACTAGATACTTTTCTTCCACGTTGTGAGCTGATTTGATGTTTTTCAGTCCCATGAGCTTGGAATTTCTGTAAACCCAACTTTGAGCTGTATTTGATGTAAAATGAAATAAATCTCATTTTTACTCTGCATAAAAAAACAAAGAACATGATTTTTAAAAGACTACTATCCCTCAACACAAGACTAATTACCTCATTTTTAAAAACAGCTACTTATTCATCGTTTCTCTAAGATCAAGTGTGATACCAAAGGAACTGAGATCAGAAGGGGACCTGGGAGATAATCTACTCTAGTCCTCTCATCTGACAGATGGCATATCCTGATCTCAGAAGGAATGAGCTCAGGGCCCAAACTAGGCTAGTAGCCATGGAGGTGGCAAGAATGGGAGGAATGTGAAAGATGTTCTAAGGTAGAACCAATAAAGACTTGGCATCAGATTGAAGAATGAGAGAGATGGCTTCAAGGTTGTGATCCTGGGCACCTGAAAGAGTGGTGGGACACTTACTTCCTAAATTGAACACTCATCCCTGTCCCTACTGCAGGCCCTGACCCTGAAGAGTACCATTACCCCCCAATTACTGAATCTATGAAAGGAAAGGAAGGTAGGATTGTGAGTAAAAGTTCCATTCTCTGATGCCATAATGCTCTATAAAAACCCATTCCCTAAAATATGGCAGAATTATATTTCATCCCTAGCTTTTGTATCTCTCCATATTTTTTTAAATGTGCCTCCCCTTAGTATTGTCCATGCTAGAAGGATGATTCTGAAAAAATATAAGCCTTGGTCATTTCCTAGGAGGAAAGACTGAGATGCCACATTTGAGGGGAGGGTGGTTTGGACTTGATTACATAACCCATAGTAGATTCAATAAGTGCTTGTTGAATTAATGAATGAATGAAGAATGACTACTAAAAATGATGAGGTTACAAAGAAATCATAAAAAGGAAAAGGACCTATTCATACAAAAATATTTATAGCCACTCTTTTTGTGGTGGCTAAGAACTGAAAATAAAAGGGACGCCCATCAATTGGTGAACTGCTAAACAAGCTGTGGTATATGATTGTGATGGAATATTATTGTGACAAGCAGGAGGATTTTAGAAAAACCTGGAAAGAATAACATGAATTGATTCAAAGTGAGGTGAACAGAACCAGAACACTGTACATAGTAAAAGCAATATTGTACTACAAAGAAATGTGGATGACTTAGCTATGCTCAGCAATACAATGATCCAAGGCAATTCTGAAAGACTCATGATGAAGCCTACTATCCACCTCCAAAGAAGGAATTGATAGTGGTCGAATAGAGACTGGAGCATGCTATTTTTCACTTTCATTCTTTTTCTTTTTTCAAGTCTTCTTGTACAGAATGACTACTATGGAAATGTTTTGCATGATTGGGCATGTATAATCTACATCTGATGGTTTAGCATCTCAGGGAGGGGGGGAGAGGAAGGAGGAAAACAAGGATAGAATGTAGATCTCAAAACACTAAAAATGCTTTTAAAACTGTTTTAACATGTAAGTGGGTAAAATTGTATGTGTACATATATGTGTGTATATGGATTCCAAAAAAAAAGAGAGAAGAAAATGACGAGTGTGGAGTAGATGATCACACAAAGTACTTCTAGCTAGAAATACATAGTCCTAAGAGGCAGTATCGAAGGAGAAAGAGTTAAAAGATTAAAAAAAATTTCCAGGGAAAACAAATACATTAATGTACTGTTGGTGGAGCTATAAACTTGTCCAGCCATTCTAAGAAGCAATATGGAACTATATCCAAAGAGATTTTAATCCCTTGACCCAACAATCCTGTTACTAAGTCTATACCAACGAGATAAAAGAGAGAGGGAAAATATGTTTAAAAAAATATTTATAGCAGCTCTTTCTGGAGGAGTGGCATAAAACTGGAAACTGGGGGGAGGAAGGAGCCCCCTAATTAAAGAATAGCCAAACAGCTAGGTGGCACAGTAGAAAGAGCACCAGGCCTGCAGTCAGAAAGACCTGAGTTCAAATCCACCCTCAGACACTTATTAGCTGTGTGACCCTGTGCAAGTCACTTAACTCTGCCTCAGTTTCCTCATCTGTGAAATGAGCTAGAGAAAGAAACGGCAAACCACTCCAGTAACCCTGCCAAGAAAACACCAAATGGGGTCACAGAGTCAAACACAACTGATATGACTCAACAAGAACAAGCCATGTATATGAATGTGATAGATTACTCTTGTGCTATAAGAAATTATGAAAGGGAAATGATGAAAAAAGTGCCACCTACCTCCTAACAAGGAAGAGATGATTGAAAATGCAGACTGAGACACAGGGATACACATACACATATAAATATATGCACTTGGGGCAGCTGGGTGGTGCAGTGAATGACTCCACTGGCCCTGGAGTCAGGAGGATCTGAGTTCAAATCTGGCCTCAGACACTTGACACACACACAGAAAAAACTAGCCGTGCGACCTTGGGCAAGTCACTTAATTCCAATTGCCCTACCTTCCCCCTCTGAAAAAAATAAATATATGCACTACATATGTATATGTGCATACATGTATGTTTATGCATATATTAGTACATGGTCATCATTGGAATTTGCTTGCTTATACAAAGTCAGGCTACTTTGCTTTTCTTTTTTTCTCAATGGAGATCAGGCAAGGAAAAGGGGAGTTTCTGTTAAAAAAAAAGAATAAATTTAATTTTTAAAAAAGAAAGCCCATTTCTAGCCCTTCAAAAACAATTGTAAGTAAATGCCCTGTAGATTCTCTTCCTATATTAAAAGTAAATTACTACTCATCTACTGAAAGCTCCCAAAGGAAGGGTTTCTAAAGCAAAATTGGCAACAACTAACACAATGGCTTCTTAACTCGGGCCATTCGGATTTTTATTAAATGTTTTATCAAAAACATTATTAGATATCAAAATAACCAACTTTTTTGCTCGACCAAGTTCACCATTGCTGTTTTATTACTTTCTATTAATAAAATATAACCATTTCAGTCACTTCCCTTGAAATTCTGGTAGCCCCTTGGCAATTTTTCTCTTCCTCACATGTGGTGGAGGCCTTGCATCTGTTTCTTGGCTTCTGCTTTGTCTATTCGCATTGTTTCACAAAATTCTACCTCGCTTCCTTACTTAACCCGTGTCAACTTAAATTACATCGTAACTTTTTACATATTAACAAACCACCATTCATTTAATCATTATCCTACCTTTAGATGCTTAGATTGCTTCCAGGTATAGTTGACTTTGTTTGTAATGATCCTGCTCTAGAGATATTTGAAGACATGGTTTTTATTGTCATTTTTAATAATATTTGGGCAGCTAGGTATTATCAAGTGACAAAATATCTGTGAAGTGTTTAAGACAGTGCCTGGTGCATGAAAGTCTGATATAAATACCATTTAGTATTGCAATAGGTAAAGCACTCCCCCAAGAATCAGGAAGACTCGAGTTCAAATCTGACCTCATACACTTAATATGCTGCCCTAAACAAGTCACTTAATAACTGTCTGACTCAGTTTCCTCATCTGTAAAAGGGAGATATTGACAATAGTATCTACTTCCCAGGATGGTAGTGAGAATAAAATAGTTATGAAGTATTTTGCAAACATTAAAATGCTATATAAATTCCAGCAGTAATTATCATTTTATGAATATCTAACATATATTGTATACAATTGAAGTACTATATCAAAAAGTGACATCAATTTTACAACAATGAAATACTAAGCTTTCATGACCTATGCCTTGAATTTTCTTATTTTAAAGATTCACTAACATATTTACGCTCTTCACGTCACAATCATATACCTTTCCCATTCCATCCCCCAAATCCTCCCTTGTAATACAGAAAAGCAGTCAGTCAATACAGTCTTGGACTTGTGCATTCCTGTCATGTTCAGTATCCATTGGCATCTGACTTCTGGGTTCAGTACTGGTCACCATATTTATTAAGAGTTTGGTTTTCTTTGTGTGTTCTTATTTTTGTTGTTTTAATCGTTGCAAAAATTGTTTTCCTGATTCTTCTTACTTTATAGGCTTTTGATACTTACAAATTATTTAAAGTTCCTATAAATCTTCCTATGTTACTCTGAATTCCTCATACTCGTTATTTCTTATGGTGCAATGATATTTCATTACATCCCTCAATGAATAGGCCCTGTTGATTTTCAGTTCTTTGCTACCACAGAAAGTGTTGCCAGGAATATTTTGATGTATATATAGGAGTCTTTGACCTCCTCAGAATATATGCTGGATAGTGGGAAGGTTGGATAAATGTTTTAGCCTCTTTTCTCCCATAATTCTAAATTATTTTTCAGAATGATTGAATCCATTTAAAGGTGCAAATACATCTTGTGTCTGACTTCCCACTGCCCCTTCAGCATTGACTACTTCCCATCTTTTATCTATCATCTTTGCCAATTCTCAAGGCATGCTGTGAAACCTCAAATTTTTAATTTGCATTTATTTTATTATTAGTGACTTAGAGCATTTTTCCAAATGCTGCTTGAAAAGTGTGAAAGTCTGACTTTTCTTTGGATATCTGCCTGACTTTTCATGAGGCAAGACTTCCCAGAGAAAGTGACTTAAGTCTTTCATGTAAACTGCCCTTAGTTAAATGTGCTTTCCTTTTGAAATCACTGTTACAGACATAAGCCATTTTGAAAACTAAAATCAGCCTGAGGTAACTCTCAACATCTGTGCCCTTCAGAGTGACTTATTCCTTTTCACCAATCCCATTCACAATAATTCACCAGGCCCATTCTGCCTGCCCCCATCAGCTGAAGAGATTTGCAGATACATCACTGCAATAAATACAGCAGGTCAGCCCTTCCATTCTTCATGAGGTTTAAAGATGGAAATCACTCAGGTAAAGACAGGCCAGCCTGGATGGACAACCATCTTCTGGGTAAATATAAAGACAGGTAAAAATAGACTCTCTCATAGCAATGTGCATTACTATCATTGGGTGTTGAACTAAAGACCAAACACTAGCTTGAAAACAAGTTTGAACTTGTATTCAAGTGTACTGGGACTTTGCAAGGAAGTACTTAGAACCAGTTTAAGGGGCTAGGATCAGAAGACCATAGATTTAGTCCTGAGAGGAACCTCAAAGGTTGTCAAATCAAACTTTCTCTCCACCCACACCTACTCCTTCCATAGCTAATTTTTTTTTCTGGTTTCAATGCTCTTCACTCTTTCTTAGTACAGATGTTTTCCAATTATGTGTGAAAACAATTTTGAACATTTTTTTTATTTGAGTTCCAAATTCTGTCCCTTCCTCTTTCTCCTCCCTCCTTCCTAAGATATTAAGCAATTTGATATACATATGCAGTCATGCAAAACATATTTCCATATTAGTCATGTTGTGAAAGAAAACACAGACCACACACACACACACACACACACACATACACACATATACACACACACACAAAGAAAATGGAAAAAGTATGCATTCAGACTCCATCGGTTCTTTCTCCAGAAGTGGATAACATTTTTCATCATGAGCCCTTTGGAACTGTCTTGGATCACTGTATTGCTGGGAATTGCTAAGTCATTCACAGTTGTTCATTATACAATATTGCTATTACTACACACAATATTCTCCTGGTTCTGCTCACTTTACTCTCTATCAGTTCTTATATAAGTCTTTCCAGGTTTTTCTGAAAGCATGCTGTTCATCATTTCTTATAGCACAACAGTATTCTATTACAATCACATGCCACAATTTATGCATTCATTTCCCAGTTGATGGACATAGGTTCAATTTCAATTCCTTATCACCACAAAAAGAGCTGCTATAAATTTTTTTGTACAAATAGGTCACTTTCTTTTATTTTAATATCCTTGGGATACAGACCTAGCAATTACATTGCTGGTTTAAAGAGTATGTACAGTCTGATTGCCCATTGGCCAGAGTTCCAAATTATTCTCCACAATAATTGGATCAGTTCACAACTCCACCAACAGTGCATTAGTGTTCCAATTTTCCCATATCCCCTCCAACATTTATCATTTTTATTTTTGTCATATTAGCTAATCTGATAGGCATGAGGTGGAACTTCAGAGTTGTTTTCATTTGCATTTCTCTAATCAAAGGAGATTTACAGCACTTTTTCATATGCTTATAGATAGCTTTGATTTCTTCATTTGAAAACTGCCTGCTCATATCCTTTGACTATTTATCAGTTGAGGAATGATGTATCCTCCATAGCTCATTTTTAATTTATAATCTTACAAAGTTGACTTGGGCAGTGGGAGTTTAAATAAATTGTGCAAGTTTACACATCCGATATGTGTCAGAGGCAAGACTTGAACACAGATCTCTCTAACTCAAAGGCATGCCCTGTAACCCTTATGTCATGCTACCTCTCCTTTCATTCTACAAAAGTGGAAACTGAGGTCCAGAGAAGTGTTGCCCAATGTCATTTAGATTATAATCATAATAATAGCTCACAGTCACATAAAGCTTTAAAGTTTACAAAGTGCTGTATATTATTATCTTATTTTATCCTTACAAAAATTCTGTCAGGGAGGAGTGGTTGATATTAATATTTTATAGGTAAAGAAACTGGGGTTCAAATGACTTAAGTGGATAGTTCAGGGTAACACAGCCAGTAAGAACCTGAGACAAGATTTCATTCAGTAAAAATTTTTTTATTAAAATTTATTTTTAAGTTAACAGGAATTTATTTTTTCTCCTACCTAAATGAAAAAATGGAAGATGAAAATAAAACCATTGTAATAAATAAATATAACAAAACCAAACAAATCCTCATATTGTCCACGTCCAAAATTTTGGTCTCTTCGTTTCGTACATCAATCACCTCCCAGTCAGGGGAACATTCTCCATCAATAGTCCCCTAGAATGATGGTTGATCCTTTTGTTGATAAGAGTTCTTAGGTATTTCAAAGGCATTTGCCTTTACAGCATCATTGTTATTGTACAAATTGTCTTCCTGGTTCTACTCACTTCACTCTACATCAGTTCATACAAGACTTCCCAGATCTCTCTGAAGCTACTCTCTGTGATTCTTTAGAGCACATTATTATTCATAACATTTGTATACCAAAATTTGATCACCCATTCCCTAATTGATAAGCATGCTCTTTGGTTTCCAGTTTTTTGCCACCACAAAAAGAGATGTTCTAAATAGATTTGTCTATATAGGACCTTTTCTTCTTTCACTGATCACTTTGTGATACAGAACTAGTCGTGGTAACACTAGGTCAAAGATTTTACACAGTTTAGTAAATTTTTGTACATAGTAAATATTTATTAAGAGCCTACTCTGTGCCAGGCACTGTGGTAATAATTAGGGATACAAAGAGAAAAAGCCCTAATCCTTTCCTTCAACAACCTTATACTTTCTAGGTCTTGACTTCAGTTCCTATGCTCTATCTACTATACCGTGAGTGACAAGTAAATAGCATTTAGCATTTTCTAATTTTGAAATCAAATCCCATTTATCAATCAGAAGACAGAAAGTAACATGGAGGGGAGCCAAACTATTTCCTTAATTTTGGAGAAAATCAGCAAATTGTCTTCACCATTGGTCTATTCATCCTGCCAAAGGTAGGCCTTATCACTTGTTCCTGACATGACATTTTGTCCCCCCACCTCACCCCAAATAGAAGGATGAGAAATGTTGATGAGATCCTCTTCCCCCATGGGACCCCTCAGGAATTTGAAGTTTCATTCCTCTTCAAGGGCTATAAAGCACCTCTTTTTTCCTCTGTTGCAAATAAGAATTTGATTGACTGGGCAGCTTGAGGATTAATAAAAGACAAACACTTTTGGTACAAGGCTTCTGATTCACTTATGGAATGATGGCAGCTCAGGAGCTTCTCTGGAGGTCACTCGAAGGAGTCAGGGCAGCCCTCTATTTCATATGAGGCTGAGGGATACTGCTAATATCTGAGGTGATTGGAGGGAAGGGGGGGTGTAAAAAAAGTAATTGAAGGAAGGGGTAGCATTCTAGGAGAAATTAGAGGAAACAGACCCTGCCCTCAGGAAAACACACCTCTGTTAACAGTGAAGGTGACAAGAAGGTGAATTTCTATAAAGCAGATCCATCAAAGATGGATCTGAAAACTTCTGATGAAGAAGGAAAGGGTTATAGCAACAGTCAAGTCCTTGGCATGCCAGGGGTTATTTACAAAGGACATTTCTGCAATTCCTCAGAGCATGTGCCCAGTTTCCAGATATCCTTGCCTACTCGTCCCTTATTCTTCCTACAAACCATAAAAATTTCTCCTATTGTTTCATTGAATCATTCACTCGTTTAGTCAATTTCCATTATGTATTTACAATGTGTTAGTCACTGTCCTAGGTACCAGGTATACAAAGACAAAACAAATGGTGTATAACTCAAGTTCTTACATTCTACTGTGATGAAATGATATGTTAAATATGTGTGCGTGTGTGTGTATGAAGACATGTTAACAGGGGAAGATTATGAGCACCAGATGCTTCATTTAAAACCTTCTTCAGTAAGCAACACTTCTACCTGAATCTTGAACGAAGTTAGAGATTCCTAGAAGGCAGACATGAGGAGGGAATGCATTCCACACATCTTTTGTCAGATTATTTGTAAAAATAGAATTTGAGTCCAAGAGGGATATTGAGCTAGAGATCATGAAGTGCAAATTTCTAATTTTACAGAGGTTGAAATTGAAACCCAGAGAAGTTAGAAACCTTTTCCAGAGTCATAAGACAAAATAGTAATGCAGCCTGAACCCCAACCTGGGTCTCTTGATTAATATCACAGGACAGATAGGCAGCAGAGTGGATAGAATGCTGGATTTCAAATCAGGAAGACCTAAGTTCAAATCCAGCCTCAGACATTTCTTAGCTGTTTAACCCTGGGCAAGTCACTAAACTTGTTTGCCTCAGTTTCTTTATCTATAAAATGGAGATAATAGCACCTACCTCTCAGGGAGATTATAAGAATCAAATGAAATAATCATTGTAAAGTGCTTAGCATTTTAGCAAGTACTATATAATTTTTTTTCTTTTAATATACAGGAAGTGCTTTGCAAATGTCAGAACACTACAGAAATCCTACTTTTGTTATTATTCCCATTGCATGGCCTCCTATGTTTAATAGTGCTAGGCTGCAATACCTTGTTTCAGCACTAGGTGATCTGTTTAATATGAGGTTGTCTACCTCAGAAGTCTATTAAGTTAAAGGAATCTCATTTGAAAAAATTAAGTTTTATTTTTTAAAAATCAATTCTGTAAAACATGTTTTCTTTAGCATTAAGATCACTGGTCATCCTCTCGATCCAAAATGGACTCTAGATGGACCATCAGCAATATTCTTTCATTTCTTTAAATGAAGATTATTAATTAAAGGTTCTTCTCTTATGACAGGGAAAATGGTAATAACAGGATGGGAAACATTTCCGCCATTTAAGAATAACAGTATTTAACTTAGAACTGTGAAGTGCTTAAGACATTACCTGGTACATGGCAAGTTGCTTCCAAATTGTTATAATGTTAACATCATTTCAGTGATTCCCAGGTGTCAGTGTTCACATATACTATCACTTGGGAATGATAGTTTTTATAAGGAGAGATTTTTAAAAATAAATTGTGATGATCCCTATTGTCCTTGTATCATAGTCATTTGTGGATATATGTTCCTCACCCATCCACCCATCCCAGAAGGAACCTTCTTTTATAAACAAACAAAAAAAAGAGTGGTTAATCAGAAACAATCTATATAAAGACTACATCAGAAAATATAGTCACCATTCTGTCCTACGTGGCTACCCCTCAGTCTTACAGGACTTGGTCTGGTTTTTTAGTTACTCAGATTTTAGCTTCCTTTTAGTGACTTTTCCATTTGCGTTGTTTTAGTCATAGTACAATTTGTTTTGGTTCTGCTTCTTTCTCTCTCTATCTGTTCCTACATCTCTCTAAAATCTCCATAAATGTTATCTACTACCCAATAACATTGTACTGAATTCACATACCATAGTTTGCTCAGTCATTATTCTATTGATGAGAACTCATATTGTTTATGGTTCTTTGCTAGCACAAAAAAAAAGTGTTGCCCTTGATACTTCTATATATATATTGGATCTTTGTTTCCAATTTTGCTTCCTTGGGATATATACCTATTAGAGAGATTGTTGAGTCACTGACACCTGGGAATCACTGAAATCATTAACATCATAACAATTTGGGAGCAACTTGCCATGTACCAGGTACTCTCTTAAGCACTTCACAGTTCTGCATTAAAAATTGTTATTCTTAAATGGAGGAAATGTTTCCCATCCTGTTATTACCATTTTCCCTGTCAAAAGAGAAGAACCTTTAATTAATAATCCTCATTTAAAGAAATGAAAGAATATTGTTGATGGTGCATTTAGGGTCCACTTTGTATTGAGAGGATGACCGCTGACCTTAACACTAAAGGAAACATGTTCATATGACCTTCATATGACCATCATTGCTAGCTTAATTCCAAATTATTTTCCAGAGTAGCTGGATAACACATAACTCTACCAACACTGCATTGGTGTACATGTATCCTTATCACTCTGCCAGTACTGTTTCTACTTTAATCTTGGACAGTTTTTTAGGTGATAGATAAAACCTAAGAAGTGTTTTCTCTTATTGCATTCCTCTTATTGTTAGTGATTTGAATCATGTATTCATGTGGTCATTGATAAGTTGCAGTTCTTTTGAAAACTTTTTTTCATATCCTTTGATTGATTAAGGAATAACTCTTATTCATACATATATGAGTAATTTCTTATATCTTGTG
Organism: Pseudocheirus occidentalis; assembly: GCA_028646575.1. Classification (NCBI taxonomy): domain Eukaryota; kingdom Metazoa; phylum Chordata; class Mammalia; order Diprotodontia; family Pseudocheiridae; genus Pseudocheirus; species Pseudocheirus occidentalis. The sequence continues at coordinate 192,754,324 of CM053600.1, forward strand.
AATCTAACACCAATATTGATTGATGTAAAGTTATTTTTTCACTTAACAATTTTCTTCTTATTCTAGCAGCATTGATTTCATTGGCTCTAGAGCCTTTTAATCACAGCTACTCAAAATTATCAATCAAATTATCAAAAAATGATCATTTCTGTCCATGTTTTGGTTAAATAGTCTCTATTTAGCCATAGTTGTTACAGGAATCTCCTTTTGTTCTCTTCTAATTTTCTTAAGATGTGACAGTTTAAAAATTCAAGTTGCATAGTCATTTGCTGTTTATATAATATGCTGGTATTTGATGGTATTTATGGTATGGTATTTATAATATGTGGTAGTTTACCACAAATTACAACAAAGTCCAATGGATATCATCATATTGTGCCTCCTAGGCTATTTGTCAGGAGACTCCAGTTCTGCTTCTGACTCTCCATGGCACGGTCGCATATCACAGACTTAAAATCTTGAAACTCCATTTTCAATTCAAAAACAATATTGTTAAAAATGGCCCCAGTAAAAATTGTCTGGACCACGGGCATTCAGGATTTCCCAAAGAACCTGTTGGGGAAAGATGTGGGGAGTTGGGCCAACAGGAACTTATAAAGCCCAGCACTGCTTTTGTCCCAAGTCCTTTCTTGTTTACTGATGCTCTCCGGATGAATTACAATTTCAGCACCAGCATGAAAATGCATGAAGCTTTTTCTTTTCATTCCTTGGGGGATCCCACTCACTTAACAAAGAAATCTAAACAACTCAGGGGTTTAAGTCTGCCAACTAGAGGTTGGGACTGAGGAGATAAATACATAAATAATGAACCTGAATATGCACATTTTCTAACAAAGAAGCTTCACTTCAAAATAAGAATAGTTCTTGAAGTAACTGGGCAATTTAGACTGCTTAGAGACCGTGATTTGGTTGAGGAGGGGAGGAAAAAAAGGAGGGAGGGAAGGAGGAAGAGAGGGAGAAAGAGACTATCTGACCTCTCCTCTTTCCTTCTGAATCCTCTTCCAGATCATACCATCTACTAGTAAGAGAAAGAGGGGGTGGGGGGGAGGGGAGAGAGAGACAGAGAGAACACCAAGCAACCAAAAGTCCCTGAGAAGACAGAGTAGGATTTTTTCTTTCCTCCCTTCTTTCTTCTCTTCTGTTTTTCCTTCTCCCATACCCTCACATGTTTACTCTCCCATTTTTTCCATCTTTCCTGTCTTCCCCCTCCTCTCCCTATTTCTCTTTTTCTTTCCTTCTTTCCATCACTTCCTCATACCCTCCCTCCTATCACTTATCCTTTCATGTCTCTCTCCCTCTTTCTCTTCTCTCCTTTCTTCCCCTCTCCCTCCCCCCTCTTCCCCTTTGCCCTCTCCCTCCCTCAGTCTCTCTCTCTCTCTCTCTTTCTCTGTGTGTGTGTGTGTCTCAATCTCTGTGTGTCTCTCAGTAATGAATTCATACCATTCTTATCCTTCTCAATGGAATTTGATAGTTACTTGATAACATAATTCACACTGTAGTAAATACGCTTTGGTAGAGAGAACTAAATTAATTTAGGGGAGTAGGAGAATGGAGATGCCATATTGTTCAACTTCCAGAATATTGTGGCCTTCTAAGGGTCCTGCAGTAAATTTCCAAAAAGTCTACTGCCTTTTTATTTTTAAAGAACAATTTTATCTTTTACACTTCTTGACCAAACAAGTCATTTCCTGTGTCATATATCTTTTCTGCCCTTCATAGCTAGATGCATTGAAAAGGTCATCTGCAATAGGTGTCTTTACTTTCTCTCCTCTTGCTCTCTTCTTAACCCCTTACAACCCCTTACTTCAGACCTCATCAATCCACCAAAACTGCTCTCTCCACAGTTGCTAATGATCTCTTAGTTTCCAAATCCAGTGACCTTTATTCAATCCTCATTCTCCTTGGCCTCTTCACAACCTTTGATATTGTTATCCACTCTCTTCTCTCTAGGTTTTCCACTCTCCTCCTGACTATCTGACCTCTCCTCTTCCCTTCTGAATCCTCTTCCAGATCATGCCATCTACTAGTAAGTGTCCCTCAGAGTTCTGTCATGGACCCTCTTCTCCCTCTATACTGCTTTACTTGATGATCTAATTACTCCCATGGATTTCATTACTGTCTCTATGTTGATGATTCTCAAATTGACTGTCTTCTCCCAAACTCTCTGCTGACCTCCAAACTAGCACCTATAACTGCCTCTCAGCTATATCAAATGGAAATGTCTAGTAGATCTCATTATTTTCCCCCTAAACACTGCCCCCTCAACATCCTACCTTCCCTATTACTGTAGAGAACACCATCCTCCCAGTCCCTCAGGCTCAACACCTAGGATTCATCCTAGACTCCTCACTACCTCTTAGACTCCCATATCTAATCTTTTCCAAAGGTCTATTGATTTCAACTTTTCAATGTCTCTCAAATACACTCCCTTCTCTCTACTAACACTGCCACCACTCTAGTGCAGATCCTCATCATTCTGTGCTTGGACTATTGCATTAGCCTGTTGATGGGTCTGCCTGCCTCAACTCTCTCCCCATCCTCCAATCCATCCTCCATTCAACAGCTAAAGTGATTTTCTTGAACTTTAGGTCCAATTGTGTCACCCCCCCTATTCAATAAACTCTTCCTGTTATCTCTGTTTGGCATTCAAAACCATTCATAACCCAGCCCCCTCCTACTTTTTCAACCTTCTTACATTTTCAGACTCTGATCCAGTGACCCTGGCCTCCTGACTATTCCACAAACCAGGCACTCCATCTCTCAACTGAGCATTTTTCCCTGACCTGCCCCCATCCCTGGAACACTCCATTCTCTGCTCTATGAATCTCTCAGGCTTTCTTTAAGTCTCAACTAAAACCCCACCTTCTACTAGAAGTCTTCCCCAACCCCTCTTAATTCTAGTGCTTTCCCTCTGTTTGTTATTTCCTATTTATCTTGTGTTTAGCTTTTGTATGTATTTGTTGGCATGTTGTCTCCCCCATTAGCCTGTAAGTTCCTCAAGGCAGGGACAATCTTTTGCCTCTTTTTGCATCCACAGTGTTCAGCACATACAGTCTCTGGTACATAGTAATCACTTAATAAATGTTTGCTGATTGATTAATTAAATTGGCTACTTTGAGTAGTTGAGTCCTCCTCCTCCTCCTCCTTTTCCTCCCTCTTCTGTCTCCTCTCCCTCACTCCCACTCCCTGCCCTGTCCTCCCCACCATTTGATCACAAAAAGAGGAAAAGAATCTATACACACAGTACTACTTAGAGCAGTGTTTATGGTAACCAAAAATTGAAAATGAAAGGGTTATACTCCAATTGGAAAACAGCTTTAAAAATTGTGATATAAGACTGTACTGGAATATTATTGTGCTGTGAGAAACAAGCAATTTTACAGTAAACTGAGGACTAGGGAGTGAGGAGAGCAAAGTAAGAACTAAGGGAATAATCTGGACGATGATAACAACATGATGGATAAAAACAACTTTGAAAGACTTTGAAACACTGACCAACACAAGGCTAAAACCTGAGCCCCGAAGAAAGAAGACAGGGTCTTCCTCTCACCTCCTGTCAAAGGGGGCTGAACTTGACATGCAGAAAGAGATGAACATTTTTCAGCATGGCTGACTCAGGGATTTGCTTTCCCGCACTTGCAGCTACGTATTTTTTATATTTTCCAATTTACTTAAATGGGGGGGATTTGTTGTTCACCCATTTTAGTCATGTCTGACTTTTTGTGACCCTATTTAGAGTTTTCTTGGCAAAGATAATGGAGTAGTTTGCCATTTTGTTCTCCAGCTTATTTTACAGATGAGGAAACTGAGGCAAACAGGTTTAATTGACTTGTCCCGGGTCATACAACTAGTCTGAGGCCAGATTTTAATTCACAAAGATGAGTCTCACTGGCTATATGCCCAGTGATCTCCCCCTGACTGCACCATCTATCTGCCCATGATGAGGGATAGGAAGTTCAAATTAATACAAACAATTATTTTTCTAGTTCATTCTTCAATTTTTGTCCATCGGTACTTATTGTGCATCTCAGTCTACTGTTTTGCCTCTGTTATTTTGTTCAGGTTATACTCACTTCTGCTCCCTTGCCCCACAATCAAAGAATTATAGAAAAATTGGTTCATAAAGGCATTTCCTCACTGTTCTATAATAAAAATGTTTATGATGAATATTGAAATTTAAGACATAAATCTCCAGGAAAAAATCATTGCACCCTAATTGATATGACTACTGAAATGATGGAAATATTTTAAATGAGCGTTTCTATAAGTAGATGCTTTCACTTTTGAAGCTTCTTTTGAAAATGACTTTATAAGCTTTCATAATTCCAAAAGCTGCCTATGTAGAATTTGAAATATGTCAGGCTGAGAGGTCAGATGACAGAATACTTAGGTCCCTCACAACTCCAAGGCTCAGTGATTCTGGGTCATCTGAGCTGCCAACTCAGGCCCTCATGGAGTCAAAATTGCCCTGATCCTCCTCCTTCTTGTCACTTTCTCGTGCTGACTTTGCCTCTTGGTAGGAAGCGTGGACTGAGAGATTCACTGTTGACTTATTTTTTATTTTATTTATCAAGATGAAACCAATTCAATCTCAACATCTGTCATCTTCTTTGGTGTAGCTGCCCCATAACGGTGACTCCTTCTATCCCCTTTGTAAGGAATTTGAGTCTGAGACTCAAGAGAATGTGTCTATCTTCACTACTTACCCATAAACCAATTCTTGCTAGACTTTAGGATAAGTGGCCAGAGGCAGCTGAAATAGGATCAGAGAAGTCAAACAACAGATAGCTTTGTCAATATGATGCTAAAATAACCCAACAATTCCCTGAAAAGAATCATCCATTTGAACTAAAATACCGGTTTAGCCTTCCCAAAGACATATTAAATAGAAAGGCTAAAGGCAGTACAGGAATTGACCAAAAATGGCAAGAGTCAAAGGAAGGGTATGGTCACTTAATAGATTGTCAGTGAAGAAGTTATGGAAAACCCTCCACAACCTGTCTCCCATTTTCCTTTCTAGATTTATTTTGTAGGGCTCTCTTTTCAACATTTCCCATTGGAGCCAAACTGGTCAGCTAGTTGTACCCATTTGTGCCATGTCTTTTCCTCCCTTGATGCCTTTGTAAAGTGGTCCCCATGCTTGGAAGGCACTCCTTCCTCACTTTCCCCCTTGGAATCTCTCGCTTCTCACAATACAACTCTGGTGCTCCATCCTGTCCTAGATGAGATATCTCTTGAAGCCGACCTCCTATCCAATACTCAGTCATTGATGATCTCTCCTGTGAATGACTTTTCCTCGTTTTCTGGATAGTTGGCATGTATCCTAAGAAAATCTAAATTCTTTGTAGCGAGAGCCTGTTTTGTCTTTGCTGCCATGGTGCCTAGCACAGACTCCTGGGGATTAAGTTGAATTGCCATGACAAGAATTACACAAGACAAGAAGTGATAAAGGGGTCATGATCTGAACTGGTGAGACCATGACTCCACTGCAGCATTGGGTGTATGGAACTGATGGATGCTAAGAATGTTTTATTTTTAATCAGTTGCTTTGTAGAAATAGGCTTAGTTTCCACTAAGCAAACACACCAAAGTCAACAGATGGGATTTGGGGGAGGGGCAGTACTCTTAGTTGATGGAACGCTTCTTTCCTTGTCATAAGCATTGCTCTACAAGCCATTTGAGTACTAAAATATGTCCATAAGATCTGTGTCAAATCAAACAACAGCAGTCAATATACCACTTTAGACTTTACCACAAAAATGTTCCATCCCCCATGACGGCAAGAATAGCCATCCATTCCGTAATGCAAAATTGCATGGCCTTGTGGCTAGGACTGACACTGTTGTTCAGTCATGTCAGTCATGTCTGATTCTTCATGACCCCATTTGGGGTTTCCTTGGCAAAAATACTAGAATTATTTGACACTTTGTTATGCAGTTCATTTTACAGATGAGGAAATTGAGGCAAACAGGGTTAAGTGACTTGTCCACAGCTAGTAAGTGTCTGAGGCCTGATTTGAACTCACAAAGATGAGTCTTCTTGATTCTAGGTCCCAGTGCTCTATCCACTTTGCCACCTAGGTGTTCGGGATTGCTGAATCAATGCTTTATCTGAAGGAAATTTAATTGGACCCTTCATTGTATCAAAATATTATAGATATGACCTTAAAACAAATTTGCACTCTAACTTAATACCCTAAGTAAATTATAACAATCCACCATTATTCCACATCTTGGTGTCCATGACAGACCTGAACAGCTAAAGTTTTGGTCCTAGCAGATAAGGGAGAAAATTACAGTCCAAAGGAGAGCCCCTTTCCCTCATGCCAGGGGAGTACAGACTATGGAACATGAAGTCAGCCAACAAGATACAGGATGGAAGAGATTTCTATAATAGCATCTAAAGATGAATGGAAAAGTCGAGTATAAAAGCAACTTTAGAAATGCATCAGATGTACCATGCAATTACCTTTTCAATAAATACCAAATGCTTCCCAACTGGTGTTTATAAACTGTCATTGTTATAATTGTGTTTTAGAGGCCAGATCCTGAAGGAGCCAGTTAGGCAATAAAACAAAGTCAATATCCTCTATACACTTTGCCTAGCATTTTATTCCATTTTCACTTACAATGGGCAGATTCATGCTATCTAACTTCAACTAGAGCCTCACAATTAATTGTTAAACTGAATTACTCCAGTGTCCTCATTCTGCCTTTTCTCATCTCTCTGCCTTCAATCGTCTTTCATCCTATACTTAAAATGGTCCCAGAGTAACATAATGCTTACACACACACACACACACACACACACACACACACACACACACACACACACACTTAGCCTAAAGTCCTTTCCTTCTTCTAAGATCCATCTCAGATGCCTCCTTTTCCATGGGTCCTCCCTTCTTCTCTCCCTCAAGTGGAAATAATAATTTTCTGGGGTAAGCATCTGGAGATTGGAACTTTTGCTGCAACCTTTTCTTTGGGAATTTCTGCTGAGAACTTCCAAGAACCAGGCTGAGGAGCTACCACGAGTGAGAAAGGAGGATCCCTAATCAAGGGAATCTGTTCTGTTGTAAAGACTTGGGAATGTGGGTGTTCATTGCATTAACCATGTGCATCAACTTCGCAGCTACCATAATAACTTTATGGTTCTGAGACTCGGTTTTCTGGTATTTGAATAAAGGTTTTGGTTCTGCCCTCCATGTGGAGAGTCTGCTACATTTTGTGATTCACAACTATACCAGCATATTCATAACAACTGTGGGTGTTGTGAATATAGCATTATTGTTATATATTGCTGAGATTACAAAATCTCAGCATCCAACCAGTACCTCCCCAAGAATTCCCTCTACATGTCTCCTTCCTGAAAATTCTCATAGTACTAGGTAAAAACCCCTAATCTGCATGTATCTCATTCTTCCATGTATCTAATTGTTTATATACATTCCTTCTTCCTTTCTTTCCTCCACTATCAGTTCCTTGAAAGATTTCTGTCATATCTATTATGTCCTTCAATGCATAGAGATCTTAGAGCCCACTGAGTGTGACTTTCTCATTGTACAGTTGGGGAAACTGAGGCACAGAGAAGGCTAATTGATTTGCCCAAGGTCACACAACTAAGGTAAGATTTAACCACAGGTCTTCCTGACTACAAGTCCAGTACTCTATCCACAACCCAACGAAGTCTCTAGCAATATTTTAGTAGAGAGGATGATGGGGAGTCAAAAAGATCTCTTTTTTAATTCCTGATTGACACTCAATAGCTCTGTACCTTTATTTTCTCAAAAGCAAAAGTGATTAAATGCCCAAAGTCCCAGCACTGGTAAATAGTAAGGACAGCTAGGATTTGAACCCAGGTCGTTGGGCTTCCTCTCCTCCTTCCTCACCCTAGCAAGCCTCTTGTAACTTGCTTTTTAGGAGCCTTACTCCATTATCTGATGAGGAGAGCAGTGGATTTCCAAGAGAATTGATCTGTCTGCAATTACTGTATGCTCTTCATAAGAAAGTGATTTATTACAGCCATCCATCATATTTCTTGATTATTAATCACTGACATGGAAAATGGAGCTTAATTGCTACAGGTGAGGAATGAACTAGGAGAAGCATCCTTATAGAAGTAAAAATGCTGATTTCTAAATATTGAATGACATGAGAGGTTTTAAACACACAACACCTACCAGGAGGTTCCTGCTGGACATTGGGCCCAGGGCACATTTTTCACAATGACTTGAGTGTGTCACTGAAGCTGAACATAAGATTTCCATTTGGGACTTATGCCCTCAAGTGACTCTGTTTGCTATTTGCCAAGTGCCCTCAGAACACAGATACCATAATTGGCGGAGTGACAAATATCTAAGTGGAAAATTTTAAAGTATGAATGATAATGTGTTCACATCCTGTCAGATAAAGGTTGCCAATTAGAAGAAATAAATGCAATAAAGTGGTTTCCTCTGAGCTCTCTGCCCAGGCACATGAAGATCTCCCATTAATATAGCATAAGTAGATTCCATTAATGCAGTGGACAGAGGGCTGGCCACGGAACAGAAGACATTGGTTCAGATCTCACCTGTTTGCTAGTTGCACAATCAGGAGTAAGGCATTTCATTTTTCTGTACCTCAGTTTATTCATTTTTAATATGGAGATAATGACACTTCTTCCTTACCCTGTTGGGAGGAAAGTGTTTTGTGAACTTTAAAAAGTTGTCACCAACACCACTATTGTTGTAAATGTCGTTCCCATCCAAATGAGGTGGGCAGGTTTTCTGTAAGATGACCCTGTGCTATGGGCTACAGAAAAGGAAGGAGGCTTGTTTGCCTCAGAAATCACAAAAGTACCTACATAAGAAGGTATGGTGGAGGATGCACTTTGGAAACAGACTTCCATAGAGCTAGTTGGGAGTAACAGAGGATTTTGAATGGGTACCATGACCCTCAGAGACAGACAAGTAGGGAAAGATGTACACATGCATGCACATATGTGATCTCACACATATATACACATGTATATACACATGCTCACACATACATATACATACAACACACATGTACATACATACATACACATACAACACACACATTCACATCATGTTCCTTGACTTCTAGTGCTTGTAAGCCTAAAGACTGCTAAGAGCAGATTCTCCTTGGCAACATTGTTCCTTCTTTCCTTGACTGAGCTGAAATATTTAGCTCCCAAATGAAGAGCTCTTTTCCTATTGCATCTTCTTTGGTCTATTCTAATGTGGCCAGCGAGGTGGTATAGGGGATAAAGCATTGGGAAGATACTTCCTAGCTGTGTGTGACCCTGGGCAAGTAACTTAACCTTGTTTGCCTCAGTTTCTGTAAAATAAGCTCGAGAAGGGAATGACAAACCACTCCAGAATTTCTGCCAAGAAAAGCCCAGAAGGGCTCACAAAGAATCAAACACAACTGAAAAACAACTGAAGAATAAAAATCTGTGTAACTTCCTAGACTTGTAATTACTGGTTGTGCAGGATAAATAAATGTATTTGCCATTTGCTGGTCTTCTTTGTCACCAATGTTGGTGGCAGGGCGTTCAATGGATGATAATAAATGTTATTAAACTAACTGTTACTCTCCTCGAGAGCAATCAGAGAAAGTGGCACATTATCTCATATCCCAGCACTTCCAGATAGCTGACATGAGGGAAACAGACGTAATTCTACTTAATCCCCCCTCCCCCGCTTAGAGGAAGGCAAGAAGAGTGGCCAGTGCCTCACTATGACCCTCTCCTTGTGGTATTAAAATTTGACCTATGCCAAGGCTTTCTGACATAACTTGCATGTGAACGTGTGTATGTGTATATACACATATATGTGTGTATGCATGTACATACACATAGAAAGATAAAGACAGATAGATATCCAAGCCAACACATATATCACATACTATTTTTAAGGACTTTTTTCTCTCTTTCTTGAATCTAAGGATTCATGCAACACAAAAGGGCACCAGTACCCAGGCTCAGAATCTGAAACCATTCTCTTAGAAAACAAGTTTTAAATAAAATGAAAAACCTAATTCATGACATTAAATCCTTCATTCCTTGTATAAATGAGAGTTCCTTTTGGCATCTCCGAGGTCTCTTTCAGCCATACAGTCAATAGGACTTAAAGATGGGAATAGTTGAGGACGATTTCACAGGCTAGGAAAACTGTATCACATGATCTCTAAATCTCATCTTCTAGTCATACGGTCAAAAGATCATACGAATCCTAAATCCTGTGCTCCAGATTAAAGGAAGTATAATGGAATGGATTGTGAGCTATGATTGGAGGAAGACAACCTGCCTTCAGATAGTTCCTCACTCTATAAACATGGACAGGTCATTTCACTGCTCAGGTCTCAGTTTCTGCATCTGCCAAAGGGGATCATAACATTTGCACAATTACCTTCACAGGGTTGTTGTGAAGTAAGTAAAGGACTATGCGTGTGTATACCATTTTTATCCTAGTGACACACAGAATGGTGCAGCAGATAGAGTGCTGGAAGTGGAGGCAGGAAGACGGGTCCAAATCCTACTCACATCATTTATTATCCGTGTGATAATGATCATCATTTCCCCATCTGCAAATTACAGCTAATAATACTTGTACTTGTACTTGTACTTGTACTCAGCTCAAAGGAGCAAAGTGGTTCTACACCCACCCCACCCCCCAAAATAAGACATTATATGTAAAGCACTATGCAAACTTTGTCACAACATCAATCTTACCGTTTATTAACCATGCTCCTAGTCCTATTCAGCAAGAGAAATCATGCTCTGGTTGTATTCAGCCTAGAGGTGATAAAATATATTCCATCTCACTAGAGGGAAACACTGGAGAAGTAATAACTTCCCTATGGTTCCCACAGTGTGAGTAATCATTGATCAAAATACCCAAAATAGCTCTGAGTCCCCACCTACTAAAACATGCTCTTGAGCACTCCCTGAATATCATATTTCACATGACCGTGGCATAAGTCACTCTCCCCACCCACCCCCAGCCACAGGAATAGACAGTCATACTTGGATCCTGGATACAGTTAGACTGTGAGCGCATTGGGAAAAAGACCTACTTTCCCCTCTACTTTTTTTCTGTTCTCTGTGCTTAGCATACAGTAGGTGCCTAATCAATGCTAGTTGACTGATAAACCAGTATTAATAAAAGGAATAAATTATACAAAATAGAACATATAATATGTGGCTGCATGTCCACAGCTTCTCCTTGACATAGGCTATCCCCAGACCATATGTAGACATGCTCTAAACCCAGGAGTTCCAGGAAAAAAATGGTCAAATTTCCTTAGCCTTACGGTCATTCCTTCTTCAAACAGACAAAAGACTTTAGGAAATAGAGCACCATTCACAGCAGATACTCTACTAATGGTATAGATGGAGGACTTGGGAATTCTGTATCTGGCTCCAAGCTAGTTTCCTCTTATAGTTTGAAGCAAGGACTCTCGTGTGGACAGAATTTTCAATGACCAGAGTTTTCCTATTCATTTCCTGTCCCAGGCATGGACCTCCAACTGCTTCTAGTCATTGTTAGCTCATCACTCATGGAGTAGGCAGGCATCAGCAAGGGCAGACCAGATGCTCTTGGGCCCTGTTTACCATCTTGCCTCATGTGTACCTCTATGCCCTTGACTTTGAAACACTTCTCAATTAATTGCAATGCTTGTCTCATTTCTGCACTGTCACTCTTTTCACAGTGCCTCAGTTTCATGGGCTTGTCTACCCTCTGAGCCTTCTTGAGTTGTGGGGACAAGAGGAGTTACAACGAGAGGCCCAGGGCTCCTGTCACAAAAAATGTTATTAATTATTATTCTCTGACCTCAAGATGTCACAATGATCAGAAAGTGAACCATTCCAAAAAATTTTAGAAGGTGGCACCCTGCTTTGTAATTCAGTTTTAATATCTATTATTAGTCAAGGTTTGACAAAAGCAGTACCCCCTACATACAGAGAGAAACTAATTAAAAGACCATTTAGAAGTTTACCAGAATAAAATGGAAATTCACATTTAAAACAATGCCCATTAGCTTCCCTAGTCTCCCTAACCAGAAACCAAGGAATAGCAAAGTATGATAAGGAATAAGTGATTTTATGTCAGTCAAAAAGGTACTGAGTCACCCTTGGTTGAGGGAGCAGAGGGCAGAAAGCAAGTGGTTTTCAGTAGAGTTTGTCCTCTGTGGTTGTTTTACCTGAAGTTAATGAGAACACTCCTTGGCTAAGGCACCATCTGTTCACTTACAGGGGCACAGAGGAGGGAAGCGGGAGAAGGAGGATGGAGGTTAACCAGAGTTAACCCTTTCCTTCACTTAGAGCCCAAGCCCAGCTCCTGGCCCCTAGAGTGGTTCTCTACATTAAATCAAGGGAAATGTAGAAGTATGTGGTAGAACTTGTTTTCCTCACACCTGGGACAGGATTCTTTTTGCTTCTCCATGTCTCCACTCATACTAGCTACCTCCAGAGTTTCTAGTTCTGGTCTCCTCTCATCTGGATAATTGGAACAGTTAGCTAATAGGTCTCCCAGAATCCCAGCTCCCCCTCTCTACAGATCACCCATCCATCCTTCACACAACTGTCAAATTGGTCTTCGAAAAGCACAGATTTTATCATGCCATTCCCAGCTCAAAAACCTCCAATGGTTCCCTATTGCTCTCCAGATAAAGCACCACTTTGTCTATTTGGCATCTGAAGCTTTTCACAATATGGCTCTAAACTATCTTTCCAGGCTATTTAAACTCCCTCTCATATTTTATCTACCAGCCAGACTGACATGTTTGCTGTTCCTCATATGATAGTCTACCCTCCACCTACATTCCCTAGAATGCTCTCCCTTCTCACATCTGCTTCTTAGAATCTCTTTAATGTTATTATTCAGTCATGTCTGATTCTTCATGACCTCACCTGGAGTTTTCATGGCAAAGACACTGATGTTGTTTGCCATTTCCTTCTCCAGCAAATTTTACAGATGAGGAAACTGAGGGAATCAAGGTTGAGTGACTTGCCCAGGGTCACACAGCTAGGAAGTATCTGAGGCCAGATAATTCCTGTCAAAAATCAGTGAAGTGCCATTTCCCATAATGTCTTTCATGAATCCCTTGTGTTTTTTCCTCTTCTCCACTGAAATTAATTTGTATGTATTTTGCATTTTTAAACACATGCATATTGTTTCTCCACAACAGAATGTAAGTACCTGTAACAGCAAGTACCCTAGCAAATGCAGGATCACTGGAGCACAGGTTCTTTGATCTGCTTTTCTAAAGGAAAGCAACTCAAAAAGGGTTAAATTACTTTAATCAAACATATATACTATTTACTTAGTTCAGGGGGAAAAATAGCACCCTGACCTTCAGAAAATACAAACAGAAATTACAAGCAGATAAAAAATATAGACAGAGGGGGCAGCTAGGTAGTGCAGTGAATAGAGTAACAGCTAGAGTCAATCTGGCCTCGGAAACTTAATACAAAACTAGCCGTGTGACCTTGGGCAAGTCACTTAACCCCAATTTTCCTACCTTTCCCCCTCCAAAAAGAAAAAAAGAATACGGACAGAAAATAACACAATTCAACAGACAATAGACAGAGCTTCTAGTTGTCTGACCATTACATACATACATGTTACCAGAGAAAAAAGCACCAGTATCTAGGTTTCAAAGCCAGGGGGCTCCACAGCTACCCAGAGTCTCATCTGGCCAAATCACACAACTCTTCCCATAATTGAGCCCCAAACAAAACCTTACCTCAAAGTATATATACCCTTCTTCAGGGTCAGAGAACATCATAACCTTCATGACCCACCACCTCATTACAAAGTAACAAAAGGCACTGGCCTTCCCGAAAAACAAATCTCCCCCCAATCAAGCCCTTCCTTTTGGGTTCCACTTGAGCCCCATTAAGGGGCAGGGAAGATCTTCAAATTCCCTTACTATTCCTGTACCCTGAGGTCACAGACCATTTTTGTTTTCATCTTTGTCTACCCAGTACCCAGTACAGTGCAAGTCACATAGTAGGTACTTAAAAAATGCTTTTTGAAATGAAATGAATGAATACCACTCAGATCTGGAGTCATTAATATTTCAACAATAGGAAACCAAAGTTCTAACCTCTGCTCTTCTGGCCTCAAGAGATAGGGTATTTGCTTGCTATGAAGGTTGTATGGCAAATACAGAATCACAAAATTTAGTCCAACTCATCACCCAAAAATAATTCTTCCACAAAATACTTAAGAAATGATCAGCCAGCCTTTACTTGAAATACTTCAGGGAGGAAGGAAAGGCAAAGTGGATATAGTGAGAAATTTGGAGCCAAAAGACCAAGGTTCATATCCTGTCTCTGACTTTTACACCTTATAAAACCTAGAATAATTTATTTAACCTCTTCTGAGCTCAGTTTTCTCATCAAAAAAGTTATGGGGTCTAATTAAATGATGTGTAAGGCTCTGAACTGCCTTTCAAGATCTAAATTGGGGGTCTCAATCTTATGCCCATGACCCTTTTTTAAAAGAAAAGATCAAAGGGAAGGAAGGAAATGAAGGAGGGAAAAACAAAAAAGTAAAGAAGGTAAGGAAAGAAAGCAGGAAATTCAGTCTATAAACCATCTCCATACCACATGAACCAGAGACTTCTCATTGCAGTCCTGAACAGTTTATGGAACACAAGGACAAAACTGCCACATTCAAAACTCTTCTGCATATGCAGAGGGCAAAATGGAGCCTTGCTTGTTCAAAACTTCTTTCTTTTCATAGGTTTATAGCCCCTATCTTTTCCCACAGCTATTAATAACAGTTATAATAAAAACTAATACCCAGGGGACAGATTAGATGACTGAAAAGAACTTTACTAACCTAGACTGTAACACAAATATAAATTGGTTCTATGTGAGCTCCTTCATTCTTGCCCTCTGTTCCCACTATCCAAGAGTCCCCTAATAAAGGCAATTGTCTGGCATTTCTATTTTGAGATTTAGAAATACTCAAGCTTTCCAGGACAGTAACTGTCTTTTAAAAAATGAATAAATGTCTCTGAAACTCCCTTAAAAGGTTCTAGCATTCAAGCCCTGCTGACCTTGGGAAGATATGGAGTGGGAAGAGTTGCCATTAATGCCTCCTTGCCTAACTCTTGAGCCTTCCAGTCTCCCAGACATATCACTTTTTCAGAAAAGCCTGTGCTAAAAACTAATTTATTGCTCTATCATACAGCACTACGTAAGATTCAAAAGTGCTGAATTTGTCCAATGGAGAAACTTGTCTTAATATATGCTGTATGTGGAATTAGACAAAAGATTTGTCAGTTCAATTGTATTTTTATGTCAACTCATAAATGTTTTTTTTTTCATTACTCAAAAATAACCTCCCATTTTGTTCTGTCAAAAATGTCTCTTTCTCGGGTTATGGTTAATGGTTTAAGAAGTAATTTGCAATATAATGTGTCAGTGCATTTTATAGCTATCAAAGAAAAGCACCAAGACACAGGTTTCAGGTTGTAGGTACCATTATCGGTTGGGCCTACCTTCCTTGTGGAACTGATAAGCACAAGGAAGTAATTGAGGAATCCATGTTCTTTGGGGTGTTGTTACTAAGTATTCACCTTCTAAGTGCCAGATCTTAGCTTCTGACTTTTAAATAAGAAGAAAAACTACAAAGGAGAGGATACAATCCTCCAACCAGCAATGAGGCAGTTTTTCATCCTTTAATGACATTTGCTCTCTGGGGACAGAGTTGGGGCTGCTGGTTGGAGAGACCTCAGTCTTAGAAATAAAGGCCAGATTAAGTCCATGTTTATTAATTAACACTTTAGATTTGTTGGAGAGGAGATGCACTTGTCAGGAAAAAAACGGAGCTTTGGTCCTTTCAAAGTCCAGAATCAATGCAATGTTTGTGGAAATCACAACAGAAAACCAGAGCTAGCAACTTTTGTAAAGTATCAGGTATGTCTAGAATCAAAAGCCATATACAATTGTCATGTTTCTGAAGGGTTTATGAAACTTGAGCCAAAAATTGATGCTTAATTGTAGATAATATTTTGAAAGGAATGAGTCATAGGTACTTCGGAAAGAAAGCGGTGATCACTTCAAGCCAGCATGAGTTCATGGAGAATGTAACATATCAGACTAGTAATCGACTATTTCAACAAGGCATTTGACAAAATTTTCCACAGTATCTTTATGGGAAAGGTGGAAAGATAGGAGTAGCCTATAAAATGGCTTGCTGGTTTTGTCAACTGGCTACACAGGACCAAGCTCAAAGGCTCTAATGGAAAAGACAACATGCGCATGATGGAAGAACATAGAAAACGCATAGAAAATAGATACAAAGTAACAATCAGGGAAGGGAAAGCCTGTTGGAGCAGGGAAGACCTTATACAAAAGGTAATACTTGAGTGGTGTTTTGAGGAAAGTTAATATTTCAAGAGAAGAAGAAAGAACATATTCAAGGCTGGAGATGATTAACGCAAAACATGGGAGATGGTGTGCCGTGCATGAGGAACAAAAAGAAGGCTTTTTTAGCTGGACCTTAGATAGTGAGGAGGAAAGTCATGTGTACAAAGACTGGAAATGGAGAGAGGGACCAGGTTTGTGAAGAGTTTTATATAACAAATAAAGGAATTTGTACTTGACCCTAAAAGTAATATGGAATAACTGGAATTTATTGAGCAAGAGGTGAATGTGGTTAGACATTCAACTTAATTATTTGCAGAATAGATCTGAAAAAAAGAAAAACCATAGAGAGAGAGAGAGGTGCTAAGGATCTGATCTTGAGAGGAAGAGAAAAGAGGGTGCAGTCAAACATCTGGAGTTAGAAATGACAAGATTTTGCAATTGCAGGGCAAGTGGGGAAAGGGAGCAGATCGTAACTTCAGCTTGTGCTATTTATTTGGCATGATCTAGAGACCCTTCCTCACCCTGGTTGTCCTCATCTGACCATTGTCTTGCTTATCACTATCCTTTCCCTGCTATGCAGCACCCAAAACTGACCACAGTCATCCATCCCAGGTCTGACTACCCAACATGCAGTGCTATCAGCTGTCTAATCCTGGACACCAGATCTTTGAAGGGCATCAAACCTGGGTTTGCAGTAGGGTTTCTGGCTCCCATATACTATACAACTCCTATTGAGCTTTTAGTACACCAAGACCCTGTATATTAGGCCAATAGATTGTTCTCAAGCCCAACTTCCACTGCTTTGTCCCTGTGAAGCTGACTTTATTAAACCAAGGATAAGACTTTACATTCATTTCTGTTAAATTTAGTCTTATTAGGCTTGATGTAATGTTTTAGCCTCTCAAAATCTGCCTGAGTCCCTATGTTCTTCATTCACTTCCTTAGCTTTCCCTCCAAGCTTTGTGTCATCTACCAACCAGACTAGAATGCTATCTATGCCATCTGTACAAATCATTGATTTTTTTAAGTGGTATGTAACACAGGACAAAGCCCAGATCCCAGGGTACTCCACTGGAGATCTTCTGGGTCTCCATCAAACCTGAATGATTATTCTTTGCATCTGGTCATTAAGTCAGTTTCAAATCCACCTAATTATTCTGTTAGCTTGCCTTCTCTCCACATTGCTTACAAGAGCATGAGAGATTTTGTCCTATGTTTAGTGAGTTCCAAACTATTCTACACCAGACTTAAGAGTCAGGAAAACCTGAGTTTGAGTCCTATCTCAGACAGTGACTAGCTATGTGACTCTGGGCAAGTCAGTTAACCTCTCTGTGACTCAGTTTCCTCATCAGTAAGATGGGGTAACCATCACAACTACCTCTCAGGATTGTTATAAGAATCAAATGGTTAACATACATAAAGCCTTTTGCGAACCTTGAAATGCTACATAAATGTCAGCTTGCTATCTAATAATCTGATAATCCTCAAAAATAGATATGAGCTTAGTGTGGTACAATCAGTTTTGAGGAAGCCATTCTGGCTCTTGTACATCATGGCTTCCTTCTCTAGATTCTATATTCACAACATCCTTTGCATCCACCCCCTTCTCTGACTTGGTCCCACTATGGTTTGGCCCTTTTCACATCTGGCTTAGACAATTGTAAGACTCTTCTGATTGATATCATTGCCATGAGTGTCTTTCCTCTCCAATCCATCCTTTGTACAGCTGCCAAAATAACCTTCCTAATGAACAAGTCTGACCATGACCTTCCCCTGCTCAAAAGCCTCCAGGGGCTTCCTATTCCGATTATTATTAGTGTTGTTATTACATTTATACTTATTAATATTATTACTACTATTATACTTTATATTATTAATACTTAATATATGCATATTGATCACCTACACTTGCTGCTCATTATTACTAATATTAGTTTGTTGTTGCTAAATACTTATACTTGTTAATATTATTGTATATTTATTATTATATTTATACTTATTAATAATTATCACTTAGAATTATTACTATTACTAGCTGATTATTATTATTAATAAAGAATAGTTAATTTTTATAAAGTGTCCTCAGGTTTATAAAGGGCTTTATATATTTAACCCCAGTCCAAAAGCCCATCAATATGGAACTTTGCTCCTTGGTGGAAATGAGTATCCTGCCCTGCATGAAGGATAGGGCAGAGTTGACTAGAGTGGGAGATGGGAGAAATCTTCCATTCTCTTCAAGCTGTACATCACTTTGGACCCTGCATTCACTTCTGGTGCTTGTGGATTTCAGTTTCAAGAAGGAAAATGGAAGAGACGAACCCTACTTCAAGTTGCTGAATGAAAAGTCTCTAGGGCAACATTGAAAGGAACCACCAGTCTCTATCATGTCCCTATCCCCAGCTTATTATACCAAAGATTTCCCCTTGGATGAGATCCAGAACAATCTCTCTTGGTTGAGCTGAGCATTCTCGCTCCCAATGGGAGTTCTGTATTGTCTGATACATGTTCTCCTATGTGTATCTTCTCTGATTTCTGTTTTGCAACTAACTTGGATAAGTAAATGTTCCTTACTGTTCACTATGTATGCTAATTGTGACATTGGTATTTGGTGGGCAAAGGGTTGGCTTCAGAGATTGAGATCTTCCCTAAAAAACTGACAAAGTAATCAGAAGTTAGCTTGAACTTGATAACATCTCCTAGATGGACAATATTTAAGGGAGCATATAAATGTAATTCTATCCCAGCACCTACACATATGATCTTCACAATAACTCTGGAGTGAGGCTGGGAGGAAGTGCCATTATTATCCCAATTTTACAGATATGGACACTGAAGTCAAGACAGTTTAAGTGATTTGCTCAGGGTGCCACAGTTTTCATGTGTCTAAGGAAAGAGCTGAACTCAGATCTTCCTAATTTCTAAAGTTTAGCATTCTATCTGCTATACCACCTAGCTACATTAAAATTCAAACCTTTTAGCCTAGCGTTTAAGGTCATTCAAAAACTAGATCTAATCTCCTTTCCAGCCTGATTTCATTCGACTCTCATTTAATCACTGACATTGCAACTAAACTCCAAACTCAACTATTACTTCCAACCCATCACCTCCATGCATCCATGTAAGCTAGCCCCCGTGCCTGCCTTTTACTTCCCCCTCATGGTCACCTTTAAAAAGCCCCTTTTTCCTTCAAGACTCAATTCAGTGAAACCTTCCTCAGTTCCCCCAAATGGAAAATGTTCCCTTCTTCTCTATTCTCCTGGAGCAGTTTGCCCAGATCTCTCCTGTCTTCCCCTCACATCCCTCATACTAATCACGCTTTTCTGAACAGAAGGAACATTCATTTCTACTGTCTTTTTTTAAGCTTTGTCCCCAGGCTGTCACTGTGCCTTGCATGTAGGTAGCCCTTCATAATTGCTGCTGAATTAACTGAAAAGGGGAGAATGTGGTCTCCCGTCCAACCCTAACACCTGTATTCTGCCCTGGTCAGACCAAATGTGGAGTATCACATGCAGCTCTAGGTACCATATTTTAGGAAGGGCATTGACAATATAGGGAAACCAGGATGGTGCGAAAATTTGGAATCAGAATGCAAGACTCAGTGGGGATATAAGAGCTATGGTCAGCTATTTGAAGAACCATCATCTGAGAGAGGTACTAGACTCAGACTCAGAACTAGAAACAATGGGTGGAGGTTTCAGGGCATCAAATTTCAGTCTGATAGAAGGAAACACTCCCTACTAATTAGGAGTCATCCAAAAGCACAGTGGGCTGGCTGCCCAGGGAAGCAGCAATTTCTCCCATCCCTTGAGATCAAGTGGAGACCAGATGTTCACTCGTCAGTGATACTCTAGAGGGGATGCTTGGTCATGATGGGTCAAGTGATCTCTGAGGTCCCTTCCAACTGCATGATTCATAGTCTGAATTCCACAGAAACCCTGCAAAGTCAGACAGAACCAAGGCAGGCTGGAAGCATTTTCTCCAGCATGTGACAATCTGGCCATTTGGCTGTTTTCTTCTGTTTTTTCTTCCAAAAGCCAGAAGAGAACTGTCCTATCACAGCATATCACAGATCCTCACAAATGTGCTTCAAGGCTAAAAGTCTCCTAGAAGCTTTTGTCCTGACTGAACATTTTCAACCACATCTAATGCATCCTCCTAAGTGATGGGGCATGAATTCTCTAGAGATCCCCTGGTTACACCAGATAGAAGGTGTGCTCATTGGCATATCTGAGTAACAACAATCTGATCGGATGAGAGATTTTAGACCAGGATTGCCAATGGGCAATGTGTTTCAGTAAAATGCCTTTGAGAAACAATTGTATGACTCCGTTACCCTTCATAAAGTGAGAGAGCTAGCCAGTGGAGCCCTTTAGCCCTTCATAAAGTTTTCAAGATCTGTGGAAACCTTAAGTAAAAAAATAAGAGTTCGGGAGAAGGAGCAAAGAATAGAATGTGTGAAGGAAAAAGATATCCATTGATTTCAATCACTAGTCATCCAGCCAACATTTATGGGTGTCCAGTGTGTGCAAGACCCCACTAGAAGGCAGTGTGATATGAGCACTAGCACTGTGGTTAAGAGGTCAAATCACTCCTCTGATGATTACTACCTGTGGGACCTGAGGCAAACTACTTAACCTCCTTGAACCTTCCCTCACTGATAAAATGACCTATAAAATGGTCTAGATGGGGTTCCTTCCAGGTCTAGAGCTATGATCCTAGCTACAGTGGGTGACAAAAAGCTTCAGAATTCTTAATCTCTGCCTTTGAATGAGTAAATAAATGAAAATCACTTAATGCACTATGTACTAGGCATTGTGCTAAACACTGGAACTAAAAAATAAATAAAGGAAGAAAGTCCCTGCTCTCAAGGAGCTTACATTTTAATATGAGAAGATAGTATATAGAAGTGTCCAGGATAGGAACTGTGTCCAGAGGTAGGAATTCACAGGGATAGTGAGTGGAGTCATGGGGTAATTGATAGGAGGGAGGGAGGGAGGGAGGGAAGGAAGGAAGGAA
>CM053600.1:192776228-192801588 GCA_028646575.1 Pseudocheirus occidentalis
AGTATGAATGCTACCTAAAAACATAACTATTTGCTAAGGAAATCATCTCCCCCGTGTATGGAAAGCAGCTAGAGATTTCTCTGAGGCATAAGTATTTGTGATTCTCCACAACACATGGATTTGTGACCAGGGTCCAAAAAAAGTCAGATTTTATTCCAGATGCTCATTCAACCTAGCCTGGAGGAACCCAAGCAAGAGCAGCATCACCTAGGGGAACCAGATGGAGCAGATAAAAAGTGAGAAGGAAGATAATACAGAAATGTTCTCTCTCTCTTTCTCTCTCTCTCTCTCATACACAACACACACACACACACACACACACACACACTACTATTTAGCTAAACAGATGCCTGAAGTAAAAGGTAATTTCTATGTTGGTAAAGAACAGCAGCCAATCCTTCAGGAATTTTCAAATTTGATCCACTGAAGAACTCTGGACTTGGAGAGTTCATATCCTGCCTCGGATACCTAACGGTTGTGTGGTCCTGGACAAACAACTTAACCTTGCTCAGCCTCAGTTTCCAAACCTGTAAAAAGGATAAAAAGTACCTATATCATAGGACTGATGTGATGATTAAACAAATATTGAGCGCTTTGTAAACTTTAAAGGTATTTCAATATTAATTATTATTAATAATTATCATTATTCTCTCAGAAATTTAAGAGCAGTTATATTGATTTCTTGCAAGGAGTTCAGAAGAGCCCTGTCATGTGTGACAGAAGAATGAGTTCTCTGGACAATGTCTGAGTGACATGGAGCTATAGCTTTTACTATGAAAATGTACCTATCCTGTGTTCATATTTCCCTCTGTGAAGCTTCTCCTATAAAAGCACAATCAATCATCCCTGGACTTTTAGACTCCAGACCTAGAGGGGTTTTGTACCAAGGGCCATATCTTTAAAGGTAAGAGGCAAGTCTATAAGCTGTTCAGTTTAAAGATGAGGAAGCTAAGGACCAAAAAGGTTTGGTTACTTGACTGAGGTAGGCATGGGACCAAGGTCTCTTGATCCCAAAGCCAGTATTCTTTCTCTTTACCACCCATGCCTTCCCATGTGACAGCCAGACTACCCATGATGGAATTTTGTACTGATGTCACACAACTCAGGAGTGATTGCATTTGAGGAGGTGGGGGGGAGGGAGATGTGAATTAAATTTTTTCTTCTCTTTATTTTTTATTCATTTTTTCACATTTCTATTTCCAAATTCTCTTGGTCACTCCTGAGTGACAGCATTTTACCAAACAGATGAATATGGTTTCTGAGCAGCATAAACATCCTCTCTCATTTTAACAGGAGACTAAAGCATGTCAAGAGGTTGAATGTTTAGAATCTGAACACAGAACAGTCATGGGTTGGTACCTAGGATTAAATTCATAGGATCACACAATTTCTAAGTAGAAAGGTCCTCTAATCTAACCCCCTTATTTTATAGATGAAAAAACTCAGGCTTAAAGTAAACTCACAGTAGTTCAACAAAAGCCCTGAGTAGCAGAGCTAGGCATTGAGCCCAAGCCCTCTGACTTCCAGCTCAGTGGTCTCTCCACTCTGCCAATTCAGTCCAACTTAGTAAATACTTATTAAGCATAAGGTAGTGTAACATTGGTAGGGAGAGGGGTAGAGGGGGCATCAGATGATGGAAAGAGTGCTGGGCTGGAAGGAACCAACTTATCAATATTAAACATTTATTAGGCACTTACCATGTGCCAGAGAGACAATAAAGATGAAAACCTCCCCTGCCCTCCAGGAGCTCATATTTTAATGTGAGAGGCACCATATGCTTATGTAACATACACAAATCGAGTACAAGGTAGATGGAGGAAGGGACATACTAGCAGTTGGAGGAAACACTGAAGGAAATCATGGATTCTAAAAACTGGAGGTGAGGAGGAAGGGCATTCCAGACATAGAGAAACCATTGGAAAAATACAGCAATGGAATATCCATCATGTATTCATATGGAACAGTATCTAGTCCAGGATGGAGGGAGAGAGTAAAGCCCTGTGTCCGAACCTGCTTTTGCCATATACTGGTTGTGGGACAGCTCTCCTGGATTATAGATTATAGATTACAGATAAAATGCCAATCAGGATCAGTGGAGGGACTGCACACACCAACAGCTCCCTACATCAATGAAATCACAAGTTTGGACTGAAAAGGAAATGCTCATGGCCCTTCAGAGTAAGAAGATATGACATAGACCCTGCTTTCAGTGAGCCAATAGTGAATACAAACAGTGCAATCAGGAGAAGATGAGTTTTCTGAGAAGGAAAGAGATGAGTGGATGAAAAGCATTGCTTTACAAGGAGAAAGAACCATGGCTGAAAATTGGGTGCTTGATGTCAGTCTTCCCAATCAATGAGTTTCTACTGGTCCTCCTGCCTCTCAGCACCTACACCCTTGATCTACTGACTTTTTTTGCCTATGGTCTCAGCCCTCCTCAATGCCACCACAAAATCTGTACCTAAGTGGTTACCGTGTGATAGATGGTAATATCCAGTACAGTGTCAAGTCAGGCTTTCACTGACCTTGCATCTCAGGCTCATAGTGACTGGTCCTTCTGCCCCTTTTACTTGTCTCCCTGAAAGGAAGCTTTCTGCCCTTCCCTTATCCTTTCTAATGGTCTTTTTAGGATGTGAAGAAGAGAAGCCCTGCTCACATTCAGTGAACTTACACAGTTATAAATAAAGAGATGAGACTAGACCTATGTTTTCCTTTATATAGAGCACTCGCAGATGGAAAAACTCCCTTTACTGATGCAGAGCAGCACCTCCTTTGCAACTTATTGCCTTAGATCATTGCCTAGGTCACTGAGAGGCTAAAAGATTTGTCCAGGGACACACAGCTAGGTTATCTCAGAAGCAGGATTTGAACCCATGTAATACTGATTCCAACTCCAGCTCTATCCATTATGCAACACTGACTCTTTAGTTATAATTTATCAATATTAAAACAGAGGAAATATTCCAAGTGTCAGTCACCTAGGCCTCCTTCGCCCTGATTATAGCTGCTGTTTATCCTTGTTCTCAGAGAGGACCATGACATCAGGGAGGTGATGCCATGACAGGCAAATGGATTGGATTTAAGTGAGGGAGGGCTGTTCAAAGTCCCCAGCCTCACTTCCTTCTCTGGAGCTGTCTGGGTCCAGTGGCCAGATAGAGATTAGTACAACTGGAGATGGCCCAGGGTGCAATGGGGGCCATTGACCTCCACAGAACATGGGGTGGGGGTGGGGGTCCAACCAGGAGCTTCCAGAGCTACAGACTGATCCAAGTAGTTCCTGAATATTGGGGCTTGGCCCACTATATACTTATGAGGATCTCAGCTCCATAGTAATACAGATTTGGAAGGGAGTTTAGAGGCTATCAAGTACAAACCATAAATGCATAAGATTCCCATCATCTCTAAAATGAAAGGGTTGGATTAGCCAATCATTAGAAATAACATATGATTGCTATACTGTGTGGTATATTGCCAGTGATGATCGGCAGAAAAAAAAATATGTAGGATACATAAAAACCATGCTGAATTTGAAAGCCATGCTGAATTTGAAAGCCATGGGTTCAAATTCCAAATCTGTGTGACCATGGACAGATCTCCATCTCACTGCATCTTAGCTTCTTCTATTACAAAATGATGGGTTTAGAATAAAAGATCTCAAAAGTCTATTCCAACTGTAAATCTATGATCTGATAACCCTTTTCTAAAGGAATCCATTGATAAAAAACCACATTTCAAACACCATTGCTGAATCATCACTTTGTTCCACTGGTTTTTCTAAAGTCACACTTGCTGATGGTAATTGGGAAATTATAGCTTTTACTGTGTCAACTCCTCCTTACTAATGAGCATCTGAAAGTGATTCCCAAGTGACTTTAATGAATTCTTTCATGATGCCCCACTTTTTAGTAGAACTGATATACAACATAAACAATCTATTATTAGTCATAACGATAATATTTAAATTGAATTGTAATCACATGACCAGGGGTCCCCTTCCACCCATACTGATATATCATTACTCTTCCATGTCTCCTCAGTTTATGTTATCCTTTTCTGTGTTCTCCTATAAAGCCACTCTAAGGGAGATACCCAACCTACTAGACACCTTCATGTCTTAACGGTACCAATATAGTTGCAAAAAAGCATGTCTCTTTTCAACACAAGAACAAATTTCCCAACAGTGTAGCTATCTCAAAATGGAATGGCCTTCCTTGAGAGGCTGTGAGTTTCCCTTTACTTACTAAAGGTCTTTTCTAGCTGGATACTTTGTACAGGAGATTGTGAGAACAGCTTGATCTAACCTAAGGTGCCTCCCAATTCTGACATTCTGAGACTCTGTGAATGTGTAGAAGGTAGATTTCTGGGCTTCAGTGGCAGTGAGCAGTTGGGGACCATTAATAATAATAGCTCACTTTTACAAAACTCACAAATGTTTTATACACCGCAAAGCAGTGCATAAATGTGAGCTAACATTAATGATCCCAGTTTGCTAGTGTGCATGTATTCTTTTTTCCCTCCTCTGGAACAAATTGAAGCTCAATTAAAGTGTGCTCTGCTTTGCAAAAGGAGATTAACCAAGTGTGCATGTTTTTTAAGTCTAGCCCCATGATTTTGTTGGGGGTAAGGAACTCTAGATAAGGAAACTCCTTCCATTGGTTCACATTACAATATTATACAATTTATAATGTTAAGAGAGTGACTTGGGGGCACTGAGAGGTTTAAGGGACTTGCCAGGATCACATAGCCAGTGTCTGTCCAGTAGAGAGACTTTAACTCAGGTCTTGCTGACTTAAAGGTCCAAATCTCCATGCCAGATCCCATAAATTGTAAATATTTTGTGCAAATGACCATAATATTCACCATTATTTTCACAAGCCAAAATATGATTTTCTTGGAGAAAGAAAGAAGTGAACAGAGCAAGAATGTGTTCTAAAGATTTGCACATGTTTTAGAATTAGTGTCCTCCAGGGCAGTTAAGTAGCACACTGAATAGAGCACCAGCCCTGAGTCAGAAGGATCTGAATCCAAATCTGGCCTCAGACATTGACACACTTGCTAGCCACCTGACCTCGGGCAAGTCACTTAACCCCAATTGCCCTGCCTCCAAAAAGCAAAAAAAAAAAAAAAAAAAAAAAAGATTAGAGTCCTCCTCTCCACTTCAAGAGCCACCACCCTCATTCAAATGGTCACCACCTCTTACATGGGCTATTAGAAAAACTTCTTCTTGTTTCTAGTGTCAGATTCTTTCATGAATCTATTTCCACAAAGCTACCAAGAAACCCGATGTTAGAATTTTCATGTTCAAGAAGTTTCAGTACTTACCTATTACCTCTAAGAGAAAATGGAAATTTCTCTCACTGGCATTGAAAATCTTTCACAGTCTTTTTCCAAATTACCTTTCCAAACTGGCCTGATTACTGTTTCCCTTATACACCAATCTATTTCTCCTGCCTCTGTGCTTGTTCCTCTCCAACATATTCTTATTTCCACCCCTCAGAACCTTTTGTTTCCTTCAAGGGTCAGCCCACATGCTCCCTACTACAGAAAACCTTCTCTTATCTCACCCTGCTGCTAATGTCCTTTACCCCACCTAAAGTACTTTGTATATGTAACATACTCTCTGGAGCTATTTATCTCAACTCCTGCTTAGTGTTGGGTCAGGTCTCTAGCTACTATGTCCCCTTAGTGTCTAGAAGAGTTAGAGGTCTCTTAACTTAATGTTATTGGCCTGGGCACCCACCCACATGTGTCTCTTCAATATCAATCAGTTGGATAGCAATTTAGTCAATTAAGCTTAGTACCTTTTACAAAATGCTATTGACTAAGGTGATACAGTAAGGGTAGTTGGTATAAAATATCCCCCCCAAAGTCTTCGACACACTCTCTCACCAGGATATACTGAATGCAGGGAGAGGGGAGAGTCTAGAGAACATATGGGCAAAGGGGTAGCGTAATTACAGTCAGTAGTTCCTCAAAGTCCATTTCTCACTTTTGTGGGGTGCTTGAGGAGTCCCCTTTAAACACAGTTAGCTTCTTTGATGGGGTCTTTGGAGAGCTGGGAATCACCAGACAGTACTTGTTATCAGACCTGACCACCAGCTATGGGTATCCCAGGGGATGATACTAGAATGCTGTTGGGGAAAGGGAAAGTCCACATCCTTGGAAGCTTGAAAAGGACCTCCTCTGGCCAAGGGGGGTCGGGAGGCTGCTTAGGCTAAGACTACCCTGAAGCATCTCCTCCCCACCCCCAAGCCCTTCTCTTTCAGGGGTTTTACTGGGTGGTCATCATTACTCTAATCTCTCGAATAATTTCAGTTCTCAAACAGCTTGTTATCTAATAGATGATCCCTAGGTCATAACCAAGTTTCCTCAGTCAATCTGAACATGATTTCTCTGTGCAATCTCAACCCAATTCCTGAGGACTTTTTGCATTTATTATAAAGACTATGATTAATTTACTGATTAAAACTAGAGCCTATGACACTTATTGAGTGTTTCCATCTAGTTAAGATCCCAGAGCATTTTATCATTTACTTTAAGTGGGATGCGGTGATTTGACTGATTTACTCAAACTTTGTATGTGTGTATTTTATCTA
Source organism: Pseudocheirus occidentalis (assembly GCA_028646575.1). Classification (NCBI taxonomy): domain Eukaryota; kingdom Metazoa; phylum Chordata; class Mammalia; order Diprotodontia; family Pseudocheiridae; genus Pseudocheirus; species Pseudocheirus occidentalis. Next base: position 192,782,825 of record CM053600.1, read on the forward strand.
CTTATCTGTATACACTTTCTCACAGTGGAGTCTAAGCTCCTTGAGGGCAGGAATAGTTTCATTTTTATATTCCTGGCATCAATAAAAGTACCTTACATATAGAAGGTACTTAATAGAGGTTTATGATATAATTTAGTTGAGTGGAGTTGAAAAATAAAGGACAAACTAACTGAACTTTAAATGAAGGCCAAGATTTTGAGAGTTCACCTAGATGGAGTTCACACTATTCCAGATGGGAGGTCCCATTCAAGAACCCAGAATCCCTGTGCTAAGAATAGAACAGAAAATTCCAAATTCATAGTGAATAGATAAGGTAGCCTGTCACAGATCTACTTGTGTTCAACTAATTTCCTTAAATAAGAGGAAACATCCATCCTGTTATGAGGGTTCAAAGTTACTAATTAGCACTCGAGTCAATCAACTATCCAGTGACATATACCTTGGAGTAGTGTTCCTTAAGGCAGATGGGGACCTTGGACAGAGACATCTACTTGGGTTCTGTGGACAAAAGAGTCAGCTCGTGTTTGCTCTTAAGGTCTAAGGGCCAGGCTTATTCATAGGATCATAGAATCACAGATCTAGGGCTAAGGAATATGTGAGAAGTCACCAATTCCAACTTCTTTATTTTACAGATAAGTAAACTGAGGCCCAAAAAGCTAAAGTGACAAAATGATAGAACATCTGAAAACAGATATTCTCACTCTGAAGGGCAGTTAAGTGGCTCAGGGGATAGAGACTGGGCTTGGAATCAGAAAGTATAATGAGTATAAATCATGAGTATAAATCTGACTTCAGACACTTCCTAGCTGTGTGACCCTAGGTAAGTCACTTAACTCTATTTGTTTCAGTTACTCATCTATGAAATGGACTGGAGAAGGAAATGGCAAACCACTCCAATATCTTGCCAAGAAAATCCCAAAATGGATCCACAAAGAGTTGGGCACAATGAAACAGTTCAATAGCAACACCAACACTGACTCCAAATCCACTGTGCTTTCACTGGAAAGACCAGCTTGATACTGACTATTAGACAGAGGACAAGAGGAAGGCTATAGGCAGGAAGGACACAAAATTGCATATGTACATATAAATGTAAGTTATCAGATTTCACAACATTCTTGGCAGAAAAACAATTCTGAGGATTTTTATTCTAGGTGATGCATGGGGAAAAAGCAGAGAATTGCTTTGTCACAAGACCCTGGTCATTTATCACCTGGAAGGCCCCCCACACTTAACAAGCTGTAAATTGAGCTCCACATCACCCAGTCCAAAAGCCTGCCATTTGAGTTAAAAGGGAAAACCAGATTCAGTTTGGCTGGAGATCAAGCATATATTGCCCCAGAACCATCAGCTAGTTTGAAACAACCTAATCAAACACTTGGAGAGCAGGAATTCAGGACCTTATTTCAGACTTGGCCACCAGCTTTCTGGGTGACCTCAGGAAAATTGCTGACCTTATGAGTACTTCAAATTAAGCTTGGCACCAGCTTATCTTCCAAAAATTACTGAACATTACTCCCCCTCCTTACTCTTCAATCTTGCCCAAAAGGCCTTCTCTCTATTCCTCACATAAAGCATTCATTCCATCTCCCATATTTGGGACTTTGCCCTGACATTTCCCTGTGTCAGGATATATTCCCTCCTCATAGGATTACTCTTTTCACCTAAAGGAAGAACCTTCTACCCCTGTGGCCTCCCTTCTGATTGGCAGGTTCCTCCTATAACCACCATGTTAAGGATACTCAGTCCACCAACCATGTTTTCATGCCTCTCTAGGGTGTGCTCCTGACTCTCTGGAGTTTTTCTACCATTTCTCCTCATTCCCCTTTTCAGATTCCTTTTTTGTGTTGTCTTTCCCATTAGGATACAAATTACTTGTAACTGGAGTGTTCCAGCCACTGTATTTGCATTCCCAGCCAGGCACTTAGTAAGGGCTGCTGACTGATTTTACTAAAGAATTTTAATGCCTTGGAGTATTGGTTCCTTTTCAAACACAGGGACCTTTCTTTCAGACTTCTTGCCTGGTCATAGTTGTACTATTAGTATCAAAAAATTCAGAATGACAAAAAACTTTAATTTCAATTATTTTGGAATGAATTTGCATATTATTAATCACAGAAGCATTTCTATAAGTCAATGGATTTGTAGATGTCTAGTGTGGTGTCTTTACATATCATAGATATGAACACATGCTTACTGAATTGAATTGAGGTGAGTGTCATCAATGTGGATACTTTAATGGAAAGGATTGAAATTTATATATATATATGTGTGTGTGTGTGTGTATGTGTGTGTACATATATACACATATACATATCTATACATATCTGTATGCATATGTATATACATCGTATATGTGTGTGTACAACTATATGTATGTGTGTATATACATACATGCACGTGCATGTTGGCCATTTTGTCAATACACTGACATTCATTTTTTTTTGTTTCCTAGGCTGATGAGCATGACAGAATGAAAGTGATGATAACAAACAGGATTGAATCAGGTTTTTCAAAGATAAGTCTTGCAGGCTCCTTCCTCCTGTGCTCCAGGCCATATTAACCTAAGGAATCTTTAAGTATCAACCTTTACCATCCAAGGACAGCTGAGTGCTGAAGTCATGCAGGCAAGTAGTCTCAACAGGTCATAATATGAGCAAAAGAATACTTTAAGTCAAAAGCAAAGGGAAAAGCAGTAGATGAGTCCCAGGAAGAACAAAATGGGGTTTCTAGAACCCAAGATGTACTTATTTTGAGACTCGAAATATCTCCTTACATCCATGATATGGCTAGGAGACCTTTATGACCAGACACTCACGTCCTAGGGACTCATGATCCAGAAATCAGCTGCAGAAGCTGTGACTGGGGGAATAGATGCCAACCAAATGGGGGAAGTAGGCTGGACCTAGGAGTGAATGGAATGTGCAATCCATGTTATATGCCTTTAATGCTTTTGGTTTTCCCATGTGTTTTTTAACTAAACTTTTTAAACAAACTACTGAGAAAAAGTGATGAATGAAATAGCACAAAGGAAAAGCTATGTCGCCATAGAAAAACCATGTCACCAGTAGAATTCTGGCATAAGCCAAGAGATTGAAAGTATCATGTTCCTAAATAAGAAGAGACCCAAAAGTGGAGAGGTGGCTTACTGCTAATAAGCATTATGTTAGATTTGATTGATTAATCTCTGTTGTCCATGGTCCTGATTGTTCTTTATGTCAAATGTGTATAAGTCATACAATTGATTCAAGTCATTCTATTCCATTGAGTCATTCTGCAATATGTTGTTGGAGTTAAGTAAGCTCCAAATGTCAATGCTAGGGAAATGTGGGTAAATACAGACCCTTCAATGAGTCCATGTACTATAAGGACCACAGTCTTACAGTAAAGGTTGTTTCAGAAGGGCATCAGTCTTTTACAATACTTTCCTAATTTTATAGATCAAACCCTTCAGCACTTCAATTAATAAAATGAATTAGAAAAGGAAAACACCGATCATGTCTAGAGCAGCTAGGTGGTGCAGTGGGTGGAGTGCCAGGCCTGCAATCAGGAAGATTTTTTTAATCTTCTTGAGTTCAAATCCAGCCTCAGACACAAGTTGTGTGGCATGTCACTTAACCCTGTTTGCCTCAGTTTCCTCATCTGTTAAATGAGTTGGAAAAAGAAATGGCAGACTGGGTGAGGCATTTAACCTTGTTTGCTTCAGTTTCCTCATTTGTAAAATGAACTGGTGAAGGAAATGGCAAACCACTCCAGGATCTCTACAAAAGGAAAATGGATCATAAAGAGTCAGGCATGACTGAAAATGATTGAGCAACAACAAAATCACATCTAAGAAATGCTGGCAGTGATAACCAGGGTACTTTGAAAAGCTTCTCACATGAGCTGATTTTAGACCTGGATATTTTCTTATATTTTCATGTGGCTTAGTTAGTATCAAAAGAATATTTTTAAATTATGATGTAGGGACATTTAATTAACTTTTAATTTTAATGTCTCTGGGAGGAAAACTATTTCTAGCATATTTGTGCCTACCTTGTTTCAGTTGTAAGACATAATAAGTCATCTGTGAGGGGAAATCACATTCAAATTTGTGGGGGGGGGGGGAAATAAAAGGACTCAGCAAATATGAAAATGACAGCCCCTGGGGTAGTTTGGTCTGGAACAAAAGGCAGCAATGCACAATGAAAAGACATGTCCTCAAAGTCAAGATGACCCGAGTTCAAATCTTTCCTGTGCTATATAATGACTGTGTGAGTGTAGGCAACCTCCCAGTGCCCAAGAGTGCAACTCAGTCTAAGACTATGAACTGCAGGATATTGCTGAGCAAGAGAATTTCTTCCTCAGGAGTTCCTTACACTAATAAAATCACTAATAGGGGACGGGAGAGAAAGGGAAGAGTGGGGAAGAGAGGGAAAGAAAGGGAGAGGAGAAACAGACAGAAGAAGGGAAGAAGAAAGAGAAGGAAGGAAGGAAGGAAGGAAGGAAGGAAGGAAGGAAGGGAAGGAGTGAGACATCTCATTTGATTCTCAAAACAACCCTGTAAGGTAGGTGTTGTTATTATCCCTATTTTGCAGAAGTGGAAACAAAAATACCCCACATAACAGATTCCCAAAATAGCTATTCAGTCTGTTCTTGAAGACTCCCGATAAAGGAGAATAATCTACCTCCTAAGGCAGCCTATGACTCTACTAAATAGAGCTAAATAGTATAAAAGTTTTTCCAAATTTTGCTCCTTGGTACTTCTGCCCATTGCCCTTTATTCTGCGTTCTGGGGCCAAACACAAGCATTACTCTCTCATCCAAGGAAAAGTCCTCCAAAGACAACTCCCATGGAGTTAACCCCTAACCCTTCTCTTGTCCAGGCTGACCATCCCAAGTTCTTTGAATTGATCCTCATATACTATGAATTTAGGGCTCCTCAATATCCTGGACAATTAACCAAATCTAGTACATCCGTGCCCTTCCTCAAATATGGCAGCCAGAACTCCATATCCTTCACTGCTGTCCCATATGCCTGGAATGTTCTTCTTCCTCACCCTCTGCCTTCTCAAGTCCATGAATTCTTTGAGATTCTGCTCAAATCTTCATTTGTTTTGAAGGCCACCACACACACACACACACACACACACACACCCCATACCACACCACACCATAACACAACACACACACTAGTACTTCTCCCTTAAGAGTACCTGCTGTGTTTTCTGTTTACTTCTATGGTGTCTCCTGCATTCAAATGTGAGCTACTTGAAGACAGGAACCTTGTTTTTGTTTCTTTTTTGTACCCTCAGTGCATAGCATAATGTCTGGCATACAGTAAATTTGTTAACTGACTGACTCACCACAATCTCAGATGATGTTTGATTCAACTTCCTGAATTAAGCATGTTAGAGGTGCTTGTTGGATAGGAAAGGTGGATGACATCAGAAAATCTCATTCCAAATAGAGAGGAAAAAAAGATTAATCCGACCTTGACAATTTAACAAATTTATGAATATTTTCCTTTCATTGTCAGGGGTAGTGGGGGTTATTGACTCTTTCCCATAGCTATGGCTTAAATATGGCTGTAGACTGAGCAGGCAAGGGTGAGGGGGCAATTAAGTCAAGGAAGGTGGGATTGGAGACACAGGTGATGTGCATAAAGTTGCTCGGTGATCAGATTTATTTTTCCCTGAGTTTATGTCCCTTTAAACCACTGCCCCCAAAATTACAGCCTCTGGAAGGTGGGCACATAAATTTCTGACTTTTAAAACCACTTTCTTTTGAGACTGATGAATAGCTTTTGTCACTAGTGAGAGTAATTAGGAAGCTGTGCTGACTGTCACTGGGCTCCACTGACACTCCTTCCCCTTCTGTGTTTTGTTACCTGACTGTTAGGCATTTGGCACTGCTCATGGATGGACTCAGGGGTGAATTACGGTGTGTTCCCTCCTGGGAGAAGCTTTGTCAGAATGAAATAGCACCCATAATCCATTGAACTGCCAGTGCCATAGGAAATCAACATGGCAGGCTTGCTTGGTACAAATGGCCAATCCTTCCTCCTCCTCAAGGAGCTGCTTTTCACAGAATCACAGAATTCAGGGGCCAATCCAGCCATCCTCAAGCTGAACAAGAATTCTCATTTTTAATATCCTTAATAATCTGGCCTGGACACGAAAATCTCAGGTGGAGGGAACCGACGACCTTCTAAGATGTGACCTTCTACACACTTGTGGACAGCTTAAGAGAGATTTCTACTCCAATCAAGCTTAAATAGGCTTTCTTGTAACCTGCACCTGTTGTTCCTAGCTCTGAGTTAGAGCACAGAAAGTGTAATCCTTCCTCTGTCTAATAGGGGATAGAATAGGGACTGGCCTTGTGATTTTATTGGCAAAGGGAACTCCCAGTATCCGCCAACAGTGCAAGTTAGCACTTTTTCTACACCTTACAGTAAATATTAATCAATTAATTATATTTATAATTATAAATATAAATACATTTATTATATTTACATAATTATAAATATATTAAATTATAATCAATTAATCAATATTTGTTAAGCTCCTACTATTCGCTGGGCACTGTGCTAAATGCTGGGGATACCAAAAGGGGCAAAAGACAGTCCTTTTGTCAGAACTTGAACCCAGGTTTCCCTGACTTTCTGCTCAACTCTCTACCTACTCCACCTATGCTATCTCTTTCACACATGACTTCAAATACTTGAAAACAGTTACCGGGTCTGCTCCTTAAGTCTCCTCTTCTCCAGGTCCAGTGACTAATTCTCGGGTGTCCTTGTCTTTATGACCCACAGACCAGGATTTGCAAGATGAAAGCAGTGATTAGCAATTAGATCTGCATGGCCCCTTCATTCATCCTCCTCAGCCCCCACGCACTCTCCTAAATATTACAGCAAATCACCCTGCGTGTGGGTGACTTTCATTCACAGATCAGGAAGATCCCCCTTTGAAGCAAAGAGTTCAAAGCATTTGTCAAGGTATAATTTCTGAGCCACAATAAGCTCCCCATGGTACAGAATGTCACCCTTTGAAAGGCAGAAAAATTAAGTATCAGTAACTATGACTTGGTGACAGGGCCAAACACAGAGCCCAACTCTTTTCAGTTGTTTTAAAAAAGCCTAGCACTATTCCTGACACATAGTAGGTGCTCAGTCTGTGTATGGGGGAAGGGGGTTCATGAATGAATCAACAATGTCTCTCTCAGCAGCCGGGAAGTACAGTGGATAGAATTTAGACGTCATGCCTGGAGTCAGGAAGACCTGCCTCAAATGCTAGCACTATGACCCTGGGCAATCTTTTAACCACTCTTTGCCTAAGTTCCCCTATCTGTAAAATCAAGGTACTAATAACACTCATTTCACAGAGCTGTTATGAGGCTCAAATGAGATAACAAGTGGAATATTTTGCAGACCTTACAGCCATATGTAAATGTTCATTATTCTTTTTAACCACAAATTGAAATTTTCTTTATAGTCTATTAAGGAGCAATGTGATAGAGTGAGTAGAGTACTGGAGCCAGAGTCAGAAGAACTTGGGTTCCAACCCTGCACCATCCCCTAATCATGGTCATTGAGAACTTTACAGTTTATAACACGCTTTACTTAGATCATCTCATTCAATCCCAGTTTGACAAATAGGTAGCTGAGGTTGATGGAGGTTGGTTGACTTGCCCAAGGCCCTACGTCATAAGCCTCAGAGACAAATCACTTACCTTCTCTGGTAACATCTATGTGACTTATCTCCCAGGGCTGTCATTAGGTTTATTTCACGTAAAACTCTTTGTAACCTTTGAATCATTACATGAGTCATTATTTATACCAAGAAACCAAACCCGACAGAGAAACAAAGGAAGAGTTTGAGGTCTCCAGTCAAGATGACCGTCCATTTTCTGGGAATCATCTCTTTCATCACAGTATCCCCTCGTCTGGTATCTCTGAGGACAGGAGTATGGAGGAAGCTGCAGTGAACATACTCCTCAGACACATCATTTCATCTTGCTTGGAAAATGATGAGCTTGAGATAGATGTGCTAACTCAATGGTCCCTTCCAACAGTGACATTCTGTGGGTCCATCTCTTGAAGAAGTAGGATCCAAAGCTCATTTCCTCCCTTTTGAAAACATCAGGGGACTAAATTGATCTTCCCCAAGTGCTTTATATATGCAATTAAGTCCTCAGAAACTTTCTTACTCCTGCCCAATAGGAAGCCCATCTAATAAGATTTAGCCTAAGAAACAGGCAGAGCAGCAACTGAGCGAATGTTGCTTCTGGGCTCTTGTCCAAATGTTTGATTACCCAGCCAGGAAGATTTTATGAGCAGGTGGCTACTTCGGTGAAGGGATTAACAGAGGAATAGGCTCGGGCTCTTTGTCCCAAAACAGCATGGAATCTAGATTTTGGTGGTGAAGGACCTCAGAGGTTATCTGGTCCAACCTCTCCATTTTACAGATGAGAAAACTGAGGTCTAAAGAGACACAGTGATTTGGTCATGGTTACAAAGGCAGCAACTGACAGGAATCTGATCTAACTCCGCTCCTGTAACAGTCCCATGCCAGAGGCCATCCAGACTAACCTGTAAGTGTGTTTTGTAGGGAAGGGATGAATGAAGGCAGAAAAAGGGTGGGAGGAAGGGACTACAGGGAAAGGACAGAGGAAAGGAGAGGAGCAAAGACAGGGTAAATGGGAAAAGGAGAACAAAGACAAAAGGTGTGGGGAGAAGAGTGGACCAGGGCAGAGCAGGGGAAAAGAGAAAAGGTAGGGGGCCACATCATGAGATTTGCCTTCCTATGGTAAAAAAAAATCAATAGTTCTTAATTAGAGAGCCCTTTGGAAAATATTGTACATATATTGTCTCATTTGGTCCTTACAACAGCTCTAGGATGAAGGTGCTACAGTTAGCCCCATTTTACAGATGAGAAAATAAGTTTAAATGCTCTGCCAATTGCTCAAGGTCACATAGCAAGCATCTGAGGAAGAATTTGAGGCCAGGTCTTTATCCATCCATGTGCAGCTACTGTTATGCTACTCGAGATAATTTTCAAGAGCAGGTAGGTGATGCAGTGATTAGAGCACTGGGCCTGGAGTCAGGAAGACCTGAGTTCAAATGCGGCCTCAGACACTTGGCACAGTTACTAGCTGTGTGACTTTGGGTAAGTCACTTAACCCCAATTGCCCTCCACAAAAAATATGGGGTCACCAACAGTCAGACACGACTGAACAAACAATATAATTTCCTTTAATTAGTATTAAGCTCCATCAACTATAAAGTGCAATTTGAATGATTCAGTGATCAAGAGAGGGTAGGGGGAGATTAGGCCTTCAGTGATAAGGAGTCAGCCTAGTTTAAACTCACATGAAAATAAATGTTGCCTCTTAATTAGGGCTAATCAACACCAGATGAGAAATATTGATGCCTCATATTAGAAAATTTGTCTTGATAGTGTTTGTACTTTTTCCAATTACATGTAAAGATGATTTTCAACATCCATTTTTGTAAAATTTTGAGTTCCAAATTTTTCTCTCTCAATTCTCTACCCGTCCCCAATGGAACCATTGGCACTGGCTGCATAGACACCTCCATGTGCTGACATGTTCAGAGCTAGACCCTGAAAACTATCATGAGGTTTCTATGCACTAGGGCCTGAAGACCACAATACGATGCAATGGAATTCTTTCAATTCATCTCTCTTCACCTTTATAATGAAAGCATCTGGTCAGTGAGGTGGGGGCACAGGCTGGGCGGGGGAAGGTGAGGATGTAAATCACATGTTGGAAATAGCCCTAGATAAAATCCTAGATTAGAATCGCTGAATATGTCCTTTCTAACACCTTTGGGGAGGTCAGATTTAGTTCTTGACAAAAAAAAAAGGTGAGAACACTAGAAAATCATTTCAAAAACTAGTTGCCAGAAGGTCAGAAAGGTAGCAAATTAAAAACAACAGTTTGTCTGAAGTCAGAAAGAAAGATGACCTTGGGGCCTAGACCACTCTGATTGCATTTGCTGCCCCAAAGATTTGTCAGGATCGGTGTTTCTATTATAAGACCAACCTATGACTTTGGAGCCCTGTTGCATACAAATGAGCCAATGTCTGAAAAACATCCAAAAATACAAAAAAGATCTCTTAAAGAAGAGAAGCTGGGTCAGGCCATTTCTGAGAAAACAAATTTCCATCTTGTTCTTGTCATGCTGCCCCATGAAGGCCAGAAGGAGCTATTTTATTTATCAGGATAATATTCAGCAGTATAGGAGAGAAAGCTTTTATTAAAAACAACAGCTGTGTTAGAGAAACTACAGGCAAATACAGCCCCCTCTAAACTCAGGGCTGAGAAATATGACCCCAAAATGGGGAAGCCAGGAGGGCGATGCCAGACAAAGGTAGGTTTGCACTGAATGTATCCAGATAGGGAGAGAAATTGTCAGCATTATCCTTTAACTTGCATTGGACAAAGTTTTGTTATTCTTTTGATTGAATTCCATTTATTTGATTGCATCTTGTATGCACCAGATTCTATCAGAGAGGCTGAGAATATATTGAGAATATAATATAATAATGAGATAATAGTCTGAGAACCTAATATAATAATATATCAAAGAGATCTCTTTGAAAAATAGGACTAGTAGAAACATTCCAGGACCAAAGAGTGTACAAAGTTTAGAACACAGTTCCAAATCACTTTCCAGAAAGCCTGGACAAATGCACAGCTCCCCCCCCCAAAGCGCATTAAGGCACCTAATTTTCCCACACCCTTTCAAACGGTTTTCATTGTTCTTTTTTATCATCTTTTCCCATCTAAAGAGTTGGTTTGATTTTCATTTCTCTAATTATTAGTGATTTGGAGCACTTTTTTCACATGATTATTTATGGTTTGCATTCTTCCTTTGAAAACTGCCTTGCATATCCTTTGATCACTTATAAATTGAGGAATGGCTCGGTTTCATTCAGTTCTTTATGTATCTTGAAAATGAGACCTTAATGAGAGAAACTCACTGTAAAGATCTTTTCTTCTCTAGTTAATGGTTTCCCTTTTAATTTCATTTGAACTGGTTTTGTTCATACAAAAACCTGTCATTTTATGTAATCAGGAGCAATAGCTCCTAAGCTCCAGGAACTTTAGGATTTGTTGGGGAACCACTCGATCAGATCATTTTAATTTTTCAACAAATACTTTAAAATATATGTAAGTTCAAAGATAGATGATGTCATTGTTTACAATGCCTGACACTATTTTTTGAAACAATCAATGAATCCCATGAAGTTGAAGTTGAATTCCATGAAGGGAGGTATAGGACAAGCCTATTAATTATCCCACCCCCTTGGAAACTGAACTAATTAGCACAGCTAAGCTCAAGTTTATCTTTATAACATCTGAGAAGAGAAGATATGCTAAATAGATCAAAAAGCAATCTGGGAAAGGTGAAAGCAAGATTATGAGAAAGATAGTTAAGCCACCTAAGGAAATTAACCAATTGCTCATACCCTTTGGCACTTTCACAGGTGTCCAAAAGGCTTCTACTTGGTATCCAAAAGACTTCTACTAAACAGCACAGTCATAAAGTTGCCATTACTAGTAGGTCTTGATTAGGGCAAATAATTAATCCCCTGAGGGAGCCCCATTAGTCTAATTCCCACTGCATAGTTCCATTGGACCATGATTTTGTTTTTATCATGTTTTACATAATTATAACTTTGAATAATGAACATTTGAGCACATGTGACCCCTTCAGGGTAATTTATTGTTTGCATTACAGATACAGATACCTAAAGTCTACAAAACTTGGCTTTTTATGCTAATTATGTGTTTCAGGCTTTTTGCTAGTTCAAACTTGACCATTCCTATCTCTTTAATCTGAATAAGTGACCTTCCACACTATAGCATTCACCCCAAAATTTAATAAATACATGAAAACCTAGACCTAGCAAGCAACTATGTTTAGGGGTAATTTTTTGCTTTACAAAAGGATGCTTCACACACACACACACACACACACACACACACACACACACACACCAGTCATACCAATAGCATTCATACGGTTTAATTTACACATGATTAGGGGAGGCATTATCACAGAATCCTGGTAGAAATGAGACTGGTGTAGGAATGAAGCACCCTGGACAGCTTCTCAGCATCTGCAGAGCTATGCTGACATGTAATGGATGTTTCTTCGAGGCACTGGAGCGTGCTTGGACACTCTGTAACTAGCTCCAGTTGGCTAAGCATATGGTTAACTCACTAAGTAGTCAAAACTGGCAGCCATCAATCAATCAACAAGCATTTATTAAGCATTTAGTGTATGCCCAGCACTGTGCTAGACACTGAGGATGTGAGTACAAAGAATGAAGCAGTCTCTATTCAGAAGGTACTTATACTCAAATCAATTCTGATTATTAAACTCAAGTATAGGTGCAATCTGACTAAACTGATATTAAGTAATAATATTAGACTTCCAAGAATCCACTGATTCCTACTTTTACTTGCAGGGAAAGATCTGATCCAGGCATTCACAAAATAATATGTTACATTTTAAATCAGATAATGAAGTGAAGACTGGATTTGGAATCAGGTAAACCTTGCTTGACTCTTGGCACTGACCCATCCCAGCTATGTGATTGTGGATAAATCACTTAATCTATTTGGGTCTCAGTTTTCTAATGTGAAACATGTTGCTAATAATAATGGCAGTCTACACCTCACACATTTGTCAAGAAGAGATGACTATAATCCTTAAGGCAGCAGAGTGAATTTGCCAATTTTCTCCTTGGGAGATTGCTGACCCCTAGATGTCAAGAGAGGTGAGAAGCATTGTTGCTCATTATTGTGATGCACTTTGGGGGACTAATGGATTCCTTCTTTATATTCCCAAAGGAAGCTCTCACCTCTTAAATCCATTTCCTTTTTTTTCTGATGGCCTTTCACTGGACGCTGTTGTGTTTGTCACACCTATTCGTCATCCTTGTCACAAAGAGAGCAGTCTGGAGAAGGAATTTCTATTGTAGTTTGCACCACAAATGATATTCATCTTGTGTTTTTCCAACACGAGCCTTCCTGCTGTCAGTATACTAGCTGTAAGGCATCAAGGCGAGAGCTCCCAGTCTCTCTTTCCTAATCCTCCCTCACACTGACACCTTGGAGAACAGGATGAGTAATCTTTCTTTTTGTTTTTGCTCTGTCTTTTGTTGAGACTGTCTCCCTATTCTTTCTAAGTGGGAGAGCAGCAGCCATTCATGGACCCCATACCAAAAGTGATCTCTGCCGAAGCTTTAACCCACTCCCTTTTTTCTGATCTGGGTCAGTTTATTCCTCCTAAGGCAGCCTGATGCCACACACACACACACACCCTCAGAGGGCTCACCATATTGGGACTCGACTTAGTGTGGACACTCGATCAATTGACTTTAGCCTGATGGCGTCTGAGAATTTCTGGACTCAAATGATCCACTAGCCTCAACCTTCCCCGAAGTAGGGACCAGAGGTTTACATCACCAACCCCAGCACAATTCCTTTTTCCTAAACTCATCTCAACACATGAGCCCAGACCTACTGAATGGCCTTTGGGTTTTGAATAGAATTGGCCCAGGAGATAAAGCAAATACAATTGCCTAGAAGCTTGACTTCTAAAACAAACTGGGCCAAAGGGGAAGTCATGATCCAGACTTCATAGCATCCAGTACTGGTTTGTGATTCCAAGTTAAGGCATCATATATGGTCTATGAAGCTATAATGGTTCCAATGCTAGTTGTTTTAGGGGTGATCCTTTTCCCTGATGACCATGACATATATGCCAATTGTCATCTGCTGAGGCTAGGGAGAATTGATCCCTTCTACCTGAAATTAGAGGCTACCTGGAGCCCTTATTTATAGAATTTTTACTCTGTCCTACTCCAGGATAGGCTCACAGAATCCCAGAATCTCTGAGTTGGAAGGAACCTCAAAGGCCAACTCATCCAATGCATACCTCATGAAGAGTCCCCTTTAAATCCTACTCAATGAGTATTCATCCAGACATTGCCATAGATTTTTTGGGACTGCTGTGACCATAATTTCCCACACCAGACCCTGGGCAAACTTCTCAAAGTGTATCTTCAAATTCAAATTTAAGACAAATTCAGTTGAGGAGATAAGCAGAGATCCCAAGACAAAAGAAATTGTTGTAGGAGATGCTGACAATTAGGGGTTCAGGCTGGGGGATGGCCAGGTAGACATGACTATTGTTATCCTCTGAGGCCAATAGAACGAGCCTAAGCCACCTTCCACAAGCTACAAGTATCCCTGGGGTCTCTCCTGCTTACATGTACATCTCTCTCCCTAGAATATAAGCTTCTGGAGGGCAAGGACTGTGTCATTTTTGTATTTGTGCCTTCAGTGCCCAGCACACAGTATACATTTAATAAATGCTGGCCCCCTTCTACCTTTCCAGTCTTACTCTTCTACATCTGTTCTTTGTTTTAATGACACTGACTTCCCGGCTAGTCCAAGAACAAGACCCTCCATCTCTTGACTCTGGATGTTCTCTCTGGCTAAACCTCACCCCTGCAACACTTTCCCTTCTCTCTTGGAGTACTGCCTTCTCTGGCTTCCTTTACTTCCCATCTTCTACAGGAACCCCTCTTCATTTCCATGTTTCCCTCTATCAATAATTTTCTGTTTATCCTGTTTGCATATGCTTTCTTGTTTATTGTCTCTTTCATTAGACTGTGACCTCTTGAAGGCAGGGACTGTCTTTTTCCTCTTTTTGTATCTCTGGCACTTAGCACAGTGCCAGGGGCTTAACAAATGTTTATTGACTGATTACTGATGAACTGATCTGACTTCGTGCCAAAAGGCAAAAGTAGGAGCCATGGAAGGGAGCTGAAAGGAAGCATATTCAGACACTGTCACAACATCCTAAAACTTTCCAAAATGGAGTAGGGTGCTTTGGAAGAGAAGAAGGGAGTTTTGCCTTCACTATCAGCCTCTGAGGAAAGACAGGTATATCTTTAGGGGAATGCCCACTAAAGCATAAGTTGCAATAGAGCATGAGGGCCCCAGGCAGATTGTGAGGGAATGCTCCAGAGCAGAGGTGAGGACCTGTGCCCTCAAGGCCACATGTGCCCTCTAGGTACTCTAGGTGGCTCTTTGACTAAACCCAAACCTCAGAACAAATTTGTGGACCTAGAAGGCCACATGTGGCCTCAAGGCCACAGGTTCCCATCCATGCTCCAGAAAAAGGCACAAGACAAAAATTAATAAAAAAATACAATGGAATAATGTTACTATGTGATTTTTCTAAGTGTTACTGAATGTTACTAAGTGATTTTTCTACCCCATATGTACCATTTGATGACCCCCCCTAATTTCTACTTCAGTTTGACACCCCTCGACTAGATGGACTCAACAGCTAGTTCCAGTTTTCAGATTCTGTGATTTGTATCAAATGCCAAAGGAGATGGAAACGAGGCTGCATCAGTCCGGTGGCAATATACTTTTTTTTTAGATCAACAAAACATCTACAGGGTTGGAAACTGGCACTTTGTGAGAGTCTGTTTTGCTCACTCTACGCTTAACTGTTGGCTTTCAGTCAGCCCGGTTCTGGCTATGGGAAGCATTCAGAGCAGGGGTTATTTTTAATTCCAAATGTCAAAACACCTCTGCTACTTTGCGATTTCCATTCTGAGCAGCTGTGATTGCATGCAGCCCCTGTTTGCAGATGGTAATGAGGGCCCCCGGAGCTTCAGTCCCCAGGCCAACACGGGCCTGTTTCCAGCCAGACTGAGCTTGACTCAAAGACTGAGGCTGAAAACAAGCTTTGCTTGAGAAAATGAACAGGAGCTCTCTCTGGCAAGGGGGAGCAAAGCAGTGGGCCTCAAGCTTGGCATGTCTCTGCCATCATCTTGGTGCTGTCCATGGTCCTGGAACTATTGTTCAGAATAGACTTTTGGTTTCATTTTGTATTTTAAGAGCAATAATTGTGAACGTCTTATCAACTCCTTTTAAAAGCTAAAGTAATGAGGATTCGCTTCATACAGAGTTCCCACATGAGATGTTAAAGCCCCATTGTCTTTTCATAGGAAACAATGGAGACATAGAAAAAAGACCAGGATGTGAAGTCGGGGGAGGTGGGTTTGAATCTTATCTTACTTCCTATTGAAAGTAACTTTATCTTTCAGGGTCTCAATTTCCTCATCCCCCCAAAAGGGAGGGGACTAGATGATCCCAAATTTTCCCTCAGCTTTCCTTCCTACATCCTCCCTTGATTTACACAAAGACAGCTTGTAAAACTGTTTGCACTTAGGTGCATCTGGGACCTCGTTAACAACCACCTTTCTATGATTCCTTATCCTTCAGCTCTTATCCTGTTGAGAGGCAGTATGATGCAATGGATAGAGTTCGAGGCCTAGATTCAGGAAGACTTGAGTTAAAATCCTGCCTCAGACACTAGCTGGTTGTGTGATCCTGGGCGAGTCCCTTAACCTCTCTCTGCTTCGGTTTCCTTATCTGTAAAATGAAGAAAGTAGACTTGATGGCTCCAAGATCCCATCCAGCTCTTGACCAATGATGATTGTCTTTTTGAAGGCAAATAGAATTATTGTACAGTAACAAATGAAAAGTATGAGGGATTCAGAATGTAGTCTGTCTTCTCCGGACTTTGCAGTTAAAGATGAAAACTAAAGAAAGGAACATTCACTCCCTTTTCTGGCCTCTACCCTTGGAATATGGGCATTACCAGAAGGATCCAGAGACCCCCTTTTCATTCCCATTGGGCAGTGTGTAAGTAGTACACAGTACTCCAGTAAGGGAGAGAGGAGAAATATATTTGTAAATGAAGATAATATAAAAATTACCAATAATTGTTTTAAGAAATAATCTAGTTATTCCCTTTGATTCTATTTTGCAAAGAGTTCTCTACACTGTGCATTGCTGGGGGGGTGGGCTGGGGGTAACAGAGGAGGAATCCTGACCTTCCAGCCCAACTTCCTTCCCAACAGAATGGCAACTGACTCAAGAAACCTAAGTCTGGCTTTTTCCCTGATTTGAGATATTTATTAAAAAAAAAATTCCATCATATCACTCAAGCCCATTTTTCAGATCCACTAACAATCCACTTAACTTGTTCCAAACAATCATTACTCCTCTCTTTAGCCATTTCCTGCTTACAAAGAACAAATATCCACCCATCCAACAGTCAGAATTGGTCATATTTTATCTAGAATAAGCTGGCATTAAGGGAGTAATTAAATAAGAAGTTTTAGACATACTTAAACACACTTAAACTTGCCATTTGGGACAAAGGAAAAGAGAAGGGAGTTAAGACCATCCCTTTCTTTTTTCAGCTATCCAAGAAAGAAATGTTCCTCAAGCCATAATGTACCTTAAAGGGTGGCCTGAAGGAGCCCTGTACAGCCTGCTCCCATTCAGGTATCCTGGTACTCTTCTCAAGATAGTAAGCCAGGAGATTCTCTCCTGCCAGCAGAAAGCTATCCTGCATCATGCATTTATCTCTCCATGTCTGAGAAGCACCGTGGCTTTAAAAGAAACAGAGGACTACTTTTTATAAATTAAAAAAGTAAAGTAAGAAGAACCAAGAAGAATAATCTAGAAAATCACTGTGCTAATATGAATTAAGTGTTTGTTGAAAGAAAGTCCAACTCTCAATACCTGAAGAGCCTATCATGGTCCAGGGGAGAGATAATGAAATAGCTCACCCTCTGAATGATCCATGAATGTGATGGAATAGTACTGCACCAAAAGAAATCACAAAGATGAGAATTGCAGAGAAGCATGAGAAGATTTATATTTGCAGAAAGCAGAACCGGGGAAACAGTATACATGGTCACTACAACATTGTACCTGGAAACAGCAAAAAGAAACTTAAGTCTGTAGTTACAGGGACTAAATTCATGTCTAAAGAAGATGATAAAATGCACCTTCCTTCCTTGAAGAGGTAAGGGATGGTAAAAGGAGGGGTTGTGTACTGTGGGTGTGGAATACTATAATTCTGACATTCTCAATAATCAGAAGAGGGATAGAAATGAGAGAGAGAATTTAGAATTCATTTTTAAATGAATGTTTAAAATACATAATAATTTTTTAAAAATAAGTATTCCTTGATAGATCCTATCATCAGACTCAGAAGAGAGAAAGTTAATTTTACTAAACTGATTTTCTTCCCTTTTTTATTCCTTTTAGGAGAATAATACCAATACCTAGCACATATATGTTGCTACCTCTTAAGGTATTCAAAGAACTTTACAAATATTATCTCATGTCCTACCCCATAACAACCCTGAAAGGCAGCCAATATGATTGTTCTCATCTTAAAAATGAGGAGACTGAGTTAAGCAGTAGGTAAGTGACTTGCACAGGACCACACATTAATTTATTAAGTACCTGAATATAGACTTGAGTTCAGATATTCCTGATTCAAGAGAAGAGGAAGAAGAAGAGGAAGAGGAGGAGGAGGTGAGGATGATGATAATGAAGAAGAGAAGGAAGAGGAGTTATATTTGAAAATAATGGTAATAGAGGGGCGGAGCCAAGATGGCGGCGTAGAAGCAGCAAGGTCCTGCAGCTCCCACACTGCCACCCTAAACACCCATAAAATACGAGCCCAGACAAAGTCTAGGAAAGTCTAGGACTCTCAGACTCACAAAAATACAGAGAACACAGCTCTCGTGGAGTGGAGGCTGGAACAGCCGGAAGCCGAGACCACGGCCAGGCCTGGGACGGTGGGAAGGAGCTGAGCCGAGCCCCGCAGCCAGCCTGCAGAGGTTCTACAGCCTCCAGCA
>CM053600.1:192802088-192843335 GCA_028646575.1 Pseudocheirus occidentalis
CATCATTCCAGACCCTTCAGGAAGCAAACCAGGAAAAGAGAAGAGTTGCAACATGTCCCTGAATTCCAGCTTGCTTCCATAAGTGACTTTGGTGATTTTGTCTTTGGATAAGATCAAATCCTCCCTTTTGGGTGAGCTGAGGTATCTCACTTCTAGTGGGAGACTTCATTCACTCTTTGCATAATCCATCTGACCTCTGTTTGCCATCTGCTCTTTTATCTGCTCGTGGGTTTACTCACTGTTCACTATTTGTGATGGTCTTTTGTGTAACTAGCATTTTGTGGGAAGAATTTTAGGTTGTCATAGGTCTAAGTTTGGGGTTGGCCTCTCTCCCTTAGGTAATAGCAATGAGGAAAGCAGTTTGTTTGAATCTAAAAAGAAATCATACCCTTATACAAGTAATATTTAGGAGGGAAGAGATATATGTATATATTATATATATATATATATATATATATATATATATGTGTGTGTGTGTGTGTGTGTGTGTATGAGTATATCTACAAATGTATGTATATATGCATATATGCATACATACATATGTATACATGTGTATACATACATGCACGAATATATATATACTTGTCCATTAACTATTCTCTCCAAAGAGAAGAGGGCAGCCATCTTCATGAACCCTTCTGCTACTCCCCTTCAGGTAGAAATCAAAGTGTCCATTGGAGGAGGGTAGCCAATGTTTTAGAGATATCTATCAACATCTATCCGCAAGGTACATTTAGGTAACTCATGTGGATATGAATATCTTAACTGGACAGCACACCACTTACAATAATAAATAGATGCCATTATTCTACTTAATAAATGGATTAATGATAAATAGTTTTAGTTCAATGTGTTCCTATTCAGGCATCATACTAACCCTTTTTACTTTTTACTAAATGTGCTTTCTTGGTCATTTGAATAACAGCTGGATATTTGGATAACAATTGTGTGGAATGCTGAAAACTTCTCAGTCTGGAATGTACCCCTCCCCTGACTGCTGTACCCTCCCCTGACTCCTGTCAATTACTTTTACCTTCCTTTGTCTGTTTTCCCGCCTTGGTGAGACCCATTCCATCTCCCTCCCCTTGCAGTCTCAGTAGGGAAGAGATTGGTGGGGTGGGCTTCTCTACCAATCTGATCTTTGAAACTCTCTCTCTCTCTGTCTCTCTCTCTCTCTCTCTGTCTGTCTCTCTGTCTCTCTGTCTCTTTCTCGCGGCCGTCTGTCTCATGGGTCAACATCGGTAAGAAATCCCTCATGGGGCAGATAGCTCCCTTCTCCCGGGGGGAAGGGAATAAACCCCTTTTCTTATCTAAGGCATCTCTGTGTTTACTTTTCTAATTAAATTAAGAATAATGGGTATTTTTCAACCCAAATACAATGACCCAATATAATTTCACTCTAAATCATTTTCTTTACCTGTGCCTTGGTTTATCTCTGTCCAATAACTCCCTGTTCCAACTGCAAAACTTTTGCAGTGTAAAGAGCTACCTCTTACCTGTTGATCATTATTTCTGTTCTCAATGAGTAGGTGTCAAAATGGATATTCAAGGCATGTGCATTGAAACTTTCATATGCAAAGGAGATGAAATCTGGTGCTAGGTATCGGACTTTTTAATAATCTGATGTAAATAAATTAAAAGTCAACTATAAATGGTTCAAACATCCCCCATCACGGTGAGATAATAAGAGCAGAGAACCCAGACAAAGAACACCACAGTGGCTGATTTACAACTCTTCATTTATATTTTAAAAGACCACATAACCCTCCCTAATGTTTTATTACTTATGGCCAGACATGATACATGCTGATATCAACTTTAAAAATTGGGTAAAATACTGGGGTGATAGGAGGGGAAGAGGTGGCTTATTGGAGGGGAGGGTGGAAACTAGACATCTTGATTAGCAATCACTACTACCTTGTAATGAGTTTCTGGACCAGCAGGGGTGAAATTGAATGCCAAAATCACATATAAATTATTCCCCATTTAAACATAGACTGACCACAGTGTTACCCATGTCCAGGTCCACAGAGTTTAACGTACCAAACATATCACTGAACGAAAGCTTGCATTCATTCTAGAATGCACTTGACTGTGTTTGTATGATTGATGGAGGCTGGATGAGAGTTCAGTAATATGGAACGACTCTCAAAGACCATATATCAACTGCTGGGTATGTGGTGCTATTATTATGGTGTCAACTAGTAAACATCTTCTTTCAAGAAGTTATATTGGTAACATACTAATTCAAGAACTGGATCTGTCTATAGAATAACTGCCACACTGAGGACTCTGAGACATCATAACAGGAATTAGTATTTTTCCTTTCAATTGCTAGTTCTCATCATAGATTCAGAGCATTTTAGAGCTGGAAGAACCCTTAGAATTTATGCTGTCCAACCTCTCTTTAGTTTACAGGTAAGGAAATGGATCCTCAGAGAGGCAATGTGATGTTCAACACTAAGACTAGAACCAAGCTTTCCAGATGTCTAGTCTGCTGGGTATTTTTAATGTCATTTTATTCCATCCTGGGACCCAAATGATTTAGTCTACTTTGCAATTGTTTTTTTTAGGAAACATTAGACCACTCAAACTTCCCCTTGGCAATTATAATGGAAGGACCCAGAGCTCTAACTAGCAAAGGACCACTGGGGGTTTTCCCCATGGTGCCAACATCTAGTAAACTTTCTCACTATGGCAACTACCATTTCCAGGCTTTATAATGCTCCACTAACTCACAAGGTCACATGATTCAATCACATCCAGATCGCTACCCCAGGATAGTATGGCCATTGTGACCTCACTCCCCGGGTTCATTTTCTCACCCCTCCTGGCAGAAATTACTGCTGGACTTTGGAGGGAACAGTGCCCCTCTCCTAATGATACTCCAAAGCAGACTTCCTTCCATGCCCTGCTGGGTTTGCCCCCAGGTACAAGAATGTCCAGTGATGACTCTAATGATACCCATATTTACCAACACTGCATTTTCCTGTCTCGTTCTCTATATTTCCACCATATCAGATTGAGAATACAGTTGGGCTTTACAACTTGATGTGAAAAACAATCTCCTTGACAACCAAGAGAGCATTTTAAGAGTTTTATTGAAAAGCATCATCTTACATATTTATACATTTCTTCCTACTTTAAATCTTATAATCCTGGGTTCACATACTCATAAATCCAGAGCTTTGAGAGATTTAAAAGACCATCTGGTTTAATCTTCTCATTTTACAAATGAGGAAACTAAATCCCAGAAAGGTTCAGTGACTTACACAGGGTCACACAGCTAGTAAGTATCAAAGGCAACATGTCTCCATTTAGTTCCTCCCAAAAGAGTTCCTCCCAAAGCCTCCATTTAAGAGGGCTCCCAAGGCTCTTCATTTCTACCTGATTACACTTCTTCCATCATGATCATGTCTCTGAACCAAGTATCCCTCCCTAACCCCCTGCTTTTCAGCTTCCTTTTGGGTGTTACCTTTCCCAATTTGACTGGGAGCATCTTGAGGACAGGGATTGTCATTCCCTTTTCATTTTTGTGTCCTCGGTGCTTACTTAGCATACTGCCTATCACATAGTAGGCATTTAATAAATAGTTTTTGACTGATAGGCAACCCTACTCTGACCAGTTAACATTGTGAGTTTACTCCACAGTCAGATCATGTCCTCCTTATACATAGACAGCGAATTTAATAAATGTAGATACTGCCAATTCCTCTTTGAGTGTATCTCTATCTCCACCTCCATTCCTCTCTGTTTCTCTCTTTTTTCTCTCCCCCACTTCCCTTTATCTCTGTTTGTCTGTCTCTTTTTCTGTGTGTGTCTCTGTATTCCCCTCCCCTCTCTCTCTCACTCACTCACTGATGTAAATATCTCTACAAACCGTATGAAGCCACTATTTTATATAATTCAAGTTCCCACTCTCCTCCACAAGCTCTGGTCATCAATGAGTTAGTGTCTTTATGTTGTCACAATTAATTAATCCTGGCTACTTAGAAATGTATCACAAGGGGAAAAGATAGATGATCCAGCCACATAGCCAAGGCAAAGGAATAACCAATGAGCAATGCTTATGTTCCACAGGTATCCAAGAGAATGAGAAGAAGGTTCCCCATTTGTTGAGTAGAAACTCTCCAACCACACCCCATGGAAAACTTACAGGAGGCTTGGGAAACCAATAGACTGTGAGCCGCGTGCCTGGGGAGATACAGGCAAGATTAAGCACCCATCTGAGTATTGGAGAAGCCCTCAAAGAGGGAGCCTCTGGGTGGAACTGCATTCCTTGGTTCCAAACTGGAAGAAGCCTTGCACAGTGAAAGAACAGGTGTGCCCTATCCAGCTCTACTCTATCCCTCTCTCAGCTCCAGCTAAAAACTGACAGGCAGCCTTGAGTGCAGAGGATCTAGGAGGGTACCAGCTCTTCTCTGTTGCTATGATACCATTCCTCAGAACTAAACAAGAGACCCTGCAGGGAGACCCAGCACGATGAGATCAGGGAGGATGAGGGAGACTTTTCTCTGATGGAAAGAGAACAATTCAAGTCTTCTTCTGAGCTTGAGCCACAAAGTTAACCCTGTGTTTCAGGAAGAAGTTTGATCTCATTAAAAGAACATTGTACTTTCTCAAGGGTGACTCTGACAAATAACATCCTGCTCTTTTTATTCATTCCAGGATCCAGCTCATTATCTATTTGCAGCGTTTGCCAAATATACACACATACACACATACATGTGCACTTACATATATATAATGCATCTGTGTATATGTGTGCTTCTGTCCATATATATGATATATATGTATATGATACTACACACATGTGCATATTAGGTAACATGTGTGTATACATGTATATAGATAGATAGACTTATGCATAAGCTTTATGGTTGCCCATTCATCAGCACATATCAGCCTGGACAATTGGTATTCTTCATTCACTCATCGGGGCAGCTAGATGACTCAGTGGGTAGAGTGCCAGGTCTGGGATCAGGAAAACCTGACCTCAGATTTGGCCTGACGTTTATTAGCTATGTAACCCTGAGCAAGTCACCTAACCACTGCCTGCATCCATTTCTGTGTATGGGAACAATTCCAAATCCGTAAAATGGAATAATAATAGCATCCACCTTCCAGGGTTGTTGTGAGGATTAATAGAGATCCTAGCACAGGGCTTGGCACATAGTAGGCTCTATAAAAATGTTAGATTATCATCATCATCATCATTATTCCCCCAATGAATAGTTAGACTACTCTCTTCGGGTATAACTCGGACATAGGAGACTGAAATTTTCTGCAGCTTAATATAATGAGCACAAAGGCACCCACCAAGAAGGGCATCTTGGAGATGCTTATGTACAGGGACTCTCTCTTTGACTTGAACTCTGGGTTAGATCTCCGCCAAGACAGCAGCAACCATGGGTCTTCCTGCTCTGTGTCTCATTTGATATTAATGATCAGACAATGTTCAGAGGTAGAAATTAAAGATATCTCAAAGCATATGGAAAAATGCTCTAAATCATTATTGATTTGAGTAATGCAAATCAAAACAACTTTGAGGTACATCTCACCAGTAAGATTGGCTAAGATGACAAAACAGGAAAATGACAAGTGCTGGAGAGGATGTGGAAAAATTAGAACACTAATGCATTGTTGGTGGAGCTGTGAACTGATACAACCATTCTGGAGAGCCATCTGGAGCTATGCTCAAAGTGCTATGTATAATTGCATACCCTTTGATCCAGTAATACCACTTTAGGGGTTGTATCCCAAAGAGATCATAGAAGCGGGAAAAGGACCCATATTTGTACAAAAATATTTATTGCAGCTTTCTTTGTGGTGGCAAAAAACTGGAAATTTAGGGGATGCCGATCAATTGTGGAATGGCTGAACAAGTTGTGGTATATGTATGTAATGGAATACTATTGTCCTATAAGAAATGGGAAGGAGATGGACTTCATAATTACCTAGAGAGGCTTATACGAATTGATGCTAAATGAGAAGAGCAGAACCAGGAAAAAAATTGTACACAATCACAGACACATAGTATGTATGATGACCAGCCTTGATGAACTGGACTCTTCTCAACAATGCACAGCTATAAGACAACTCTACAAGTCTCAAGATGGAAGTAGATATCTACGTTCAGAAAAATATCTAGAAAGAACAGTTTAAATAGAGACTGAAGCAATACATGCTATTGTTCTTTTCTATGTTTGGTTTTTTTTCTTCTTTCCCATTGTTCACTCCATTGGTTACAATGCTTCTATACAAACAGACTAATAGCCAGTGTGAAAGTATTTGCAGATTCTATACATGATTGCATGCCTCCATGAGGGGAAGGGGGGGAAGGGAGAAAATTTGAAACTCAAGGGATTGTGGAACAGAATCTTGTAAACTAAAAGTAAATAAACAAGTCAATGAAAAAAAGATATTAATGACCAGAGGGTTGCTGAACAAGGTTATTTCCATTGTTGTATCTTCCAAAGAACCTTGTAGAATTTTGCCACAGCAGAGGGAGACACTTCATTAGGGGACACTCTTGAAGATATATTTTACTCAGCCAAATCACACACATATTTATAGTCAAGAAGCAATAGGAAGGGACCAGTTCTTATGTCCCCAATATCTTTCAGTCATTTGCATGATTCATTGCACAGTGTAGTTCACTGTGGAATAGAACTTGTGAAAATCATTCAGTCAGCCAGTCAGTAAGCCATTATTAATCACGTAATGTGTGCCAGGCATTGAATATACAAAGAAGAAAGCAAAGAGTGTCTGAGCTCAAGAAGTTTAGATTCTAACATGGAAATAATTGGATATATACAGAGCAAATGAAAAATAATCTGGAAGAAGGCACCAGCAAGCTGTTCTCTTCTCTATTCCCTTCTAATACATTTTCCTCAAGTTTCTCCTTAGTACTTTTTCAGATGATGTTAAATGGCTGAGTCATGGAACTCTAGAGTTTGAATAACTAAAATTAAGAATAACCCAAAGAGTGAAGTGCATGGTGGACAGGAGCAGACACATATTTATTTATTACAGACAAGGAGACATGAAAGAGAAGCATTGTTAATAGACATCATCAGAAAAGACACAAATCATCCATTGAGAGTGAGCAATAACAAATCAGTTGCCTCCATGCTCCACTAGTCATCTTGAGATGTCAGCAAAGCTTATGGGAGTCCCTCAGCACATGGGGTAGACTCGTGGAAATATGTGGACAAGAGTGACAGGGAGTAGGTGGGCCGATGGGCTTGGACAAGCTGTGAGCTCTGACACAAGAGGGATTGCCCCCATCCTCAAGACTGCAGATCCACTAGAGGACCAGAGAAGATTAGGAAATGTAGAATGTTTGTGCTCCTTCTGAGCCTTCTGTATTTCTTTCCAGCCCAATCTTTTCTTTGGGCTGTAACATTTTTATTATGCCACGGTTTGTTCATTTTTAAGTAGCCTTTTGATAAAGAATAAAATTGTTCCTTGGAGAACTTTTAAAATTTAATTCTCCTTTAAAAGAAAAGGTGGTAACAGTCCTATAAAAATACATGTAAATATATAGGAATAGCTATCTCTATAGATAAAGTTTGGACCAAAGACTTCATCATGATAGAGAAAGCCTGATGAGGAAACAGCCCTTACCAATGCAAATTGACTCCGGCTCTGTCATTTGAAGTCTCAGAAGTTGCCTGGGACACTGAGAGGTTAAGGGATTTACCCAGGGTCACAGAGCCAGTTGGTGACAGAGGGGGACATAAACCCAAGTCTTCCTTACTCAGAGACCAGCTCTATTTTCTCTCCACTGCTATCTTTATACAGATAGAGAAATACAGATATATAGAAACAGCTAATAGACAGACAGATACATATCTGGATATGATATCCATATTATACCACACTATATGTATTCATGTTATACAGGCTATTTGTGCCAAACCTGTGGTAGAGACTTCCAAGCTTGCATTGGTCTGATCAGCCATAGTTGAATACACTGTGCATCAACCCCAATATAGTGATGTCATTTTTGTTCTGTTCCAGTATGAAGGACAACCACCCACCATATGCATGTAAGTATACATATATGCACCTATGCTATATAGATAGATAGATAGATCAATCGATAGATAGATAGATTATATATATATATACATATATATTCTACATATTACTGGCCATTTCTTTCTGAAATGTACAACAATACATTAGACAAGACATCTCCATTTGTTCTGATCAAACTATAGCATAGCCTAGAGTATTTCTCATAAAGCATATTGTCAGTGACATTCTCTTTCCTCTTTTCCTTTGCTGCTCTTAAAATTGCTTTCAGCTCTCCATTGCTTCAAATGTGGAACAGCAATCTGCTAAGAGGCAACCTGGAAAATCAGACCTAAAAGATTTATTTTCCCACCTAGTAAGAAGGGGAGTAAGGGAAGGGAATAGTGAAGGAATGAAAAAAATGTTTAAAATGTATTATCTGTGTAAGAATAATAATAATGGGGGCGGCTAGGTGGCGCAGTGAATAGAGCACCGGCCCTGGAGTCAGGAGTACCTGGGTTCAAATCCGGCCTCAGACACTTAACACAAAAAACTAGCCATGTGACCTTGGGCAAGTCACTTAACCCCAACTGCCCTCCCAAAAAAAAAAGCCAAAAAAAAGAATAATAATAATGGCTACCCAGCATTCAGATAACACTTCAAGGTTTGCAAAGCGCTTTACAAATACTATCTCATTGTATACTCACAACAACCCTAGGAGACAGGTGCTGTTATTATCCCCATTTTACAGGTGGAAAAACAGGGCAGGCAAAGTTTAAGTATTTTTTTTCCCAAGCTCAGCCAAGTATTAACAGTCCAAGACATGATTTGAACTGGGGTTTTCTGGATTCCAAGTCCATCGCTAGCTGCTCAGCCCCCTAGTGGCCCACGGTGGTGTTGCATGCTTTGATTTACACTCTAGCTGCTGTGTTTGTCCTTTGTTCTCAAAGAGGTCCATGACATCAGGAAGATGATGACGTGACTTGTAGTTGCGCTTT
This sequence comes from Pseudocheirus occidentalis, assembly GCA_028646575.1. Taxonomy (NCBI): domain Eukaryota; kingdom Metazoa; phylum Chordata; class Mammalia; order Diprotodontia; family Pseudocheiridae; genus Pseudocheirus; species Pseudocheirus occidentalis. The sequence goes on from CM053600.1 coordinate 192,811,109, forward strand.
TAATAGTTAAAGGAGCTTTACATGACTTTGTTTCAATCTCCCCACAATCTTATGAGGCCAGTAATACAGGTACTATTATTCCAATTTCACAGATTAAGAAAAAGAAGCTCAGAGACTGTGTGTTTTAAGTGTTTGTGGCCAAGGTAAATGCTGCAGAATGCTTTTTCCTCTGTTGTCCTCCTTCTCACTTGGATGATAATACAAAATTTCTATTAACATTTCGGATTTGCTTATCTTCAGTTTTTTGTCAGACTTGTGATTTCGTGTTTCTAAGGGACAGATGAGAAAACTCTAGTTATGGCTGCAAATCAACACCTGCTTTACAGTTTATAGGTTTAGAGAGATGTTGGAGGATACAGCTGTTACCAATCACCTATGGTGTGCCAGGCACTGAACTAAGCTCTAGGCAGGGATACAAAGAAAGGCAGAGTCCCTGCCTTCAAGGAGCTCATAGTCTGTGGGGGAGACAACAAGAAAACCATGTGCAAACAAGACATTAATGTGACTTTTTATGGTTAGTTGTTAATGTTCAGTCATGTCAGTCATGTCAGACTCTTCATGACCCCTTTTGGAGTTTTCTTGGAAAAGATACAGAAGTGGTTCATTTCCTTCTCCAGCTCATTTTACAAATAAGGAAACTAGGACAAACAGGGTTAAGTGACTTGCCCAGGGTAACACAGCTAGTAAATGTCTGAGGTCAAATTTGAACTCAGATATTTCTGATTCCAAGCCTGTTGCTCTATGCACTATGATACCATCTAGCTGCCCTTCCTATAGTGAAGTAGCCAGCACATGACAAAGGTATGCTACATCACTCCAAGGCTAGCTTTCTATCCACTAAACCATGTGTTTGTTTGTTTTTTAGTTTATGATATTTGCTAAAAAAAAAATCCCTACAATAATGTACCAGTTATTTGGCAAGGTGAAGGAAAATCCAGACCAGGAGGAAGGTTCCCAGCACCCAGGGTGAATCCCTTGTAACAATATGTGATATGCACCCAGAACAGACAGACATCAATGGGTCACAACCTTACACCCATCGAAGGAATGCCCATGTCAATGAGATCACATATGCATTAGAACACTGGAGAATAAATACAGTCATTCATAAAACATATTGATAATGGCATGTCAGTTTTCCAGTTGGGATCTACACCCTGTAATGCCTAAGAAATAGTCACATGTCACAGATGACAATGAAACCAAGAACTAATTAGAATAGAATTAAATGAATGACAAGTCACATTTTTACTTCCCTTAGCTATCCTTGGAGAGCTCAGCCTGACAGTCACACTGCAGGAGGTTTAAACTTTAATTAAAAAATGCACAAAGCTAAAAGAAAAATGAGGATTCAAGAATGTTATGAAGCTAGTGCTTATTCTGAGTGAGTTCAATGAGTTCTCTAAGGACATCTACGGCTCTAAAGCAGGCTCACAAGTGAGAGATCAATCTGCTGAATAGCTATCCATTAAGCAATCACCAGCAGGGCTGTGAATAATAATCCAAGATCGATTTCAAGGTAAGGTGTATCATCAGAATTCACCCTGCTAAGGGTACAAATAAAGAAAATTCCATTAGCTGGAGGTATTGCCACTTGAAAACCTAGAGTAACATAGGAAATCTTCATCACTTCAGGTTATATTTATATCCCAAAAGATTGCTGGGACCACTTCATTTATTTAGACTCCCATAAAAATGTATTGTAAAAATGGCATTCAATCAAAGGCAAAGTGATTTCACACAATGGAATTGATAAACCAAGGAGCATGCTAAATTAACAAAACAGATGAGTATTCAGTAAGAACTTACTCCCTTTGTCTGAGTGTCTTGATGATAGATTCTGCTATTTATTACTTAGGGAGTGGCCCCAAGAATTTGTTTGGGATATGTATGTATGACATGGTGCCCAGGATTGTTTAATTATGAATAATGCTGACTCGCAAAAAGCTACACCCCAAGTGTAGGTAAAGAACGGGAATGGATAGTGACATGGCTAATGTGGAAATGTGCTTTGCATGTCCATACATATTTGTAATGGTTGTTATTTTTCTTGTCTTCTCAATAGGCAAGAGAGGGAGAAAGGGAGGAAAGGAAATAAAATGAAATTGAATTTTTAAAAAATTATAAAAGAAATAGATGGAGTGGGTAAGAGGCAAGGACAAAGGTCAATAGCCAAATAATGGTTTTACCCTATTGGACTGAATGATAATTAAGTCGGTCATGAGTTCAATGTAAAAATATACCCATTAGTAGGAGTCTTCAAGTAAAGACAGAAGTGTTTGCATTAAATAGCTCAAATCTACGTATGTGTAGACATATCCATTTGTCAATTGGCAAGCATTTATTAAACGCCTATTATATGCCAGACATTGAACTATTCACTGGAGATATAAAGAAAGAAAGGCAACAGTTGCTGTCCTTAAAGAGCCTGGAATCTAGATGGAGAAAACTCTAAGTCCATACAGAAATATGGACAAGATAGATAACAGATAATTTTGAGCAAGAGGAGAAGGGAGGATCAGGAAGGATCTCATGTAGAAGGTAGCATTTGAGCTGAGCCTTGATAGAAACTGGGAGTTATAAGAGACAAGGTTGTGGAGAAAATACATTCCAGGTATGGGGGGGAAGAGAGATGGTAGCAGGGAACAATGCAGTGACAATAATGGAAAAGTAGAGTATGAAAAGCAGCAAAAAGAAAAGAAGGACAGTATGGTAGGACCATACTTTACGGTAAGGGGAATAATGGGGAATAAGGTTGAGAAGGTGGGTTGGGGTTGCTTAAATGTCAAAAGAAGGAATTCGTGTTTGATCTTTGAAATAACAGAGTCACTGAAATGTATGGAGTAAAGGAAGGATGTGAACAGACTTCTACTTTAGGAAAATCATTTTGTCAGTTGTTTGAAGATGGAATGTTGAGGGAATTGTCAGGGAGCTGACTAAGGATGCTATTGCCATAGCCCAAGTGAGAGTCTATAGAAGTCTAAACTGTGATGGCAGCTGTGCTGGTGAAGAGAAGGGGATGAGAGAGATATTGTGGAGTTAGAAATAACAAGATTTGGTATCTAATAACTATGTGGGATGAGTCAGAAGTCAAGTGTGACACCAAGATTAATTCATTTGGTTGAGCAGAAGGATGATGATGTTTCCAATGATATAAAAATTGGTGAAAAAGGATAGTTTGGGAGAAAAGAGAATGCGTTCTATTTTATAAAGGTTGAATTTGAGATGTATTTGGGGCATCCAATTGGAAATAGGCAGTTAATCATCTATGACTGGTGCTCAGAATAGAGAAGAGGGTTGGTTATATTGATCTGGGAGGCATCTGTGTAGAGATGATAACTGATTCCATGGAAACTGATGTGGTCAACTTTGAAGAGATTATATAAATAAGAGGACCCAGAACAGAACCTTGGAGCACACCCAAGGTTGGTGAAATGGTAATCCAACAAAGGAGACAAGAGTGTTTTGGTATCAGCACCATATGTGTATCGTAAAAGGAATTTGGTAGAATTCCTTCGCCTGTTTTTCCCAATAATTCATATAGTATTGGAATTAATTGTTCTTTAAATATTTGGTAGAATTCACTTGTAAATCCATCTGGCCCTAGAGATTTTTTCTAAATAATTCATTGCAGGCTTGTTCAATTTCTTTTTCTAAAAGGGAATTATTTAAATATTTTATTTCCTCTTCTATTTATGTTTTTGTAAATGTATATTTTTGTAAATATTCATTTCACTTAGATCGTCAGATTTATTGGCATATAGTTGGGCAAAATAGTTCCTAATTATTGCTTTAATTTCCTCTTCATCGCTAATAAATTCACTCTTTTCATTTTTGATTCTAGTAATTTGGTTTCTTCTTGTGTTTTTTTAAATCAAATTAACCAAAGATTTATCTATTTTATTGTTTTTTTTTATAAAATCAGCTCTTGCTTTTATTAGTTTAATAGTTCTCTTTCAATTTTATTAATCTCTCCTTTGATTTTCAGAATTTCTAATTTGGTGTTTAATTGGCAATTTTTAATTTGTTCTTTTTCTAGCTTTTTAAAAATTGCATGCCCAATTCATTCATCAGCTCTTTCTCTATTTTATTTATGTAAGTAATGAATAAATTATTTCTTTATATAGAGATATAAAATTTCCTCTAAGCCCTGCTTTGGCTGCATCCCATAAGTTTTGGTATGTTGTCTCATTATTGTCATTCTCTTTCATGAAATTATTGACTGTTTCTATGTTTGTTGTTTGACCCACTCATTCTTTAAGATTAGATTATTTAGTTTCCAATTAATTTTTAATCTATCTTTCCATGGTTCTTTATTACACATAATTTTTTATTTCATTGTGATCTAAAAGAGATGCATTTAATATTTCTTCATTTGATTGTGAGGGGTTTGTGTCCTAATACATTTGTGTAGGTGTCATGTGGTACATATATATTTTTTTTAATAATTGCTCTGTTTTTTCAAACCCTAAACATAAAGTCAGCCTCATTTCCCAAAAAGATACAATAGGAAGAGGATGATGGAATGTAGAGCTGAGGGACCTGAGTTTGAATGGCAGCTCTCTCACACACAATTTATGGGAACCTAAACCAATCACTTAACTGCTTGGACATCCAGTTCCTCATCTATAAAAAAATAAGAGTTAGACCAAGTGGTGTCTTCAAGTTCTAAATGAGTGTGATCCTATGAGAAGCACACACTGGGATCCTTTTTCATGTCTTCTTCCTGATGATGGACTCTTCTGCCTCCTGAAATCCACCAGGACCAGCGATCAACTCAGGGTACAGAAGGAGACTCCCCACTTTTGGACATGGCCACTAATGCAGGAATTTGTTTTGCTTGATTACGCACATTTGTTACAAAAACTTGGTCCTTTTTTTTCAATTGGGGAAGGGGAGGGAAAGAAAATAAATATTAATTGAAAAATTCAAAATGAAATAAAACACAGTGAAATAAAAAAGCAGCCAGATGGACGGAGGTGCGGAAAAGAAGCTTTGTCGATCTTGTGCTGCAGAGGCTATCCCAAAATGTTGATGCAAAATCCGTCCAGTCGGCATCCAAAAGGCACAGATGAATACGGGTTACAAAGCAGGGGGGACCCTAAACGACATTGTTGGAGATGCTCTTTGCTTTGGTCCAACGAAGCACAAACCGTGAAGCGAATGTTATCGCCCACCTAAAGAGGATTTGGGATATTGGCGAGATTTTTAAACTCCGGCTCACAAGTGAGAACTGTAGTCATTGAAATCCGGTACAATGCATTTAATATGCTGAACTATAATGAAACCCTTCCTAGAGATGCTGGTAAAAATGCCCAGACTCCTCCAATGCTGTGTTTGCCCTTTACTGCTTTTTGCAGAGGCGCAGAGGCAAGGGGGCAGAGCAGTATACAAATCCCCCGGCCGTAACTGCAGAGATGCTAAGCCTCAAGTGCTGAGGCCACCATTTCCTCCAGAAGAAATTGTCACCCACGAAGGTTTCCTGACCCCAAGGGTCGGAACCAGTAAGTCCCCTCACCCCATGCCCGCGCGCGCGCACACACACACGCGCACACACACACACACACACACACACACACCTTCCAGTTTCACACATCTCCTCCTAGAGGAAATCTCATTTCTCAAATCAACACGAACTGATTCATCAGCCCTTTTAACCTTCTACGGTTTGGGGTAGTGATTCTCCTGTACTGTGGGTAATTAGCATTGTGTGAGTAAATCATTAGAAACGATTTAAGCTGGTTGGGAGAGGGGCCTTTTTAGTTTTGTTTTATTTTTTGGCAGCTGCCTGATAAAATATTTAGAGTAAGTCAATTAGACAGATGTTCTTGTCTATGGGGGGAAAAGTCATCTGTAATAATAGGTAAGGATACCTGCAACAGCTGGGACAATTATGTAAATAAGAAATGTAAACAACATCAAAGGGCTCCCTGAACCGCTTTATCCATAGGAAAAACCAATGCTTGTGGCTGTCATGGTGACTGCACCATGATGCTCTGGTCTCAGTGGTTGTGGGGGAGTGGAGAGAGGAAGCAGGGTGGGGAGGAAAAGGCAGCATGAACCCTAATCCCTCTCTAAAATTTGCTTACTCCCAGCTCATTCTGGGGGCCAAGTTTCTCTTTATCCATCTGCTCTCCAGTGAATTTCAGATGCTTAATAAGAGTTCTGCTTATAAAATAATGAGCTGGGTTTGCATGGGGTGCTTATGGAAGCAGTCTTTATAGTCTCCACACGTTCGCTAGGGATCCTTCTCCATGGTGGCAGCTAAGTGTGGATAGAAAGCTGAGAAAGGGCAGAGAGATGAGGGAGGGGGAAAATGCTGAGAGAGAGACACAGAGGAACACACTACAAGGAGGAAAGACACTCACCATACAGGGAGAGACACATAATGGAAGAGAGACACAGACATCAAGACACATATAGAGGGAAAGAGACAGACACACGGAGACAGAAAGAACCACCACATTGTAGAAGAGACACGTGTGGGGGGAGAGAGACAGTGAGAAACAAAAGTGGAGAAATATGTAATGGAAAGAGATGAGGATAATAAAGGAGAGAGGGGGATAACTGAAGGAGGAAAGAAGTGTCTTCAACAAGTATTTATTAAGCATCTACTATTTTCCAGGCCTGGGACTACAAAGAAAGGCACAAAAAAAAATAATCCTTGCTCTTCAGGAGCTCATAAACTGATGAGAGAGAGATCAAAGGAGAGGAGCCCAGGTAGCTAGGTGGTTCAGTGAAAAGAGCACCAGCCCAGGAGCCAGGAGGACCTGAGTTCAACTCCAGCCTCAGACACTTAACACTTACTAGACAGTGTGACCTTAGGCAAGTCAATTAACCCCAATTTCCCTGCCTTCCCCCCTACAAAAAGCAAAGAAGAAACAGGAAGATTGAGAGACAGGACAGAGAACACTAGGAGAAAAGAGAAACAGAGATAAAAGTGGAGAAGAGGAGGAAAGATTAAAAAGTCAGGTAAAATGAGAGACATATCAAGAGTCAGAGAGTGAGAGGAAGAAGAGATGTGTGTGCCGGTATTAGAAAAAAAAAGTGGAGAGGGAAGAAAATGAGTAAATCTAACGATGATTATTTATGACCCAGAATTACAGCCCATTTTAATGTGTGTGCTACCCCCTAAAACTGTTTTCATTATTTTCCAATAATGGCTAAATTAAGAATCTGAGAATTAAAAGAAAAATGGCACAGATTTAGGGTTTCCTTGTACCTTTCAAAGTCCATTAGTAAAAATCCAAAACAACTCCAACAACACAACAGGGGACTTCTTGGAAGAAAGGATATTCAGTTTTCTGTTTGAAAAGCAAGCAATAGAGCATCCATTGGGGAGGGGCTCTCCCCATTCCATCCTTGCCAGCCTGATTCACTTAGAACATTTCAACATGTAAGAAGAATCAGCTCCCTGAGGACTTGGGAGGAAGGGCTGCTTGTGAAGAGAGTTCATGTCCACACTCTTTTTCCAGTTCTCCTAGCTAAGCTCATTTATCAGCTCACCTCCATGGCTGGTGGGCAAAATAACACCTCCTGCACCCCATTCAGTTGAATTCAGCAAACACTTATTAGAGGCTGGCTATGTGTAAGGTACCTCTTTCGGTGCCAAGAAGATGATGTGGACACTGCTGTCAATGAGCTTAAAATCTAACGGTGCATGAATCACAAAGAAATGACACGAGAGAGCAGGGCCAGTACAGCCACAGTAAGGCAGAGGATCACAGGCTTTCATTTTCCACCTCTCGTCTTTAAAATCACACAAATGACTGAAAGCTGAGGATACCAGGAGACCACACTGTAATGATTATTTGGTGAAAAAAAGCATTTGACTGGGTACAGCTTAGCACCACCTTAAAGCCTGTTCTCCCAACAAGATGTCTCTGATGAACATGTCAAGATCATACAAGAATCTTTGAGAAGGGTGGTAATGCTGCTTGATATGCCATGACCATTAATAGTAAGCATGGCACAGAAAAGAGAGAAGTTTAATCAAAATTGTTTCCCACTGATGCAGTAGGTGTCTGGGGAGAAGGACAAAAGTCACATCAAGAAGTGTTTATTAAGTACCTACTATGTGATGAACACCATGGTTAGACAATGAAATTGCCCCAGAATTGAAAAGGAAAAAAGAGAGAAGGATCAATTGCACTTGGGAATGTTTGATGCTTTTAACCACCCCAGTGATAATAACTGGCCTTTTTAGTGTGCTCTAGAGTATTCCCCAATGCTTCATCTTCATTTAAGCCTCACAACAGTCCTGTGAGGTAGGAGGTCTAGGTATTTACCTCCTCATTTTACAGATGAGGAAAAGTTTCAGAGAGGCTGAGTAATCAGCCCATGGACACATAAATATCAGAGACAGGATTAGAACCTGGATTTTCCTGACTACCCACCATGTCACCTACTCTCATATTTTCTTCATAAAAAAGTCAACAATATTTTTCTGGTCATGCTAGATGACAGACATGAATAACATAGTGACTTCGGAGTCAGAAAGATGTGGGTTCAAGCCTAGCCCCTGACTGTGTGACCTCAGACAAGTCCCTTAACTTTTCAGTGCCCCTAGGCAACTTTATGAGGCATCAATAAGAGAAGTGCTGCTGACCTGCATGGATAAGAGGCTTGTCTGTGACAGGACTTCCCCCACGCTGATGAAATCACAGACTTGACTAGAAAAAAATGTTATGTGGCATTGAGTCCTTGAATACCACAGTATCTGAAGAATTAAAGCTGTTGGTCATCTAAAGAGCAGTAGAGAGGCATATGGCAGGCATGAACCCCCTGTGCCATGTACCCAACAAAGAATGGCTCAGGAAGAATGAAGTGGTAGGCATCATACATCAGAGATATGTGAGAAATAATTATTTCTCTCTTGTATTTAATAACTATTGTATCAAGACAAAAAAATTTCCCATTTCTACTTCATTATCAGAAATTACCCAGCATGGGAAATCTTTTCAAAGATATACCCAGGCCAAAATCTGATCAGACAGTGATATAACTTTCAAGTTTAGGCTAATGGGTGCATTCCTGTTCATTGTGTTTGTTGAGACAAATCTGGGAAAATGTGGGTCCTCTCTTTTGTCAGATAGGTGACATGGAAATTGCTAAGTCTCTTTGATCAAGATTTAAATGATCCAGACTCTACTACCAAGATCTTCATCCTAATATAGCCCATCCTCTCATAATATTCATTTTCTCATTAATTATTAACCAATAAGAGTTGAGTGCCACCCTCAGTAACACCTATTCTTTTAAGGGCATATAAACTGTAAGCCCATCACCACTGAGGGACTTTGGTCTAAGAGAGATGGCCAAATGACTATCCTCTTATTAATAAACAGACTGACCTTATTAGTAAAATGATTAGATTATCCAGAAATTATGTCTCTTGAATTCTTTTTTAAATGTCACAGAGATATCATATTATCTAAGAGAAATATATTAGGGAGATGTAGCTACATCAGAAATATCATGCATCAGAGTAATATCATACATCACAGAAATACATGACCAGAAAAGGAGATGGACCATTTATGTTCATAACTTGTGATGTCCCTGAGCATCAACATAATATCAAGAGAAGTAAAGAAAAAGAAACAACATGTTAATAGGCCCCCTTCCTTTCCCAATTTAGAAGATGTAGGTGGGGACCCAGAGAGACATCAAGCAGTACATGAAGGCACAGATGCCAAGTTGTTGAGTGGTAACGTACTGTGAAGTCAGGCCTTTTATCAATGAGATTATGGGTAGATCCAAGTATCAGAGAAAAATCTTTGGGGAAAAAATGGATATGAGCAATTAATCAAAGGATGTGAAACTGAGAGATACTGGAAAGACCATCTAGTCCAGGCTCTTTGGAATGCACAGGTAAAGAAACAGGTTCAGAAAGCTGAGCCCAATGGTAAGTAATAGAATGAAGAATTGGACCTAGAACATCTAGCTTCACTCCAAAGCTGCATCCATTCTATCTCACTGGCTATCCTTGAAGGACCTCAACACATGAATGGGCAGAGGGAGAGGGTTCTGAGTTAAGGGTCAGAAGATGGAAGAGGAAAGGAGATAAGGTCAGACATGGAGGACAAAGGCCCATTGCTTCAATAATAGTAACAGCCTTTCTATAGCACTTTAAGGTTTGTGATGATTTTAGATGCATTATCCCACTGGATATTTACAACAACCTTGTAAGGGGAGTGCCATCATAAATGAGGAAACCAAGGCTTAAAGAGGTTTAAGTGGCTTGTCCAAAGTGTTGGAGGCAGGATTCAAACTCAGATCTTCCTTGTTCCAAATCCAGCACTCTCTTCTGGCTGCCAAGTTAATGAACCATTCAGATCTTAACAAAGCCTGGACAACTCCATTATCCATGCTGTGACTAAGCAGTGTTCTCATTTCCCTCTCCTATCTAGATGTCTGGACCTATCCTACTCAAGCTACTGGCCAAGGGTCCTTCCGTCCCCTTAGTATTCCTATTTTCCTTTGTGTTGGCAGTTTCCTAATCTTTCTAAATGAATCCAATTTTTGAGGAAAGACATTTGTTTTATAGTAAATGTATTCAATTTGATATTGAACTTTGTCAGGCTCATTAATAATTTTTCCTAATATCAGAAGAATATGAGAGACAAAAGTTACTAGTTAACCAAGATCTCTTCCTTCTCCTTGGGTAATTTCTTCATGCTTGTCTGTGTTTTCCAGTGAAAGAAAAGAGACAAAGCTGTCAGGGGAAGGGTCTTGGACCCTTCAGATACAGGGTCAACACGTGGGCAATGAATGATGACCTGTCTCTGCGTTTCTCTTTTCACTGTAGGTGAAAGAGCTTGGAAGCCACAACTTTATGAGTTTTGAAAGGTCAGGAGAGCAAACTATCAGGAAATCTGAAAGCAGAGGGTTTTGCAGCCAGTCCAGAAATGATGACTGAAGAACAACCTTCAAGACCCAACCCAATAATAACTGAGACAATGACTCATGCAGCAGCAAAGCGATATATGCACAGGAACTCAGTGAGACCAGTACTATACAGAAACCTCATTAAATCTAAGTCTATTCTCCCCAGAGACCGAGGTGGTGAGGGTAGAGTGTGCCCCCAAGGAGTGGATTCTGATAGATTCTGATAGATTCTAAAAGTAATTATCCCTTAGTGAAAACTAAATATTGCTAATTGGTTAAATGGGAGTAATGGTGGCCACCGGAATGACCAATTACCAATAGAATTAGAGAAAGATTCCACAACCCCTCAGGGGTACCAACTTTAATCCTGAGGGCTGAGATGTAGCCAGCCTAACTGGGGAAGAGTAAGGACAGAGCACTACCCTACATACAAAAGAAATACACAATAATTTGGGGGAGAGAAGGGAATGTTAGCTGAAGCTAACAGGGTAAAATTAACAGACAGGAGTCTTGCATTCCATTTTGAAGGGAATTAAATTTTGTTCTTGAATCCTGACCACATCTTACAGAGACCTCCTGCATGTGCCTGGTCTCAGGCAGACTGTGTTCCCTTCCAGCTTCCAGCTCTCATTTCCAAGTTCATCATTTATAAGAGAGGAAAAACATTCTGGTGCTGAAATACCATTCAGGAGATCCCTATTTTTAAATATAGTCTACAAAGCTCAGGACATGAATCAGGAGAAATTCAAACCTCAAGTTTTTTGCTCTGATTTTTGAGGGACTGAATCTCTTCTTGACTAGAAGAAAAAGGTGGTTTTGGAATCCCCTGAAACCCAAAAGAGGCACTCTTGGCTTTTTTCATGAGACCCTGGTCAGATGAGACCCAATAGCAAAGGTCTGATACAGGCAACTTTCATAGCCAAAGGTTCCATGATAGCTCCTAACAAAGAGTCCAGAAATGCATTTTTTCTAAATTATTTTGCAAGCATTTACAATCTGTCCCCCACTGCTCCTCCCCCACTGCAGTTGAACTAAAATAAAATAAAAATTTACCATAATCTTGCATATTCCAGCAAAACAAATCCCCACACCAGTCATACCCAGAAATGTATGGGTCTCTCTGTATTTTAAGGTCGGCACCTCTCAGGCAAGAGACAAATGGTGTGTGTCATCTTCAGGCTTCTGGACTCAAGATTTATCATTGCATTGATCAGAAATCAAAAGCCTTTCATTGTACAAATTGTTCCTTTAATTCTGCTCTCACTGCTCTGCATCAATTCATAAAAACTCTTCCTATTCCTCAAAAAACTTGCATTTCATCATTTCTTAGGACACAACAAAATGCAATGATATTCAGACATCACAATTTGTCAAGTATTCCCCAGTAGGACATCTCCCTCCACTTAGCTTCCAGTTTTTTTTACTACTATGAATAGAGCCACTATAAATGTTTTTGTACATATAGTTACACCGCAAATATCTAAAAATTGAGGGCTATTTGGCCACTGGTTGTTCTGAGGCTCAAGTAAAATCATGCAAATCAATCACACTTCCCTTTTTTGTCTAAATCTGTGATTTCAACCAGTTTAGGGAACTTGTAGTGTGGAAATAGCCTCTACTATTGCAGATTAAGAACATGCAATTTATAGTATCAGAGAGTTGCCTGAGAATTGGGGTTTGGGGGTCAAGGGAATTAAATGCTAAGTTACATCCTTACAATGACATAGTCAATATTTGTCAGGAGTAGGACTTGAACCCAGATCCCCCTAACTCTAAGACTGGTCCACTCTCCACTGCACTATGCTGTCCCTCTTGCAGACTTTAAATTCCTATGTAAATGCCAATTATTATTGACAATAGCAGCACACATTCCAATAGCACTGCAGATTTACAGAATGCTTTTTTTTCACCCCACTCATCTGAAGCAGAAAGTGCTTCTGATTTTATAAAGAAAGAATCTGAGGATGAGACCATGCGATGGAGCTAACTAGTCTCACCACCAGGATTCGAATCATGGTCTCTCTCTTCCCCATTCCACATTTAACACTGTAGATAGAGATGGCTGGGCCTGGATTCAGGGAGACTCGAGTTCAAATCTGACCTCACACACTAACTAGCTGCTTGACCCTGGGTAAGTCACTTTGCCTCAGTTTCCACAACTGGAAATGGGGATAATCATAGCACCCATCTTGCAGGATTGTTGTGAGAATCATATGAGATAATATTTGTAAAAACACACTTAGCACAGTTCCTAGCATAGAGAAGCACTGAATAGATGCTTTACTTTTTGCTTTTTTTGGAGGGCAATTGGGATTAAGTGACTTGCCAAGGTTACATGGCTAGTTTTTGTGGTAACTATCTGAAGCCAGATTTGAACTGAGGTCCTCCTGACTCCAAGGCCAGTGCTCTAATCACTGCACCACCTAACACCCCTTTTTAAATTTTTTATCATTGTGCGATCATATATTTAGAACTAACAGGGACTGTAAAAGCCATCAAGTGAAGATCCATCATTTTATAGCTGAAGAAGCTAAGACAGACATTAAGCAAGCAGTCTCAGAGTCATATACCTGGTGTCTGAGGTGGGATTTGAACCCATATCTTGGGGGTTTACTGACAGCCACACCTTTACATTGACAGCTCAACATTTCACTGGTCCACAACCCTCAATCTAGCTAAGCAAACTGTGCTCACTAACATCAGAATCATGCACAAGAGAAAACAAAAAGACAAGATGAACCTCGGGCTTATTAGATGCATTAGATAGCTGGTAGGGGGCAAGGCTAAAAGATCATAGATGAAGGGACAGAAGGGACCGAGGTCATTTGGTCCACTTCTATTCCCTTTACAAACTGAGAAACTGAGACCCGGAGAGGGGATAAAGCAATTTGCTCAAAGGTTACACACACAGATAGCAAAGTAACCGAACTGGGATGTGCAGCTGGGTCCTTCTGACTCCAAACCCATCACTTTCCACTGTACCATGACACAGAAAATATAGACAAAAATGAGCTTTTAGATAAAGAGCAATTTCCTGTTTTCTTGTTTCCATAATTCAGTAGACCTTAAGTGTCCCGCTGTCTCCGGGATTTGGCTATTTCTGCTCCAAATGCCCAGACTCGCCATGGTCTCTGAAACCTACCACCTCTACTTGGTGAAGTAACCCAAGATATTTTCTGAGGTTTCAGGAAGTCAAGAAGATAGCTACTCTAGAAGAAGTGCCTGATCAGCCTTCACTGGCCACAAAGACTTTTTTCTCAAAAATCAAATCAGCTGCTGTACAAGTTGTAGTATCTGAAGTAATGGAATACTATTGTGCTATAAGAAATGATGAGAAGGTGGACTCCAGAAAAAAACCTGGAAAGACTTATGTGACCTGATACTGAGTAAGGGGAGCAGAAACAAGAGGACGTTGTACACAGTTACAGCCACATTGTGCGATGACTAACTTTGATAGGCTTGGCTCTTCTCAGCAATGCAAAGACTCTCGATGGAAAATGCTCTCCATATCCACAGAAAGAATTATGGAGTCTGAATGCAGATCCCAGCACTATTTGCTTATCTCTCATTTCTGTTTTTTCTTTCTCATTGTTCATCCCATCATTTCTAAATCTTCTTTGCAACATGACTAATGTAAAAATGTGTTTAATATGAATGTATATAGAGAGCCTATATCGGGTTGCATGCTGTCTTGGGGAGGGCATGGAATGGGAGAAAATTTGGAATTCCAAGGTTTATGGAACTGAACGCTGTAAACTAAAAATAAATAAATATTTTTTTAAAAATCAAATCAGACACCTCCTTGGCCGCAAAAGAATGTTTCTTGGTTTCTATTCACTGCTCCCATTATCAGTCCTAGGTCAATGTCAATATCATTCAGTCATGCTACAAAGAGCATGCCTTCAGTAGGAAGATGGTCATTCTAGGTGGGTTTCCAGTTACCAAAAAAATGCTTCTTTCTTGGAAAAAAAAAGCCTCTTCTGGGTAGTCACACGCAATGTTTACCAAGCTAGTTAGCTGAAGTGGTTCTGAGTGGAGGAAATATAATAAGCTGTTGTCTAACCTTGAAGGCTGCTCTTCAGATAATGCTAGTTTGTCCTTGGATGTGGCTGTGGTTGATGGATCCAGCATGCAGCGTGACTTCAGTACTTACAATATCTAATGCACACTTGAACACAGCCAGAAAGAAATGCTTTTTCTGTTAAGAGACTTAAGAACTGGAAAAGGAGTCAAATGACCACGGAAGGTATTCTCTATTGCTCATCTTTACTTTTATATTTTTTCCTGATCCATGCTTAGCTTACGTCTGTAACACTTTCTGGAAGGTAATGTCCCTCTCTTATGTGGACATTTTTTAAATTAAAAGGGCATAAAAAGGACATTGGTGTGGGAGACTCAAAGGAAAGCAGCCTGAGGAAGCAGACGAGTAGCAAGGACCTGAGAGAAAGCAGCCCTTAGCTCAGGCAAAAGTACTGACTGATGACTGAAATGCATTGTTTCCCAGAAGCTAATTTATTTGCTCAGACACGTACTAGATGTGTGACCCTGGGTAAGTCACCTCACCTTGTTTGCCTTGGTTTCCTCACCTGGAAAATGAGCTGGAAAAGTAAGTGGAAAACCACTGCATTATCTTTGCCAAGAAAACACCCAAATAGGGTCATGAAGAGTCAGACACGATTGAAGAAATGCTAAACAGCAATTTACTTCTGACATTTTAGGACTTGGAAGTTTATTGCTTTCTTGTTTTTGTTTCACTGAGACTGTTATATAATAACTTTATGTTACATCTGACAGAAATGTAGATTTGGGATTTTTCAATCTCAGTTAGGGTCACTACATAGGAGGAGATTTTGATTTGAGTAATTAGGAGCCAGATCATAGTATCAGGAGTCAGTGACCGAAGAAGCTGGATATGAAAAAGGCCAACGACAGAGAAGTCAGTGGCAGAAGCTACTTACAGTAGCCTACAGAGCTAAGAGGGCAACATGAACTGGACACAGCAGACAGAGAGATGCAACTGTTAATGCAAGGAGCTGATCTGATTCGAGGAAGCTCTGCTGCTTGAAAGAACAAAACCTAAGTGGTTTGCAGATCCTAGGATTAAAGGGAACTTGCTTTGACTGAAAGGGTCATCCTGGCTCAGTGCCTCGCTGAAGGTGAAGACCTGGGAAGCTCTTAAGATCCAGACTTAAAGTTGCTACCTCCTAAGTGAGTTACACTGCATCAGCAACCCAAAAGTAGCAGAGAAACAGCTTTATCCAGTAGGAAATTAGAGATTCAAAAAGGAAAGAATCTTGCCTAGCAGACCCCACATAATGTAGACCATTCCTTAAATATAGTGCAGACATCCAGACCTCCATTCCAGAGGCATGAGTTGACCTGGACACAAGGGGTTTCCCTGCTCATGTGTCTTACTGTTACATTTCTGTAAGTTTCTGATCCCTCTTTCGCAACAGATACTGTGAGCATTAGTGGAAAAGTGTGGGACAGGTTCATGGGCAGACTTCTTTGTTTCATTTATTCCTGAATTTTTTTGCTGTTTATTAAATACTGTTATTATTCTTGCTTCTGCTTCTCTCTGAAATCTTCAAAAGAGCTCTTATCAATTTAAGATGCAGGTTCTATATCTCCACTCTTTGCCCCCACATCACAGGAACTAATGGCTCTGAATTCTTCCTACCTAAAAAGTTTGATTTTAAAGATTGATTTTAAATGAAATAGAACAGCATTATCCAATAAAGTAAAGGTTTGATGTTTGTTAACAATGTCACTGTATCTGACCTATGTAAAATAGAAAGCAAGAATGATTTCAGAAAAACCCTTGAAAGACTTACATGAACTTATACAGAGTGAAGTGAAGAGAACCAGGAAAACGTGGTATATGGTGACAGCAATATTGTACTAAGGACAGCTGTGAATGACTTAGCTTTTCCCAGCAATACAATGATTCAAGACAATCCCAAAAGATCCATGATGAAATGTACTATCTGCCTCCAGAAAAAGAACTGATGGCATCTGAATATAGACTGGAGTGTTCTGTTTTTCTTTCTTTTCCTTTCTCTTTATCTCTGTTTTGTTCTAATTTTCTTCCACAAAATGACTCATAATGGAAATGTTTTACGTGATTGCACATGTATAACCTACATCAGATTGTTTACTGTCTCGAGTGGGGGGGAGGGAAGAGAGGGAAGAATAGAATTTGGAATTCAAAAATTTACAAATGAATATTAAAAAAATTTTTAACATGTAATTAGGGAAAATACAATATTAAAATTGGAAAAAATGGAAAACCCACCTTGGGAGATCAATAGCTCAGGAGGCAAGTGTTAATATGCCTATGTCACTCCAGAATAATTTCTAGGACCTTGAGATTGAGTCGTAGCATCATGGCCACCTATGTCTAATCCCATCTCTAGCACAAAATACCCCCTAAATAAGCTAGCAAGAATATAGATTAGGGTGAGAAAGCCAGACCAAAGAGAGATGTGGGAAACTGGGTACCACGCCTGGTAGCCACAGTCTGTATACCTGTTAAACTGAACTGCTTCAAGATTCTGAATCTGAAAGGTATGGACAGTCCTTCTACCAACATACAGTCTACCAGTTGCTACCTTCTTTTGACCCGGTAGGTAGTTCTCCTGAATTGCTTTGGGGAAGGGGAAGCAGAAAAGGTCGTCACTTGGTTTAAATTTCACCATGCTTGTCTGCAGACCATGATCACTCACTAAATCTATACTCAAAGCTTTTCCAAAGACACTGACAAGCTGGAACAAGGATGATTTCAGAAAAATCTGGACTTAGAAAAGAGGATGGACATATAAGGTTTGACTGACAGTCCTGACAATGTGTAGTCTGTCTCTAAGTGGGTATGACAAAGTTTACCAATGGTCAAAATTGTGTCCTGTGGAAGAAGTGAGAACTGCTTTGCTTGATTCCAGAAGGAAGTAAAAGCACAATGGGTAGAAGCTGATGGCAAGAAAAAACTTCCAAATAATTCCTTAAATAGAAATGACTGCTTCTGTAGGAGTGGGTTCTCCATCCCTGGAAGACTGAGGTAAAGGCCAACTGACCACCTGTTGGAGATGTTGCAGAAGGAATGATTTGTTGGTTTGGGGTTAGCACTGAGTGCTTCTGGAGAACCTTTCAGCTCTTGGATTTTGGAATCTGACGGTCCTCATACACTCCTAGGCTTTCAAAGATCCAACTTCATGAGAATACAACAAAGTGCCATCAGGGAAGGACTTCATTGGATGATCCTTTACTCTAGGCGAAAGTATCCAAATGTCCTTCAGTCTCTAATCATACAAAACACGTCATGTTTGTGTTGTCAGATTGTGGTTTTTAAAAAAGCTATGGGCCATCATTGCATTGTAAGCGACAAAAAAAATGAGGTATTCAGAGAAATGTGAGAAGACATGTGAACTTATTCAAAATGAAGCAAAGTGAACCAGAAAATAACATATACATAATAATTCTGATAATGTAATTGAAAATAACATGAAAACAAAGCTAGCCAGTGTAAGTATAATGGTCAGTGTTGGACCTGGGAATGAGATGAAGAACTACACTTCCTTACTAAGTATGATGATTGGTGTGTTTGGATGGATGGGAAACTTGGTTTGTGTGAAACGGAAATGACTATGATACAAAAACAAATGTCATTAAATTACATTTTTAATTAAGTTAAAATAAAAGGCATTGTCACTTGACCATAATACTTGTTGACTTGAGTTAATAGGGGAGGGCAGGAGCTGGGCGTCCCAGGGTGTGGATTAGGTTTTTTGTCCCATGAATTTCCAGGAAAGGAAACTTCTACTCTCTCATTTCTGATGCATTGTTTCTAATGGATTTGTAAGACTTTATCATTATCTATAATGACTTTCTTACCCAGCTTTTGATTGATAAGGTAAAGACTGTCTGATTTCTAACCTCTAGAGGACTAAGAGCCTGAAATTATTCACAGGTTAAAGTTCCCAGTTTTGTCTTTTTACTTGATGCCACGACTTTTAGAATCTTCCGTCAGGTTCCACGATTGTGAGCACTTTTATGGAGAGGGTCTTGAGAGAGTTCATCTGGGAAATGCTCTGAGCTGCTCTTGACAAAATTATCTCTTGTATTTTATCATGAAACTCACATTTCATGAAAGCTCTCAACAGAAACCTTCAAGGGGACTTTTACTAGTTTAAGGTGTGGGTTCAAAGTTTTTCCCCATCTTTGCCCCCCAGATCACAGGCACTAGTAGCTTTGAACTCTTTCTTCTGAAAAAGTTTGATTTTAAAGATCGATTTTGAAATGAAGCAGAAAGACATTCTCTAAACTATGCCTCAGTGAACTTTTCTGTTAGTTCTTGCCTTTACATTATTCCCACTCCCTCCCTCCCTCCCTCCAGGTGCTGCTACTTCTAGGAAGGAAGATGGAAAAAAGGAAAATCAGAGAGATATTAATGTTGCAGGCAGCTGATCAAATGTGGTGGATTTTCTGTTTTAAGTTAACCTTTGGACATTTTGTTGTTTAGGTATTTCCAGTGGTGTTCGACTCTCCATGATGCCAAAGATACAGGAGTGCTTTGCCGTTTCCTTCTCCAGCTCATTTTACAGATGAGGAAACTGAGGCAAACTGGGTTAAATGACTTGTCCAGGGTCATATTGCCAGTATCTGAAACCAGATTTGAATTCAGGTCCTCCTGACTCTAGGGCTAGTGCTCTATCCACTGTTCCACCTAGCCACCCCTCTCTGAAAATGTTACATGTCCAATTTCTTCACACAACAGATTTGAAAGGAGGTAATCCCTATAGTGAATAATATGACATAGAAGAAGATACTCTAGGTCTGAAATCCAAACACCAGGGATAAATTCCTGACTCTGTCACTCAATGGGGCAGCTAGGTGGTGGAGTGGAAAGAGCACTTAGCCAAGTCAGTAAGACCCGAGTTCCAATCTTGCCTCAGGCACTAGGTTGTGACCTTGGACAGGTCCCTGAACCTCTGTTTGCCTCAGTTTCCTCATCTGTAAAATGGGGCCAATGCTAACACCTACCTCCTAAGGTTGTTTGGAGGATAAAATAAGATGATCGTTATAAAGAATTTAATCCAGTGTCTGGCATATAGTAAGCTCTCTATATTAGCTTTGGTGGTCGCTGTTGTTGCTCTCACTACCTGCATGACTTTAATCAAGTCACATAATCTCACTAGGCCTCAGTTCCCTTGTCTGTAAATGGAGAAGATGAGCCACAGTGCAGAGACTGAGAATCAGACGTGACCAGAAAGTCTGTCTAATCTAACCCCATGTTTTATATGAAACCAGGTTTCACGTGGACTTCTCAGCAGTCAGGGAGACGGTCTGACGTCAAACTGGGAGTATAAGCATGTTCTAAACTCACATTTAGAAATTAGATTATTGGGGCAGCTAGGTGGCTGCCAGCCCAGGAGTCAGGAGGACCTGAGTTCAAATCTGGCCTCAGACACTTAACACGAAACACTAGCTTGTGACCTTGGGCAAGTCACTTAACCCCAATTGCCCTACCTTCCCCCCCTCCAAAAAGAAAAAAAAAGAAATTGGATTATTAGAAATGAGTAAAGATACATTTAGAATTTGGAAACTGTAGTCCCAGACACCATGACCATCTCTTCCCAGTCAGAGAGAGACTGTAATCTCCACCATGGGGAGAAGTTCTCTCCAAGGTTGAAGACCCTGCCAGTGACTCAAAGGCAGAGAAAGAAAAGAGAGACAGGAAAGGAGGGAAAAAAAGAAAAGAAAGAAGGAAGGGGAAAAGGGAGAGGAGAAAGAAGGAAAGAAAGGAGGAAGGAACGTAGGGGGGAGGGAGGGAAGGAAACAGAGAGAGAGAGAGAGAGTTTATCCTATGAGCTTAGAGACCATAGGTTGTGTGGGGGTGTCTCTTGGTCCTGGCTCTAGCAGCCAGATCCCCACTTGCCAGCACAAAGGATTGTAATTAGATTGGTCAGAATAGCTTGGCACGGCTCCTTGGGTTCAATATAATAAGGCCAGTAAAGCATTAACTCCCTTCTCTGTAGTAGAAAGGTGTTCTCTTTTTTTAAGCTGTTCCATTTTCCTGATTTTGTCTTCCATAAACTGTGCCCAATCATAAGTGAACAAGCTAACATTTGTTCACTGTGTATAAGCTGGTGGGGGAGGCAGGAGCAAGGGAGGAAAATCCAGGGCAAGAATTCAGTGATAAACTGGGAATCCACAGAACTAAAGTGACTCAGAGGTTTAGCCCTCTGGCTAAGGCAAGTAGGAGAGAATCTTCAGGTGTGTATTCTACAAACAATTCTTACAAGTTCCTCAACAGTACAGATAGACAGACCATGTGATGTGGGACCATGAACTCCTGAGGCAAGAGAGTCATGACTTAAGAGGGTAGGATTCAAAGTCACTCCAGCCACTGAAGCCAGGGAAAAGAGATACATGAACAAAAACAAAGTCATCTCTCCTGAGTCCCAAGTGGGAGGAGTAAGATATTATCTGGAAAATATCTGTCCTTCCCCCATTTCTTTCATGGAAGGAAGGAAACAAGAGAGGCCTAAACATCCCAGGGATTAACATAGGGCCTGGTATGCAACAAGTGTTCAATAAATGCTTAGCGACTTATTAAACTCACCCAATAGCAACAGCTCCCATTTGTGTGCAGGCAAAGAATTTGAATCACAGAGAAGTTGAGAAAATAAGCAAAGGTTAAACCTGGAGAAGTAGCAGTGATGGGATATCAATTCTGACCTCATCTAGAGATGCTGGAGTAGTTTACCATTTCTTTCTCCAGTTCATTTTGCAGATGAGGAAACTGAGGTAAACAGGGTTAAGTGACTTACCCAGAGTCATCTAGCTAGTAAGTGCCTGAGGCTGGCACCATATCCAATGCAGTGCCACCTAGCTGCCCCCAAGTTAAGTTTAGAGCTAGAGAAAGGGGACAGAGGGATCCACGAAAGAGAACCAAAAGGAACATTGGAGGTTGTCAGATCCAGGTCCCATATTTTACAAATGAGAAAATTAAAGTCTAAAGAGAGGAAGTGATGCAACCAAAGTCACAGAGACAGAAATCTAGGATCTCAGACCCCGAAGGCACCAAAATCATGGAGAGTCCAAGTAGTTGTGTTGTGTGTGGCCAGATGATGTCCACCTGCCTCATACCAGCTTAGCTTACTTTGTGTGTCCTGTCCATGAAGAATGCCAATAGACCCCAAATGAAAACATGGCCCATTTCAATGAATTTATGAGTGACATCAGCTCCAGAAATCAATGACTGCCCTTTGTAAGAATGAAGGTTCATGGGGCCACTCTGAACAGGATCCTTTTTCATTTGAAGAAATGACAATGGAGGCGATGATTGTAGAAATCATAGAATCTGCATCTACAATTGTAGAAATGATGTACAATTCATCCCTGGCCCTCCTGCTAAGTGGATGTGGAGATGCAGAAGGTCATGGGATCACAAATTTGGAGGTACAAGGGACCTCGGAGATCACCTCATCCCACCTCCTCACTTTATACATGAGAAAACTGAAACTCAGAAAGAAAAACTCCTGATTCTACCACTTAGCTGGGAAGCAAGGTAATTCACCTGAGGTCACACAGCCAGTAATTGGCAGGGTCAAGATTTGAACCCTGATCTTCTGATTCAAGATGTATCTTTCTATTAATCTATGTACCAACCAAGGTCTCTGCTAGGCACCAGTGAACAAAGAATAAAATAACCTGTATTCACAAGGAGCTTACAATATTAATAAAAAAAAGTATACGTTACTGGTGAAGGGTCAGGGTCAGATGTTGTAATGTAGAAATGTAAGTTCTGGCAACTGACTGAATATGTGAAGTTAGGAGGAGTGAGGAGTTGGAGACAGTAACAGTAACAAGGTTATTATCTCAGAAGACTGGAAAGATGGCGATTCCTCCAACAGAAACAGGTTGATTTGAGGAGGGGAGGTTTTAGGAGGAAAAATAGCAAGCCCAGTTTTTGATACATTGAGTAAAAGAGGTTTCCCAGGCGTCTGGATTAAAATGTCCAGTTGGCAATGGGTGATGTGGGACAACTCTAAAAATTCATTCAGGACTTTGAAAGTTGCTTTATTTGTTTTTAAACAAGGAAGTCTAGCTCTCATTCTTTCAAATCCATTTTGTCAACTAGAAATCCTGATTGTAAAATGCAAATTTTGAAATCATTTCCCCTTCAAGAATCTATTGGTGGTCCTTTCAGTCAGTCCCCTCTCATGATGGCATTCGAGGCAATGAATTCTAATAACCAAAGCAACATGTTCATTTAATTACTTCCTACATCTCCCATTTACTCTGCTCTCAGGACTGTGTATGAATTATGAAGAATAATTAGCATAGTAGGGAGAGATCAGCTCAGCCCATAGCCCAAACACCCAGTCTAGTCTTCTCACTTAGTGTGGGGCAGGACCAGCCCCACTACATTACACCAGGTGATCAGTATCACTGGAACGGAGAGTATCAGGGAGAAAGGTATAAAGACTGAAAAGGTAGGCAGGGGCCAGGCTACAAAGGGCTTTTGTATCTGCTCTTGGAGGCACTAAGAAACCATTGGGGTCTACTGAGTAGGAGATGACATGGTCACACCTGCATTTAGGAAAATCACATTGGTGGCAGAATGGGGGATAAACTGGAGTGAGGATAGACTTGAGGCAAGCAGATCCACCAGCAGCTACTGCAGTAATCAAGGAGTAAGGTGATGATGGTCTGCTGAGGCTCACACAAGCCAGTACACACCACCGGGGCCCTTGAACCCAGTTGTTCCTTAATCTGAAGACCATGATCCATCAACTGAGATAACACATGTAGACCTTAAAGCTCTCTGTAAATATGGGGGCCATTGTCACATAAGACACAGTCTGGCTTGGTGACAAAAGGGTGAGCCTTAGTTTAGAATCTCTGGGTTCCGATTCTTTCCCTAGCACATATGGGGGAATTGAAATGAAAGCACAATACTTCCCCCACCAAAAAAATAGCCATCTAATAAACACTGCTACATAAGGACATTGTAGAATTAGGTACGCGTTCCTTGAGGGCTCTGTCTTTGGGTCCCCAACATCTAGCACACAAAAGAATGTTTGTTGGTTCTTTTTTAGCTCTCAAAGTGCAGGGTCAGGCCTGGAAATCAAGAAAACTTAGAAGAGAGGGTGTTTCTTTTCTTTTTTAATAAACAACAACTCAGCAAATGAAGAGGGAAAGAGATGACATTCCAAGTATAGGAAGCAGTGTGGGAAAGGGTATGGAGGGAGGAGAGTTCAGAGCATAATTGGCAGGCAAAGAATGGTCCATTTTATTGGGCACATGGTGTGTGAGAAGCATCTGATAGGATTGTGTTGGAAAGGTAGGGTTGTACCAGATTGAACGGGAGCTTGGATACCTCCAGCCTGCACTTTGCTCTCAAACCTGAAAGTGTAAATGTATTGGACAGACTTTCATTTGTTTCTAGGTAAGAGTCACAGGTTGTTTGGGGGTAACAATGACTCTTTGGATCTTGTTTTGTCTTGTGTCTTGAGTTTCAGTTTTGTTTTGCTTTGCCTTTTGGGTGGGGATAGAGCCTGAGATTCCCTGAGAGAAACCCAGGTCTTCCCAACACTGAGACCAACCCTCTATCTCCTCTGTCATGCTGCCTCTTCCACCATGACTGCGTGAGGCCATAGGTCAAAGTCATCTGGGTCTTGGCCTCCTTCATCTAATATTCCTTTCTGGCAAGAGCAGTAGGTTTGAAATCACAGGAGGTGAGTTGAGTTCCTAGCTCTGTGTGTCCTACTTTCTTGTTCTATTGAATGGTGGCCTAGATAGCTGTCCAATCCCTTCCAGTACTAAATCCTATTACCCAGTGGCCTCTGGTTTCCTTGGAACACCTGGCTTCCTGTATCATCCTGATGGAACTCTCAGTCCTCATCAGATACAGGTTTCAAAGCCTCCAAGGGAATGAAATTCTGCTGGGGTTAATGGGATCAGTCAACATCTGCCTACCTGGTGTGACCTGAGGAACAAAAGGGTTCCTTCAGCAGCCTGCAGGATGCTTGAGGATGTCAGTGTTTGTTACTCTTTAGTCACATCTTTCAAGGTTCTGTTAAAATGCAAATACAGAATCTGGGAGCTATAACACATTATGGCAAGACTACTTTATCTCTCTGCTTCCAAACCTCCACAACTTCTGTTTAAATCTGTTTGAAATGTGAAAGTTTATGCTCCAGTAAGCCTGAGTTTGTAACTAGGAAAGAATATGAGCCCTTTAAGGGAAAGAGAGAAAGCAGTTCAGATATGAATTTAACTTGTGAGTTAAAACTTCAGGGAAATAGTTAATTTCTCAGAATCTTAGAAATCTCAGAGCAGTGAGGGATCTTAACCATTAAATTCCATGTATCCCCCAAAAAAGACCTCTCCCAGCCCTCCTTCTTGCTAAAACCTGAAATCCTGCCTTCTAAAGATGCCTCTCTTGGGAACTCACTGCAAGTGCCTTTGCTCTGAGACTACCTCCCACTGATACTATTTGTAAATAATTGTTTGCATTTTGTCTCCTGGATGAGAACATCCCAAACTCCTGCTGAGCCGAGGGTCAGGAAGACCAAAGTTCAAATCCAACCTCATACCCCTAATAGATGTGTGATCCTATTTGCCTCAGTTTCCGCATCTATAAAATAGGAGGTCAGATATGACTCTAAGTGATTGATAAAGATGTTAAATAATGCAAGACCAATCACAGATCTCTTGGGCACTTCACTGTAGACCTACTTCCAATCTGACATCAAGCCAATAATGATAAGTCTTTGAGGGAGACCATTCCAAGTCCATTTAATTATGCTATCACTTGGGCCACAGGCCTCCATTCTTCCCTTAAAAATGGCATAAGAGAATATGAAATGTTTTCCAAAAATCGAAGTTCATATTCCTTAAAACACTGCCTCAGTCTCACAATCTGGTAACTCTGTCCAGTGCAGGAGGAGTGGGGGGAAGATAACATTTTAGTCTAGTAGAACTTGATTTTCATAAAACTATGTTGGCACTAACCATGTAGTTAATAATTCCATCCTCTTCACAACAATGTTTGCCTGGTTCTTCACCCATTTTCTATGCCATTTCAAATATCACTGACATCAACTTAGCATTCACATCTACCATTCACTCAGTATCAGAGGTAATAATTCACTTGAGCAAGATGGCTCTAACTCATTAAATGCAGGCAGGCACTTCCTATCTCCTTACTTGTCTCCAGTATCAACTCTCTAGTAGCCATTTCGGTGCTATCTTTTCCATTCAAATAGTCATTCACAGTGGCAGAGAAAACCAACAATAAAAATTGATGAATTCAGCCTTTGCTATGCCGGTTATCAATTGTCCTGCTCACCTAGAACAACAGCCTTGGACTGCCTCTAGACAGATGCATCCTTATCTCCATTTCTGATCAGCAGTCAATCTTGCCTTTATTTTAAGCAGTGGTCTAAAATCCAATGCCTTTCCCTGTACCACCTTCTTAACCAGCTATTCACTTCCCAAATCTGCTTTTCCTTTATATATCTTCTGCCTTCGACAAGAAATGGGGACAAAAAAAATCATGTCTGCCCTAATAGTCTTGAATTTCTTGCCCAAGGTTTCATCAGCTTTTTCACTGCTTTCCAGATTCCTTCTGACAATATCATTAATGCCTAAGTGAGCTCCCAGATGTGAGTAAAAGCAATCCATTCTGACTCGTGTTGAGAGATTGACTGTCATATCTTCATTATTGGTAGCACACCAACAAATAGCTTGCTCTGTACTCTTCCTCAGGGAGGGAACAACCACGATGCTTTTCCTCTTGTTCCTCTGACCATTAAGGGATGAACTTCACCTGATACCTCCCCTTGATTTATTTTATTATTTCTTAGAGGGAAAACTAACTGTTCCTTTCTCAGAAAAGCTAGTTCCCTTCTCTTTGGAGAGTGCCTCAAAGTTGTTCGCTTTTATTTAGCTCCAAGGGTTCTGCAGTTCTTCTTTCCTTCTTTTTCTGGATAACATGTTTTGACCTAATTCTGTATTCCTCCCATTCCCCCGTAAGATTTTTTTACTCCTTTATTTTCAAAATGAACTCCCCCACCTTACAGTTTTCCTTATCCCTGATAACTTGGGATGAGCATTATTCTTAGAGAATAAGCATTAATAATGATGCTGACAATAAATAATAGCTAGCATTTATAGATTAGCAGGGCATTTTGTGAACATTATATCATTTCATCCTGACAACAACTCTGAGACACAGGTGCTACTATTATCCCCATTTCACAGATGAGGAAGTTGAGGCACAGAGGTTATGTAATTTATCCAGGGTCACACAGCCAGTAAGTAGCTGAGGTCTTCCTGACCCCAAGTCCAGTTCTCCAAACACTTCACCATGTAATGGCCTCTTTGGAGTCACTTTCCCTTCTCTTTGAACAAATAAAAGATCCATCTGCCATCAGAAAATGTTTAGCAGGCATTTGGCTATGACAGAAATACAAATATCACATACTGGATGCAGGTCACTGAAAAATTGTCCTTGCTCTACTGAGATCCCCAATCTGTGTCGCTTAAGATGTTTGTGGTTGATTATGGCCCCCTCTCTTAACATCACAACATCCCCTATAGCAGCTTTTCTCACTTGAAAGCCATACCTTTCTGCCTTCCCCTTCACTTACTAACCTATTTCTTTGTCTGACCAGAGTGTTTTATTTACCTTTTCTTACTCACCTTTCTGACCACTGCTTCTTCTCAATCCTTCTCTTCCTTTAGACCGAGTCCTCCCTCATCTCAAATCATTCTTCTTCAATTTTTCCTCATAAGTCTGACATTTCCTATGCCCAAATTCAAGCCTGATCGTTCTTAAACCCTAAAAAATATCACTTCCGAAGTTTCCTTCCTAATGTGAATTACTCAATTCATATCCTTCTCTTCCTTCTCCCTACCATTCTGCCAATTGATGGATTTAAATTACCAGCAAATTTTAGGAAACACATAGCAGCTGGGAATCCCTGCTGGAAGGCGATGGGTCTCTCTTGATTGGGAAGAACAGTTACAGGATAGCTTCCAAACCAGTATTATGATTATTATAATTTTTCTGTATCTCTCCTGCTTTGTGGAAGAGGAGGAAAAGAGCCTTGAAAGGGAAAGCATTAACTTGTGGGGTAATTGCTTCAATTATTTCAGCAATGGAATAAGTTCACTTGTGGGGTTCCTCCTTCATCAGAAGCCAATCACACAGGGCAATTCATTATGCTGAAGTACCCATAGATGTCAGGCAGCAGGAAGAGGGCTCCATAGTAATCTGGTTTGAAACACCAGACCCATCAAAGTTCTCTAGAAAATCATTTTTAAAGAGTCTGTTAGAAAGAAAGTTTCCATTTAAGTCTGGAATTTTTTAATGAGATTAAGTAGTGACTGACAAGAAAAAAAGAAATTATGCTCAATTCTGTAACAGAATAAGTATTTCACAATTCTATGACGTATTAAGACTTAGGAAGTAGTTTCCCCATGAAAAGCCTATAGTATGTACTGCAGTTCTCATTACACCCATTTTACAGATGGAGTATCAGAGGCTTTGCACTCAGTCCCAAGTTGGGAGACTCAAACCCAGCTCTTCTGACTACAGGTCTTTTGCCCTCTGTACCTCACTACTTCTCAAAGAAAAAAGGAACCAAGGTGTACCAAGCTGCTAATTTCTTTAAAATTACTCTCATTCATTCAACAAATGTTAAAAAGTGCTAACCACAAACAACGGTCTTTATTAAAATAACTGAACATAAACACTATTTAAAAGCTCTTTTTAATTATTAAAAAAGGGGATAATTGAGTAGGGAAGCATACTATTCTCTCCATTAACAACAATTAGGGGGAAAAACCTAGCTCTTCAAGACCATTAATGGCCATAACCAAGGAACCACCACTCACCTGGTGGCAGTATTGCCTAATTGGAGGCAAAGTACCTATGAGCAAAAAACAGCCTCTTGGGTGGTGAGCTTGCAAAATTAGATCTCTAAAATCATAATAAACATCAACTACTGCAAAGCCATTATCACCCATTAACAATTTGGCCCAGATTTGTTTCTTAAGCTAACAGGAAATAGAACATGAAACAAGTTTTGATTGGGGTTGTGGGCAGAAAGGTCCAGAGCATGCGGCATATTCTTGAGAGCATAGGAAATTGCAATGGAGACCCAGGGTGGTCAGAGTAAAATATGAACTCACTAAGCACTTGGGAAGATGAGGGAGAGATGTCAATAAAAGTGAGGATGAAGGGGGGCAGCTGGGTGGCACAATGAGTAGAGCATGGGCCCTGGAGTCAAGAGGACCTGAGTTCAAATGTGGCCTCAGACACTTAACACAAAAACTAGCCGTATGACCTTGGGCAAGTCACTTAACCCCAATTGCCCTCCAAAAAGCAAAAAAATAAAATTTGAAAAATAAATGAGGACGAAGATATGATGAGATAATAAAGATCACAAATAAACCACCTATTCCATGTGCCTGGGGTTTCTAAAGCTCCTCACTTAACAGAAGATAATCAATGAACCAACATACAATTATTAAGTGTCTACTATTTGCCATGCATTCCTCTAGAAGCAGATGACACCAGTGCAAAGAATGAGACAATCCCTGCCCTGGGGGAGTTTATATTCTATCTGGGAGATGATATGTACATATGTAAGTCTATAGAGAATAAATATAAAAGAAAAAGTAGATTGTTCAACACAAGGTAGTTTGGGAGAGGGTACACTAAGCTGTCGGAGGGGTAGGCAAAGGTTTGGGGCAGAAGGGGGTGTCTGAGTGGTTACCTTGAAGGAAAACAGGAATTCTATAAGGTAGAGGTGAGAATGAATGAATTTCAGGTGTGGCCGACTGCCACACCTGAAGAGATAATTCCCAACCTGTCAGAGTTACCTCTAGAAAAACCAAATATGTAGCCTTGCTCTGGAGACCTGGTGTGAAAGTGGATTTGGGGTTGGGGGAATAAGCCTAGAGTATATCTATGGGCTACAGTGATGTTTTTATTATTTCTGCTCCTGTCTTCTATTAAGTAAAAATTATCATTATTTCTGCCTTTGCCTTGTAGTGATTGAGTG
This sequence comes from Pseudocheirus occidentalis, assembly GCA_028646575.1. NCBI lineage: Eukaryota > Metazoa > Chordata > Mammalia > Diprotodontia > Pseudocheiridae > Pseudocheirus > Pseudocheirus occidentalis. Next base: position 192,841,078 of record CM053600.1, read on the forward strand.
TTATGATTATTTTTACTTTTGCTTTATCATTAAGTAAATGTTTTATGTTGAAGTGTTAGTGATATGATCTTCCTTGGCAGCTTTCCAGTGAGGAAAAAGGAAAAATAGTCTGAGTTTTCCGATGAAAGTACAGGAAGCAGCAGCAATGGCCTACCATGGCTACTTTCTTCCTCTACCAGGCTTCTATATAAGCATGAATGCATAGTGTGTCTGCTTTCTTTCAGCAGTATTTATTCTTTTACAATTTCAAATGAGTGAGTGTCAGAGACTAAATAGACCAGGTTTTAACTCTGTGAGGTTTAAAAAGTTGAAAAAGCCATGAAAGGTCGCCCTAGCCACTGGAGCAAGCCACCTCAGAGGAACAACTTGTTTGACTCATTCCAGTAATAACTTGACCCAAAGACTAGATCGCCTATCCTACAAATATTACAGTGACTTATCCATCAATTATACTAAAACCAGAAGTGAACTTAGTCTGGGGACAGATTTATAGCAGCCTCTTTAATGTTTAGTTCACTCTGCCCAGGGACAAAGTTAGTGTTGAGAAGGTAAAACATTCCCCAAGTTTGGGGATGTTTTTGTACTTCTGCCCTCACTATACTTTCTCAGTAAATATCCCTTTGTAAAAGCTTCTCTTTTTAATTTTTAAAAAATTTTATTTATTTACTTTTAGTTTACAGCATTCAGTGCCACAATCCCTTGAGTTTCAAATTTTCTCCCTGTCCCTCCCCCCCCCATGGTGGCATGCAATCCAATACAGGTTTTTAAAATACCTTCGCTTTAAACATTAGTCAAGTTGTAAAGAAGGATTATAACCAATGGAGTGAACAGTGAGAAAGAAGGGACACAAAATACAAAAGAGAGAGAGCGAGTAGTTTGCTTCAGTCTACATTCAGACCCCATAGTTCTTTCTCTGGTTGTGGATGTCTCTTTCCATCATGAGTCTTTTGAAGTTGTCTTGTAGCCTTGTATTGCTGAGAGGAGGCCAGTCTGTCAAAGTCAGTCATCACAGATACAATGTGTCTGTAACTGTGTACAAAGTTCTCCTGGTTCTCCAGTATGGATTTCTTAAGTGGATACTTTGTTCCACTTGTTCCCAATGCTGTGTTCTCTGAAATCCTATTTCTACTTCCTCATTCTTAGCAGGTTGGTGAACGAAGTACCAAGAATCCAGTTGTGTGGCTTATAATGGAAATAGGACATGCTGTTCCAGTGTAAACCTCCTTACTGTGCACCTTTCAATTTGATTTACAAATGCTTTTAGATGCTGTGGCTCAGTGGGCTCTCAAATCAAACTTGTGTGCTTTTTCTTCCCTGATTTTTCACTGTTTATTTGGGGGATGGAGGGTGGCACACTTCTTGTTTTGGTAACTGCTTTACTTTGGTTAAGATTTTGTAGGAAATGGTGATTGTTCAAGTCAGTATCTTTGCCCTTTTTCTGTTTTTGGATGTTGGGGGCTTGTTTGAATAGGTCTTGTTGAAACTCTTTTAATCATCTTCTTCCATCTTGACCTTGACCTTTGCTGAAGCTAATTGAGTCTTACTGCACAGACAACTGATTTTGACATGACTCACATATCCATAATCAGCAGTTCCCTGTTTATTAAGATTTAGTCAGTTTCTTCTTTTTATTGTTTGGCACTCACCATGACTCTTTTGAAGAAGGTATGCATGCAGGCATTTAGGTTTCTTTGATACCTTAGCCCTCTCTGGTGCCTGAAGCTAGTGTGAGATGCTGTCTCTGCCCCTTTCTCATCCTGGGCTCAAGCTTCTTTTTTTTTAAAAAAAAACAAAGAGTTGTGTTATGGCAACTGATTTTCTGTAAATAAGAAACACACCAATGGGGGCTCAAGAACTACAGTGTCAAGTATTAGGAATGTATCCCCCAAAACACATAAAGCATGGTCATCACTAAGAATCTGATAGAGAAGCTTATGCAATAGCTATGCAGTTCAAGTCATGACCAGGACCCCGACTCTAGAGGAAAGGGAAAGGAGGAGGATTCCTGCCAGTAGGAGGGCAGATCAAGGGGAGTGAGCCAATGAGGGAGAAAGAAAGGAGCTATAGGTGCTGTTAGGTCTCTGATACCTCACGTGGGGAGGAGACTCCTAAAGAGGGTCGTTGATACTCCACGTGAGATGGACGGGTTGAGCCGATCATCAGCTAACAGGAGTGCACGTGATCAATCACCTGGGGGCAAAATGCAAAGGCTGCACCTGTTTACAATCTCTGCCTTCAGGGTGAGACACATTGATTCA